>CADEBD010000353.1:5398990-5567681 GCA_902825455.1 Arctia plantaginis
ATAGGCAGAAACATCTATTGTAGAAAAATAAAACCAGTTTTTAGTGGTATATGTTGTTATAGTAGTAGCAGAAACACTTTGTGAAAATTTCGAAAACTATCTAATGACACACAGACGGTAAATTTTTTTTTTCTAGTATTATTCATACACACAGATAATAAACAAATCTTATTAATAATAAAATACCACGTCTTTACTTTCAATTATGCAAAGTAACAAACACACATGCACCGAAGTTTTAACACAAGCGTAAGTAGGTAGGTACTAACCGTAACATGATTCATTCAGAACCGCATATAACTACCTATTTAACTCGTCTCAATAACTTTCCGTTAGAGTAATTCGCTTTATTTATTAATCTAAACACCTTTTTTTTCGTGAGATAAAAGGAAATACTTAGCCATTAAAAAGACACACATTATGTACCTTAGGTAGGTACATAATGTGTGTAGTAAGTAAAATTATTTTATAGTCTTACCTTTCAGAGTTTGCAGGTAATTGAAAAAAACTTATGTCTGGATGCGTTATTGACGAATTCATACAACCAAAAACAGCACAATATTTCTTCTTATTCTAAAAAAACAACACACCGTCCGTTCGACACTCCGGCACAGCCGTGACTGTCTGCGCCCGAGCGCACCCCGAGATCGAGGCGCGTAGGTATAGCTCGCGTTTCGTCCGTTTGTATGAAGTTGGAGTACTGTATTATAATTGTACCGTGATATTACTCTTACGAGGTATACGACTGTTGGGCGATGCAATGTTGATGCATTCTAATTTCAACTACTTTCTACCATTATGGTCTATTTTAACTTATTGTAGATGACTTTTGATTTAAATATATGATGCTTTTAAGTCAAAGCTCTATACACATCAAAATAAAACACAATTACTTCAGCGTTATTTTTTTACAAAAAAAATCAATCAAATGAACTATTTCCTATTGGTTTAAATTTTCTATTTATTGCAGTCAGGAGAATCGTTCATACATGTATGTTCGTATTTATAATTTTAGCGGGCCAGTGCAGATTTTCTGTTGTTGTGCTTAAGATCCATTAGGAAAATTAGGAAAAACATAATAAATAATAGGTAATAATAATGAATAAATATTGAATGTATTTAACACTGTACGCAACTGTACCGAAATCGTAAGGTGTATTACACTAAACATTTTAAAAGACAGCACTATGTACTGGGTGATCGCTTTTTCGTAACCACCTAAACGTGGTCGGGTTACCACGGTCTTGCACCTTCTAATGACTTTTATTTAATTATCTCGCTTATTATTATATGTACGACGCTGAAATTTTACAGGTAGACAACTGAACTAAACAACTAATTATTGGTATAACATTGAGTTTATATATCCACAGACAGGTTTATCGGTGGCCAAAAAAGGCCGCACACATTGTGATCGTGAACGTGGAAAGCTACATTTCATCATAACTTTTTAGTCACTAACAGTATACTAACGAAAATTCGTATACATTTGAAGGCAGTTACAAGCAATAGAATAACGTTTACAGTAAGTCTTTAGAGGTCTTATTCAAGGTGTTAGGACGTATTGAAGTGTTTTCATACTTACCTAAATAATTTTTAAACGGTCCATTATTTTTGTTATTTTATTGTCGAACAAATTAAAACTAATCCTTAAGAAGTTATGTACAAAAGATGGTTACAATCCGCTTACCCGTTTCAGAGATCCAGCAAACCCACAAACGTTACCCCAGCAGGATTTCGAATAACTTCGCAGCCGAAGAAAATACAAATACCAAATAAGTTGTAACATTTACCTAGTCCAGATAACTAATTATTTAGCTAAAATTTATTTCAATATTACAATTAAAAAAGAAAATGTCTGGCTGCGGTAACGTTTCAAACGTTACTCCAGCAGGAAATGTTTTTTTGAAATAACAAAAAAAATATAAGAGAAACAAATTTAAAAATGTGCTTAACAATTACAGAAGGGGGGCAACTAATTATCTATAACGTTTAAATGACCATTTTCGACATTATTTTGCTGGGGTAACGCACACGGCTTTGATAGCATCTAATGCCTTTTGCATGTCATCCTCAGTGTGAGTACCTATTTTAACTGTAATAATGTAATTAACTCCTTTAATTTTTTGTTATTTTCTATATAATAATTACGTATTACGATTATGCCTATGAAAACAATGCTCATCGCCTTAACAACAAGGACACAGTGAGTCGCGATCAACTGCGTGCACAGTTCACCAGACCCACCCTTGACCATAGGCCTAATTTAAATATAAACAAGAAATAACCTGTTAAACACAAATAGCTAGTCAATTATACATATTATATTACAGCATACTAACAAAGTCAAAGTGTGGTTATACAATTTAATCGGTATTTATTGGACGTTATGAAATATAAACAAAATATCAACTCACATTTCAAAAACATATTTTAAGAGCGTCACAACAAATTGGGGTGTCGTCGTCACAGCCACGCGGGAACTAGTAGAGAGGGCAAGCTGCCAATCGCATTTGTGAGCGAATAAGTAGCAGCGCTACCTACATTGGTTTCGTCAATATGTGCATAACATAAAAAAGGGTAAACGGTGGAATAGTTGGGTACAATACCCAACTATTCCACCGTTTACCCTTTTTTTGTGCGGAAATCCCCTCGGATACCACTTACCGGTGGCAATGTCGGACTCGGACCTACTAAAACCGCACGCCGTCTCAGCTACCACCAGTAGTCGGAGAACCAGGTGTACCCTAGAAAGGAAATCCCTGGTGCCCCGACGTACCTTACCCGGTTACCCTACACTAAAAGAGTCGGGCAAGCTGTTTTACACATTCCAGACATCCACATCCCTGCTTTACAGAGGATTACATTGAATGTTTCCTAAGGTACCTACTTCTTATCATCTATTTTGCCCAAAAGTTTTCTTTCGTAAAACCATACCTTGGGAACGGTACCTAGGCACAATTTTGAAGTTCATCGATAACACGAAAAAACGCTCATTTTATTTTTATAATTATATTCGACTTATTTATATTCACCTTCTAGTAGGCAGGTATCATATTTATCTTAGAGACCATTTAACGTAATGATAGGCAATATCGAATAAGCATTTAATTAAATTAATAGCGTTCCTCTAGGGTAAATACTTCGGGCCAGAGTACTTAACACACCTTTCCTTTTATATTATAAATTTAAACAAATTATGCCCACTAGACTAGCCCCTGATGTTCATGGCTGTACATTTTTCACAGTACTTTTTTTTTAGTTCAGCGCCATCTAGCGCAGACGCTCCTAAATAAATTGTCCGTTACTACAGAATACAAATAGAATGTCTTTAAAATTTTGCTCCAAATCAAGAATTCTAAAATGTTAAGAAAACCCCATTGCTGGAACATTTTGACATACGAATTAATTTAATAATACATAAACCACTCTGAAAACCGATCAGTGAGAGCAACATTTTAGTTTAGGAGATTGGTAAACCTTAGTACAAAATACACACGAACAATAGAAGCAGTGGCATTCGTTCGTGGAACGGAATGTCTGCCAAACGTAAACAAAATATCCGCAAGTGCTTGACGTTAATTTAAATTTTTAAGAATAACAAAAAATGTGATAAACAAAAAGTTTATAGTAGCTATCAGTGTTAAATTATAGAGATATATATTATCTAGAGCATTAGATAAAAACTTCAATGTCAGTGTTATATGTAACTGGTTTGTAAGGCAGGAAACTCCTCAGGAAATGATTACAAGTTTGGTCGTGATGACTAATTCGTAATAGCTCTCTAAAAGCCATGGGTACTTTATACAAAGACCTATTTAAGTTATACGACGTAATTCAAAATGGGAATGAAAGGTATGTAAACTATTATACTGTAACAAATTGCAACCTACAACTTTTGATTTTGTTTTGAGGCTTCGTTCAAATCAAGTTTCGAACACCTGCCGTTCGCTAAAATTGGATTGTTTTGTAATACGGCTAGCACCTGCCACTGTATAATTATTATGTTGTTTTATTTATGTTTTAAAAACTTTAAAACAACTTAATTAAATAAATTATTGTTATTAATATTTTTGTAAGGTACTTTTTACTCAAAACTTATTTTTGTATTTTTAGTTTCTTTTGAATAAGAGAAAAACAAAATATTTGTCTACTGTTTTTTTTAAATAAAAGTAAAAGTAAATTAGAAAATGAGAGGGTATATACTTCTAAATAATTTAATATTTTAGAACTAGAGATAAAAGAAGTTGAGACATAATATGTTTCTATTTCCAGGACTTTGGAGAATCTGCTTAAAGAAACTCCTGTACAAATAAATCAAATATTACCAGCAAAAGGTATTGGGGTTTTGCACTTGGCTGTGGGCATAGAACCCATAGAAAAGTCAAAAAAATGCACTGAGTTACTGCTGAAGCATGGAGGAGATCCTAACTTATGGTATGTATACTATGTATGGCTACATCAAAATCTGATGTGTCACTACAATTTAAGTAAAATCAATCTTATGGACATGTGAATATATAATTCAACTTATTTTAAAAAAGAAAACATTTCTTTGTGGCTATCTTTTAAAAGTTCATTAATTGAAAAAGTATTTATTTATATCAAAATATTTTTTTAAATATCTATGTGAGAAATTGTCTAATATTCAAACTTATTGGAATTTTTTAAATTACTAATTCTTCTACCATCATATCATAAATAAGTAGAATAGATGATAAATTATTTATAATACTCTAATACTCTAATATGTAGAAAATGTAAGAGAAGGAGGGTAGATGTGTTAAGGGTTGAGTAAGGGAGCAAACTACACAAGACAACAGCACTGCAAGGAGAAGGAAAACTTGAAACAAGCCCTATACACACCTGTCTGACCAGCGTGGTATAGTAGGCCAAAATCACCTCTCTAAAAAAAGGCCAATGTCCCACAGTGGACTATTAAAGGCTGTTGAAGATGATGTAGAATCATTTTATAATATAATATCGAAAACACTTATTAACTGTCTATTATAACTTTTATCACACCCATCTGATAATTCATAACTTTTAAAAAAATATTTCTAATAATCACATAAATCATCTACATAAAATAATTATCTTGTATGATATTCTTCATCAGCAATGACGATGGCGTAACACCAGTACATATAGCAGCAATATGGGGCAGAGTGGACAACCTTAAGTTGCTCATAGGCTGTGGCGGAGACCCTTCAAGGAGAGACTATGATGGGCATTCAGCCTTTGACTACGCAACCAGAGAAGAACAGTGGGAAGTGTTTGACTATCTACACAATGTTGTAGATGAAACAGATGTTTCATATAGACCCAAATGTGCTTATACATTAGGATTAGGTAAGTAGCCATAATCAAAAATCTTTACTTAACACTAGTTGGTACCCGTAACTTCGTTCGTATGGAATTTGTAAAGCGCTGCCTTAGTGGTGTAGTACTGTACACGACTGTAGTCCATGAGTCCATTCCCGGACCGGGAAAAATATCATAACGTTTTTCTGAGAGGAAATATACCCAAGTTACTCCTTATACAGACAGCTAAATAAAAATCGGCCTAGCCTGTTTGTAGATACTTGAACCAAACAGACACTTCAATTTTATTTATTTGTATAGATTGTTACAAAGATTTTGCCAACAGTTCGTTTATGTTAACAAAACAAAGTATTATTTATGACATATTATTGAGATTTTTTGTTTAGTTGAATCAATTAAGACACAGACCTAGTTTATTGGTCCAAGTACTGCCTTAACTAGAGGGGTGCCTGGGCACAGGCTGGGGCGCAATGCCGGAAGATTGCAACTGGCGCAAAAACGCTAGTTGCGACATTTCCCGTAATGTACGGGAACGCCTATTAACAGGATGCCTTTGCACACAATAAGGAGTACTTAAGAAACGGCATAAGGATTTTCTAAGGTACACCAGAGTCCCCAGGTTAAGACCCTGTTATGGAATATCACCTGGCCTTAGCCACTTGGCATGCGAACGGCACCTTGGTGTAGAAGGACGATGACCTATACGAGTTTCAACAAGCGTACAAGCTGCAATTTGACAAAAAAATAATGAAAAATATTCCTTTTTTACACGATTGCCAAGGAAGAGTTATGTTTTTCGCGCGTATCTTGTATGTATGCATGTAATATTCTTCATTACGTCTTCCAAACCTCTGCACGGTTTTTTTAATTAACATATCGTTAGATTCGTCTTGGTAACCCAAGTGTTCTTAGATAGGTGACTCAAAAAAACAACAACATGACTGTGAGACGCTATAGTTTAAGGTACAAATTTTGGTTTTTTGGATCCTGCAATATGGGTATCTATTTAAAGGGCTCATCATGAGGATTTTAAAATGGTAAATCATGAAAATATTTTAATTTAAAAAGATATGTTATTGCAGTCAGGTATTTGATTTTTTTAATTATTAAAAGTAGGCTACCTATTAAACTGGAAAACTTATTTTGCTTACGTAAATAAGCTTATTTAAATGAGACAAAATTTAAAAGTGTAGTAAATTTAGCAGTGGTAGTATTGGTAGACTCGTTAATCTAATGGTTAAACCTAATCTAAGTAAACAAAATGTTTGTGTTAATAGTGACCTCGGTCGTATGGTCTTAAAATCGAACCGCTGCCTCGTGTCGGGGTCATACTCCGTTGATACTGCGAACAATATGCAAATAATTATTATAAATATCTAAAGCCTCTGCATTAGACCAGGGCCTTAATTCTACTATTTTATGTTAACGCCAAGCCACTGTCATTCCATTGACAAGCTATTGAGATGCCATTGAGGCGCCATTGACATCGGTTTAAATATCAGTATTTTACTAATATAAATTCACAGTGTCAATAGACTGTCGATGTAAATCATCAATGGTGATATCAACAACATTGCCATACCTAGAAAAATTACAAATTTAAAATGTACCGTTTACCAAACTGTTACAAAGAAATAGACGACATTTATATCAGTGATAAGTCATAGGGAGGCCATTGGGCTTACATAGTTAGTAGAATAGGAAAGAGCAAAACTATTCCGACGACATTCTATCGACAGTTTATTCTATATACAATATTAAAATAATAGAATTAGGGCCCAGAGCAGCCAACTGTGTGCGTTGCGACGCATCGCCACGGCAAGTTTTAGACGCAGATTTACAAGTAGAACAAATCTTGAGTCGATCCACGTTTTGAACATATTATTATATTATCTTATAATATTTTTTTCCAAGCTTCACTTTATACTCATTATTTCTAATTTCGATCTGCCAGACTTAGATTTTTAATATAATTTTTACACCAGCCTTTGCCCGCGCCCACGTGTATGTCGGTTATCGCGTGAAAAAGTAGCCTATGTTGTTACACGCTGATAATGTAGCTTTCCATCGTTGAAAGAATTTTTTGAAATCTGTTTAGTGTAAAACAAACTAACTTTCTCATTTATTATATAAGTATGGATATAAAAGTCATCCATAAAAAAATGCATAAATAAAACTATGACAGGAAGGTTTCATTTAAACCTATCATCCATGCATTTATACGAATATTCTAAATCGTTTACAACGCTTGCAATTAACAATAATGCAACGAAAACGTTGTGCCATATCAGTAATATCCGCCGGAAATTCCTGGACTAAATAGGTATTAACCTAATTGACCTTCGAGCCACACACATGAATGCCAGGGCAGCAGGAAGCGCGATATGCAATTGTGAGCTTGCCGAGCTTAAATTTATGGACACGAGCCTAGAGCAATTTAAATTAATGTTCCTAATTTTGGGCTATCTTATTTCCTATTATAAGTTTGCTCGTTTGTTACCTATTCATGGCTAAACTACTCAACTAATTGTTATGAAATTTGACATTTACGTGTTGAGAATGATATAGGCTGACTTTCATCAAGAACTGTTCTAGAGGAATAAAAAAATGTTACCGCGAGCAAAGCCGATGACAAGAGCTAGATTGTTTATAACGTTTTTCGTTTTTAGGTATAACTATGTGTTGATATTATAATAAGAAACTGTAATCAATATATACCTACTTAAAAATACAAGTTAAAACATGTTTATTAATGAATTTAACTGTAGATAAAACTGTACAGAGATAAAAATATCTTACAAAGTATAATGTTTAAAAATAAATGTTTAAATTGTTTTTGTACAATGTGTTCATTAGTAGTAGATTACGAGCGTTATCTAAAATACCTAAACATTCAGGAATTCGCGTCAACGGGGAAATTTTGTGCAAAAACTATTGGAATAATTATTGTTCTTAACGCAATCCATACTTATATTTTAAATGGGAAAGGGTTTTTTTGTGTGTTACGCTTTCACGCCTAATTAAATAAATTGATTTAAAAAAAGGCATAGGCAACTTTTTACCGCGATAACCGACAAACACGCGGGCGGAGCCACGGGCAAAAGCTAATCTATACTAATATTATAAAGCTGAAGAGTTTTTTTGTTTGTTTGTTTGAACGCGCTAATCTCAGGAACTACTAGTCCGATTTGAAAAATTCCTTTAGTGTTAGATAGCCCATTTATCGAGGAAGGCTATAGGCTATATATCATCACGCTAAGACCAATAGGAGCGGAGCACCAATGAAGAATGTTTCAAAAACGGAGAAAATTTATTACTATTGAGAGACGCAGACGAAGTTGCGCGGGTCAGCTAGTACGTAATATTTATAAAAATGTAAGACCGGGATAGTTGGCGCTCCTTCGGGGAGGCCTTCGTTCAGCAGTAGACGGCGATAGTTTCCTCTCGGAACTCTTTTACTCTCTGAGACCCATACTTCAGCACCTCTATAAGCCAAATCAACAGTAGTGATACCAAAGCCTCACAAAAAATCGGTGTTAGTATTTCTTTCATTTACTTTTCACCGAGTGAGAGAGTTATGTGCAGCGATAGTCACTTACGACCAGACGACGCGTCTGCAAGTAAGTTTGTCCTTTTGTCCGTCTTACTGTCCGTGTTTTGAATTTATACTATGTCTTCTCTGACACGTTTCTTATAAAATACAATAGATGGCCTTGAGCCGATCACCTGAATCGCGCTATAGTTTGTTACCGCTCATATTATATAGGGTAAATAAAATTATGTTAACCATGATTCAGAACCCAGTAAACATTTAGCAACATAGTTCTAGTGCTTTATTGTGCCATAAAAAAAAACTTTTAAATCCATGTTCCAGACGAGTAGTGTGTAATTGTGTTCAGCAACGATGTGGTCCATCTATTTCTAATAATAAAATTACTACATGTGCATTGAATCGAACGGACGCTGTCACTTTCAGGCTGAAACACGTGTAAAAAAAGAATGTTCTAACTGTATGGCAGTTACATTTGTACAATTATTATATTAATAGTCTGGCACCATATGTAAGTTATGACGGTTTGTTAACAAAATTCGCAAGTACTAATTTTCGAAATACATTTCAGTATCACTTTTTATTCCGAAAAGTGTAGACCGCGGAGCGCAGCTAGTAGTAATAAAGCCAACATGAGCCTTAAAATCATTAAAATCATTATGATCATTATCACTTCACAATGGCGGCCTTTTATTAGACAAAAAATACGTATTCGAAGTAATTTGGAATCTCGTCTTTTCTTTGTTAGCTTACGAGCACAATTAATTCAAAAATCTTGTCTGGACAAGTCGATCGCGTTTAGAAAAAACCTACTCTTACATTTTGTTTCTGTCCTACGAGATTGATATACAGCCATATAAAAACAGTAACAAAGCGAATTTAAAGTAGAAAACAATTTTAAAATATAAGTAGGTATAGTTTATGTTCTAGAACAGAGATTCCCAAACTATTTTGGGCAAGACGCCCCTTTTCTAAAATCAACTGATACCTCGACTTTTTGAGTTTTTTTTTAAAGTACCACAATGATACTTCCTACTAAAATATTGGTCATCCTTATAACAAGTTGGTACACGTAATACAACTAATACACTATCTTAAAAAATTCAAATAAGAACTTGTGTTATAATTAATGGGGGTCGATTATAGATCTCGTCGACCCCCAAAATCAGTTTTCGTTTTCATCCCCATCACCTGGATAATTGGCGCTCCACCACTGTGCGCTTTTCAAGACACATTTTGCCTAGCACAACTAACCTGTGGAACAAACAAAAAAAAAAACTTCACCGCATTCCGTGATTTCGACTAGAAATATTTGAAAAAATAATTAATAATAATAATAATATTCTACCACATTCACACAACGCCATCTAGTCCCAAACTAAGCAGAGCTTGTACTATGGCTACTAGACAACTGATATAAATACATATATACTTTTTTTTTGTAAATACATACATATTATACATAGAAACACCCAGACCAAATCAAACATTAAATGTTCAAGCACACAAATGTTTGACTTGAGCGGGAATCGAACCCGCGAGCTTTGGAATAGCAGTCCGTTACACAAACCACTATGCCATTCGGTCGTCAATTAAATGTGGTGATCGTAATTCCTTTGTTATTTGTACTTCTGAATGTTTTAGATTAGTAACGTTTACAGTTTGCTAGTGTTTTTTTTTACTTTAATTCATTTTCTTATTTTGTATGCAAATCAAGTTAATGTTTAACTGACTTAATATCTTCTAGAAATATTTTGAACTTGGTTAAAGCCTACCCATATATTTAGTATATTTTTACGATATTACATAAAATACTATATTGTTTACAGAAAGAGTGTTATTGACAACAGACCAAATTGTCGCCGAATATGGGCCGATCGTCGATGATAACGCACAAGAACCTCCGACAGCCCGAAAGTCGGAATTAATTAACGATTGGTGCGAAAATAACAGTCTGACTATTAACAAATTGTACCCAACGATATTAGGCGATACATACCTCATTGATAACGAATCGGCGCCGTGGAAGAGTACTTTTATTGACTTCAGTGATAACATTACCCTCGATCTCACTAAAGATAGAATTTCAAGTGACACAAACGTTAGTTTTAAATCATGTATCTCGAAAAAGCTGACTGACGTAGAAATAAGTGGTATTCAACCTTTGAACTTTACCTTAGATCAAAGTAAATCAGACAGTTCTAACACTTTGAATAAAAGGATTAGTGTTTACGAAAACTTCTCACTGCCAGGATCTCCTCAGACAATAACTCATATCAATTATCATTCGAAAACTAGTTTGAAGAAGAAGAAACAAGAAAATAGTGGTAGCAACGTGATCTCAAATGACTGTTCTCAGGAGTTGGATAAAGTGTTGGCTGTTGTACAGAACAAAACTAATGAATATCTCTGTACGAGTAAGGGAGAGGTAAATAATACTCGAAGGTCTTCTGCCAGTAGTGGGGTGAGCAGTCACTTGTCTGGAGGCAGTATTGTGATAGCGAATGTCCACGAAGAATACAAATATGAAGACAAAGATGAGGATGTTGTACTCATTGAGAGGAGACTTCTTGTGTCGCCTGTTGTGTAAGTATTATATTAAAAAAGCTGTAAGTAAACTGGTGATTGTTCATGGCGTAGTTTTCAAACCATATTACACTTTTTACGATTATTTTTGGTATTTACTTCGTTCCATTTGGTCAGGCAGAAACATCAGTTGATAGCTCCCAAGAAAGTGCGTCTTAGCTGACAAAACCTTTTGCCTCTAAAAAACTATTGTGTTCACGTGACTCAAAGTGACCGCGTACTATCGCTTCTATACAATAAAATTACTAACTTATTATCGCTAATCTATATGTATAATCTTATCATCATGATGGTATATTTAATTATATTTTTAAAATAAGTATTAATAAAACTGTCCTCCTCTGATATAACGAATACTGTGGAGAAAACAACACTTAACACTTACAAAACGAAACTTAAAACGCAAATACGCATTCAATATGAGCAACTTTCTGTAAGCGGCATAAAGTAATAATAAGCCTTTATGTACTACAGGCTTCCCGTCGACGATGGTATGGAATCAGTATCACCAGATCTCACAATAATTTCCGTCGCCTCATCCCTACCAGCATCTGTACAGTACGATGATAACACGCTCAGAGCAGAACTGGTTCGACTCGGATTTACCCCCGGGCCAATACAGAGTACCACGAGAAGTTTGTACTTAAAGAAGCTGCAAGCATTGAAAAAGGAATCCAGATATGAGAATGTCGATAAATTGAGTGACAAGTTGAAGACATTACATGTGAACGATAAACAGCCTAAAAAAAGTAAGTATATATTTTAAATGTTATTTATTTTAATTTATCCACAATGATGTATGTTGAAACTGAATGATTAATTGTGATGTTTAAAAACCTAAAACCATAATTTTAATTTAGAAAACAAAAATAAATTAATACAGTTAATAAAAAAGGCTTCACATCATACATCACATCAACAGCCTATAATAGTCCACTGCTGGACAAAGGCCTTTCCTTAGAAAGGAGGTTTTGGCATACTATACCACGCTGGGACGGTTTGCTATAGGGTTTGTTTCAAGTTTTACTTCTCTTTGTAGTGTTGTTGTCCTGCTTAAACACTCACTATTGTCAAGTTACTGAAAAAAGCAAGTGGATCTATTGCGTCAGCAACTAATTTAGAAGCTTTTTTATAAAAAACTATCAGAAAAAATCCTTTTGTTATGGAACCTAACACGAACGCGTAAAAAGTTCGATCAGCTCTCACATTTTGTAGTCATAGACTAACACTCCGCTTTCTTTATTACGTGTATTTCCTGTGCAGTGAAGATGCCCTTGTTTTCTTATAAAATATAACGCCTGTTATATTTAACAAATTAGAATATGCAACATAACTTTCCTTTCAAATATAATATCACGAGCAAACTTTTTGGTGGAAACTTAAAAATAATAATTAAAGTGTTTAAATATGTCATTTACATTGAAGTTTAAATGTTTTTCTAGGTAGTTTATTATTATAATATTTTTAGTTTTATTTTACATTTAGAATGGTTTTAAAACTTAAATTCCCAAGTATTGTTACTACTAAAACATTGCTAAAGAAAGGTACTTAATACTTTCGTTATTGTGTTACACGCACCCATTCTCACAATCGTGTACACATACATATTCTTAGCAGTGGTATGTGAGTTGTAGTCCCTTTATTCATAGGTTGTTTTACACTACAATTATCACAGTAAAACTGTTTCATTTAGAAAGTATATCTGATAATAGGTAGCAATATTCAGTGCCTAGAATACTTGACAGACATACTATGTAATCAATACTAGTAATCTTTATGTTATTAAGTTATTGTGCTAAATGTGATGTGTGAAGTTTTATCTATGGAAGTTGACGAATACAATAGAAGATGATGAACAAAGCAGAGATGATATAAAAGACAACAATAGCTAGAAAGGGGGTAAACAGTTACCTGTTGAATGATAGCGGAGAATGAAAGAAGAAATGTCTTTGTGCTGACTTAAAAAATATTTAGGAAAACAACGAGATGATGATGTGATTAAAGTTGTTCTTAATAGAATTTTACTTACAGCTTACAGTATCGAAATTGAAAAATGTTTGCGCAATCCTGATTGGATGCTCAATCTAACAAATTATGTGGAGTTGGAAAACAAAGCGCGGCTGGATTTTACCGACAATAAGAAGAAATGGCGCGAGGGAACCGCTAAGACGTCATTCACATACCTACTGTTAGACCCCAGACTCACTGACAACCTGCCAGCTAAGGCTGGGAAGCAGAATCAACATTTCTCTTGGACAACTTTTGTTAATTCTATATTTTACGTTGGCAAAGGTAAGCAATTGAAGTTTTCGTTACTTTAAGGTGACAAGGGCTACAATGCCTTGAATACCTGGTAACACTACGGTCCATGGAGGTTTGCATCCCTACTAATCAACAGGAAAACAACACAACACTGAGAGTGTGCTTTAAAGCCACTGTCACTAATTGGTAGTATAGGGCCTAATTTTTTTTTACATCATAAAATAAGGGTTGGCATTAACTTCAAAATAATCAAGACCATATCTCGATCAGTGGAATGTTGACAAACTGCATAAGTTTAAATAGATAATGTCAATATGGTATTAGAATACTACTGTGTTTATCAATGTACGTACTTTTAGCATAAAATAATCATGATTAGAAACGAATGTCTCACGATACAAGCGAAGGATCCTCCGATCAAGTTTAGGTGATCATGCCTGGCGGACTGCGGCCAAAAGTTGAAGTTTGAAAGTTGTATACTCATACTAAATGGCGTGAGAAATTTAGTTGCGCGATACAGGAATAGTACATACTCCGTAGTTCTTCGTGTTTTTGTTAGATAAGTTTGAACAATGTTTTATGTTATAATACAGAAGTCGCTATAAGTTATTGATCAAATCTTTCTTTATTAATATTTAGGTAAACGCTCCAGACCGTATTCGCATCTATATCAAGCTCTGACTTTGTGGAAGAAAGACTTCAAGACGTCCAAAGATAAGAAAGTCCAACATATATTAGATATCTGGATGGACAAGGTAGGTGTCGTGTGCCTGCACGTGTTTCAGAACGTGATCCCAGCAGAAGCGTACACGTACGAAGCCGCCATGATCGACGCCCTCGGTTTGACGACCTTGAAGAATTTGAAGGTCGGCAATTATTATGGTGCAGTGGCATCGTGGCCTTTGAAGGAACGACGAATGCTCGGCGTCTATCTCCTATATAAGGCTATGCTGATATTCCTCAGCGAAGGTGAGAGACAGCTGCGACCTGAAGACTTAGACTGAGTATTTAGTATTTATAATTGTTGAAAGTTAGAACTTAAAACGGGTTGTGAATATCTTGTACAAAATTAAATGAATTTGGAACATATTTATTTTGAAAATACGTCTAACTTATTGTAAATTATTGTGTTTAGTGTGTATTGTGATTAAGCTTTAATGTTTTTGTATTTAAATTGCCTTTGAAGTGTACCTTTTGTAAAATAGAACCAAAGATTTATACATACTTAGGGTGAAATAATCGGTATTAGTTTTACATTTGGGTTTATGTCATTCTGTTGTTATCTTTGTGTATACTGTACTTATACAAGTGACCACTATTTAGAGTTCAAGTGAACAAAAACCCAACAATTGACGAATATCTTCGTATACAAAAAACCGATCGTTTCATCCTTAAGATATTCAGCCATTGCTGGGCTTAATTGCCTATTATAATAACATGTAAGCCAACAAAGACCCAGGTTTATACCTTAACAATTTTTTGAGAGTCACATTATCACAATAGCTTTCAGGTAAGTTTCCGCTAACAGGGTTATTGTAAGGTTACGTTTAATTTACAGCACAATAGTTAAAACTTACCTGTATCGGTATCGGATCCTATATCGGTAAGTGCTAACTTACCGACACCGTGTCGGTACCTATTTATTTATTATTATTAATGAAAATAAAGTACGCAAATGATAATTTGTATACAAATGCAGCCAGAACTAGTCGACAGACCATTCTACTTTTCCCAATTCTGCCCTGTCTAAATAAACACAGTTTAAATGTAGTGTTTTCAGTTTTATTACGCCTTTTGAGTTAATAGCTTGGTGTAGTAGCTCACGTCAAGTCCTCTTGTGAATGCATATTGTATAGTGACTTCTGTCTTGCCTTGATTAGACTAAAATAGTGGCCGGTGTCGTCTCAAAGCAAATAAGAAATTGATGGTATGAACACAAGACCTTATAAATGCATACAATTAAATTTAGCATAATTTTTACTACGTTTACAACAGTTATAAATCAGTATTTTGTATAATTTATTCCTAGATGTAAGTGTAATTTTGTAATATTTAAGTTACCACAAGCGCACCATGTACAAAAAACACTTGCACGAGATTACCTCATAAGTACCTATAAATTAAACTAATTTCTAAGCTTTTTACTTTATTACCATGTGTTGTTAAAATAACGTGATATAATATGAGAATAGATTAGAAGGGATCTTCTTAAAATGAGCATAAATCTAATTACTTAACAATTCGTAGGTTTTAACAACCTAAATTGCGTGACCTACTTGAAATGACGGCTGTCAACTTTGTTAATAAGGAAATATTTGACTTCTTTGAATCCTACCGAACCACTGACACAGGTTCCAATAGTACCACTTACTAGTAGTACGATAGGTACTGTTTAATTTAGGGCTAGAATTAAAAACGAATGAAATTGATACTCGTAAAATGTATTGCAGAGCAAAAGTAATCTACTACTAAGGCACAATTATAACTTGTGCGTATCGTTATTTTATCAATACATTACACATTTTCCTAGTCACTAATACAGTAGTATTAATGCATAATGTATCATGACAATAAAATTTTACACTTATCTTTCTTCACTTAAACATTAGAAAATAAACATTTTTTTATACATTGTATTTTATTTATTATGCCGCTTGTTCAAGTTTGGGCTAGTGGCTAAAAATATGAATAACAAAAAAAAACGATTCTGATTAAAAAAAAAATATTTCAAAATCAATAACTAATTATGCTAAGCCTTGGGTTCGATTCCCACCCAGAACAAATAATGTGATGAGCACTTTTATTTGTTCTATGGCTGGCTGTTATTTATCTAGAATATGTATGTATTTAAAAATAAGTATGTTTATTAGCAGTCTGGTTACCATAGTACAGGCTCTGCCTAGTTTGGGATCAGACGGCTGTGTGAGATGTGTGAAGTTATTATTATTAATTCTGTTTAAAATAATACTTAGAATGTCGCATGAAACCTTTTGCACTAAACGTAAATTATTATATGTACGACGCTGAAATTCTACAGGTAGACAACTGAACTAAACAACTAATTATTGGCATAACATTCAGTTTATATATCCACACACAGGTTTATCGGTGGCCAAAAAAGGCCGCACACATTGTGATCGTGAACGTGGAGAGCTACATTTCATCATAACTTTTTAGTCACTTATAGTATTCTTACGAAAATTCGTATACATTTGAAGGTAGTTACAAGCAATAGAATAACGTTTGAAGTAAGTCTTTAGAGGTCTTATTTAAAGTGTTAGGACGTATTGAAGTGTTTTCATACTTACCTAAATAATTTTTAAACGGTCCATTATTTTTGTTATTTTATTGTCGAACAAATTAAAACTAATCCTTAAGAAGTTATGTACAAAAGATGGTTACAATCCGCTTACCCGTTTCAGAGATCCAGCAAACCCACAAACGTTACTCCAGCAGGATTTCGAATAACTTCGCAGCCGAAGAAAATACAAATACCAAATAAGTTGTAACATTTACCTAGTCCAGATAACTAATTATCTAGCTAAAATTTATTTCAATATTACAATTAAAAAAGAAAATGTCTGGCTGCGGTAACGTTTCAAACGTTACCCCAGCAGGAAATGTTTTTTTGAAATAACTAAAAAAGTTTAAGAGAAACAAATTTAAAAATGTGCCTAACAATTACAGAAGGGGAGCAACTAATTATCTATAACGTTTAAATGACAATTTTCGACATTATTTTGCTGGGGTAACGCACACCCCTAAGACCAATCAGGTTCGGACCAATCAAATTAAGGTTTAGTACGAAAGCTTGGAACCTGATTGGTCAGAATGTGGTACTATTTTCTTAATGCTAATGGACTATAGTGTGACACATTAGTTTAAAAAAAATGTACGTATAAAAAAATCGACATTAATTGTAACATAAGTGACCAGTGATCCAGGCCAGATTCACTACAAAGTAAATTTTTAAATTCAATATGAATAAAATTTCAAGGTTTCAATTTAAGTCAGTCATGAGCTTGATTTTTAAGTTCAAATACAAAACTTCAAATTATTTACCTTACTGAATGTTGAACCTTTCCAAACCCGTAGCCCTTGCTGACCAAGTTTATCTTGACTTATAGCGATGACATCAGGATTTAATAAGATTGCCTTAAACTCCGGCTTGATGCTGGCTAGGTCTACGCTCATCATAAGAGGACTGGCCAAGATCGCCCAGACCGCCATCTGAACTTGTGCTTGATCTACTGTTAGTCCAGAATTACCTATCACCAACTGGAATGAATTTCATATTATCTACCTACTACAAAAGAAATGGCACATAAAACTTAACGGCTATAAGCAGAACTGCTTTATGTTATATGTTGTATGATTTACGTGAATGAAGTTGAAATGGTGATCTATCACCATTATATCAAACCTATTCTTAAAAATATTTCCCTTTTCTCACTAGTTCAATTGTGTTATCAAACAAAATAATGAATTTAAAAATAATTCTACTGGAATGATTTCGTTTATTTTGCAAATAGGTTACAGGAACACTTTATATCAAAATTTTTAACTTCATTTAAATGTTTTACACATTTCGTTCGTTTAAATTAAGGATACGGAGTGTCACCACCCATCCCATCCCCACCCATGTTTATCCCGTGAGTGTCGTAAGAATTGACTAAGGAAGCAAACTACGCAGGACAACAGCAATGCTAAGCGTAGTTTAGTAGGCCAAAACCGCCTTTCTATGTGCAGCAGTGTACTATTAAAGGGTGTTGATGATGATGAAACAAGCGTTTATAATTTTTTCTTTAAATTTAGTAGAATTAGGTTTTAATTCATTATTTAGTTCGACGGTCGAACAAATGAGAAAAAAAATCTCACTGGTTCGACGATGGAACGAACAAAACGAACTAGTGAGAAGTCAATATTTCTGTCTGTCTGATGATAGACCAATCCTAATATAATGTGACTTGAAAATTTTCGTCAATATTTATCATCTCACACACAATAACCTATTTGGGCAACTCAAAAAAAGTTATACCATGTCTGGATCACTGAAATGTCCTGGTCCGGTATACGGTGCTATCCGGTTCTGGTTGTTGCCGAACCAAGACATTGTCTTCA
Organism: Arctia plantaginis; assembly: GCA_902825455.1. Lineage (NCBI taxonomy): Eukaryota > Metazoa > Arthropoda > Insecta > Lepidoptera > Erebidae > Arctia > Arctia plantaginis. Next base: position 5,417,835 of record CADEBD010000353.1, read on the forward strand.
GCACAGATTCCCAGGAATTACTGATGTCGTAATAATTTCTCCATATGTTGCAGTTTTTACCTACTTCACTGTAGTTTGGCTGTGAATACAAATTGCTTTAATAATCACATTGGTGATGTTATTTTAAACATTAACGTTGTTCCTTTAATTTCTTTAGTTTCTAGTTTTTACCAAACAGTAAAAAACACCTAGAACGTCAGAGATGTTACTTCATGTTCATGTGTGTTCATTCTGAACCGAACTGACAGTGTAGTTTCCTCGGAAAAAACTGAGACCCAAGGGCAAGATAACGTTTAATGTTTTAGGAAATTCTTCTATTTGGAAGAAACTTTGCCGGATCTACCGTTTGTGTTGCTATAGATTTTGAGCTACCTGTTTACATATAATGGAAGACAAAGCGTGGGTAGGCCCTCCACAACGTGGTCCGACGACCTGGTGAAGGTCGCGGGAAGCCGTTGTGATCCGGTCAGCACAAGACCGGTTGTTGTGGCGAACTTTGGGGGAGGTCCATATCCAGCAGTGGTCGTATTTCGGCTGAGATGATAATGATGATTACATATAATGGAAGAGTTCATCGATTTGTTTACCCGATTTGCTTATTTTTTAATTAAGAATAAAATATCTCAAATTCTGCGATGATCAAAGTAACAAAAAATATTGTTTAGAATGTAACTTTCGCTCTGTAAGTTGCAAATTATCTGATTACCTCCTTTGGTAAAACAACACCTGTGAGAAGACACTAACCTGAATATTGTTAACTTCCTGAAAAAATGGCCAGCTGCACGCATAGAGGATAGGGCGGCCAGTTATGTTCAACAGTCTTCCGAATTCAGGATATGCTGTAAAATATACGACGGGCCTGTTGGTCTAGTGGTTAGTGACCCTGACTGCTAAACCGGAGGTCGTGGGTTCGATTCCCACCCAGGACAAATATTGTGTGATGAACACGGTCATTTGTTCTGTGTCTGGGTGTAATTTATCTATAATATGTATGTATTTAAAAATATATAAGTATGTTTATCAGCAGTCTGGTTACCATAGTACAGGCTCTGCCTAGTTTGGGATCGTCTGATCCCAAACTAGGCAGGCCGTGTGTGAGATGTGTGAGAGAGAGATATTATTATTATGTAAAGAATATTTGATAAAGCTTACGGGTTACTGAGATGATGTATGAGTAAGATGTTATGTTATTGATTATCAGATGACAACGGCATTTTAATGCAGATTTTAGAGGCAATTTTAAGTACGGAATAGGGCAACAAGTATTTCCCAAGGATATTCTTTAAAAGAATTTGATACACTGCGTTGTGTTCTATCTTAGTTCCACGTGTTATCACCTTTTGTTATTGTCCAGCCGGTTTAATCATATAGTAATAATACTAATAAAACCGAAGAACAGAGAGGCCCCCTTCGAAATACTTCACATCAACTCGATTGAAACGGTGATCTCGTTCGGCGTTGCATGTGGCCTGCGCTGAACTCTTCACCAATCGCAGCGCCAAATAAACGATAATAAGCGAAATAAACTCGTACTAGGCCGTCAGATAGGCGTTTTTGTAAGAGCTGTGAAACTCATTTCTGTCACACTGTGATAAAGAAAAGACTTCATTCGATTCCCAAACTAGCTATCTGAACTCCCCTGTAACATAATATCACTAATCCGCATATCATAAGTTTTGTAATCTGTATTTCAAGAAAAAACTGAAGTTTCTAATAGGATATTTAAAGATTTAGTAAACGCAGTAGATATTTTTGCAAAATCACTATCAATAAGTGTAAGTGGTATCAGGATCAGTCCTATCTCAAAAATATGACGGCATACCTTCACTCATGGTGTGAATATCAGTGTGACAGCCGTCCAGTTTTAGGTAATCGATGTTCCACGAGGCCAGGGTGTCAGCGTCTATTTTCTCGTGACCCTCCACACCAGGGTAGCCTGCACAAGTAGAGGAACCGTAGTCCTCATAGATACCGAATTTTAGTCCCTTTTTGTGTACCTTTAGATAAAAAATTAAGAGTAAAGTTTGTGTAAAATTATATGGGTGCAGTATATAAATGTTAGCCTGTCATGTTAAAAAAGTGTAGGTATATAGGAGGAGTTTCAGCTATAATGGTTAATTATAAAAGAAGACATTTAAACCGTCAGGCGATCTGTAGTAAAAAATATTTAATCCTTGTGATAATCTCAATTTTTAGTAATGGGTATCTTTAAAATATTTCACGATTTAACGAAGTTAAAGTATCACAGGTTGTAATTTCATAAAAACACAGTAAAATAAATTAACTTAACAGTTAACTGTCGCATTGTAATACATCATCATTGTCAGTAGCAGTAATAGACATACCTACCTAATAGACGTACCTGCCTACGTAAAATCTAAAAGGTGATCAAATGGTGATCGACTGCACGGATGGCGTATTGGTTTAAGCGGTCACCTCGTCGCTTCCTACTGCGCTGAGTGTTTAGGGGTCCGATCCTCACATGGAATAACACTTTGTGTGATACACAAATTGTTGTTCTGTGTTACGATTCACCGGCAAATGGTTGATTTAGTTGTGGATTCAATTTAAAAAATCTTCGGAATGGAGATTTTTCCACAGGCATTTTCAGAACATGCCATCAAAATCCTTGGTCTTAAATACTTATAGTTTTAGTTTTCTTACTTTCTAAGAATTTACCGTACCTATCGATAGAATTTTTACTTCAATTTGTTAATTTCAAGCTAAAATTGCCGCATTAAAATGAGAATTTTTCTCAAAATTATTGGCGTTGTACGTTATATTTAGCTATCGTCCTGTAAACTTAGGCTCACATATTCCGCTAGAGCTTTTATCCCACTGGGGAATCGTTTGCGATCTGCCACGAGACGACCGCCAGGCCCCCTCTGCTTCTCCAGCCAGCAATCGTCTATGGTAACGTACTCGTAGCCCGCTGCTAAGTAACCCTCGCTTACCATCAGATCTGCTGTTCTCATGATTAAATTTTCACTAAAAAGATAAAGTAAGTATGGAATAAATTAAGATCTCTGGGCTGGTTGCTCTTTGCGATCAGCTCTTTATTATCTCTAACTGTAAAATTGGAATTTTATTACCTTATGCATTCCGTAGGTTGACTGTCACAGTCAATAGTACATCCAAACCGAAGCCATGAGAGCCATCCCATAGGAGGAGTTAATGCCAGGCCATTGTCCAGCGATTCAACCGAGCATAACACACCAAACAAGAACAGAAATATCGCTGGAACGGACATCTATAAAAACTTTTAAAAATATAATAATAATAATTTTACACATCTCACACACGGCCTGCTGGACCCAAACTAGGCAGAGCCTGTACTAAGATACTGCCAGATTGCTGATAAACATACTTATATATTTCTAAATACATACATGCTATAGATAAACTACACTCAGCCGCAGAAAAAAACAATCGTGCTTATCCCACAATTATTTGTCCTGGGTGGAAATCTAACCCACGACCGGCTTACCGTCAGGGATAGTTACCACCAACAGGCCAGCCAAATATATTTCTCGCATTGAGCGTACAATCCATGTTTGTTATGTGTCACTAATAGAAGGCAAATTGTTGAAAATCTAAACATGTAATTTAAAGTTGTTATATGTGCATGACTAAATTTTGTTACTATGATTTTTGTAAACTCAGAATGTGAAGATTCTAAATAGAGATCTGATAAGCATTTAATAAGAGGAGGTGTTTTTTTTTTTTGCTTAAAATACAATCTAAAGCAATGATTCCAGGTTCGATCGAATTAGGTTTTGAAGGTTCACCTTCAAAAGGTGAACCTTCGGTATATGGAGTAGCCAGCGCGAACGAAAAACAAACATTTACACAATATACAATACAAAGTTGCATGCATTTACATTTAAGCAAATGTGCACTCACACTGTTACTCACAAAATACAAAGAGAGAACAATTTATGCCTAAACAGCGTAATTTAACTTGATGTACAGCATGGTAACCCGCATAACTATAGTAATGTTTCTTTTTTGTTATAAGATGAGATTGTTTTTTATATTAATAAAGATATATAAATATATATAATATATATTCATATACATTTATATTTTCAGTTTTGTTAATTCATAATACGAGAAACTTACCGTGTAAATGTTTCTATGGGTAAAGAATTATTATGTTATCTACCGCTTTTATAAACAATCACAAAAAAAAAACAAGTACACGGTTTAAGCACCCATCCTTTCGGACAGTATTGAAAACAGTACTGTTCGAGTATTCAGATAACATGAAAAATATATCGTGTCTGTTAATGTAGTGAAGCGATAAAAATACATTGTTATTAATAAACAGATGCGTTTATAATGATAAACATAGTGGCAGCCGGTATATAGAGAGTTATAGAAAGGTTTACTTAGATAAATTTTACCAATTTTTTAATTTCTACTAAAAAAGTATTTGATTCAGATTGAAAAGAAATGGATTGAAAAATCATTTTAATGTAAGTATTTCAAATAAGCCATAGAAGCACTCAAAATCATTTTAATGTAAGTATTTTAAATAAGCCATAGAAGCACACAGCTAAACAACATTTTAATTGTTTGGTTTTTTGGTAAAATATATTCTTTTTATAAATATCTTCTTTAAATCACTTTCTTCCTGCGAAAAACTACGGTGACTTTCTTTAATCAATCATGATATATGCGTAATTCTTCCTGATTGTTGCAGGTATTCTTAAAATATGTATGTAGTGTAGTGCTTATTGTCCACTTTATGGCCACTTGCAATCAAAAGAGACTTGGGCGTATGTAAGAAAGTGGTATGTTTAAGGGTTCATGCATACTAAATTCAGGAAGGCCATACATTAATTTACAATGGATGAAAAAATCGCTTTTCCTTTTCTTTTTTTTATGATAGAGGGGGCAGACGAGTAGACGGGTCACCTGATGGAAAGTGATCATCTCCGCCCATAAGCGTCTGTAACTCAGGAGTAAAAAACGCGTTGCCGGCCTTTTAGGAAGGAGTAGGTACGCTCTTTTCTTGCAGGTTTACAACGAGGTCTTTACAACAATTCATTTTAAAACCACCATGAAATTTGGAATTTGGACGATTACACCGGTATTTGGAGGTATGTATACTTCCAGTTCTCCCTTCTTCCTTTCTTTGACAGTTAACTTTCTTTACAGATTATAATAAATTTTAAGTTGGCTTGTGTGCGCTTCATAAACTCAAATAGTTCTGCACCGATTGCGCTCAAATTTTAACATGATATACAATACCTGCTTCAAAGATTTGTTTACTATTTTTTGTCAGTTTAGTCAGTTCTTTCCTCATTTCCCGCAAATACAACCACAATGGATGGAGTGTTGTGGGTTCGATCCCCACATGGGACAAGACTTTGTGTGATTCACAAATTGTTGTTCTGAGTCTGAGTGTTTTTTGTGTCCGTTTCATGTATGTTTGTAAATACTCCGCTACCCAGGACATATTCCTAGTGCGGAAGTTACCTTTAAAGAAAAGGACCTTCGCGAAGCGTTAAAATAAACGATTGAAAATACTCTAACTCATAAATTCCTTAAACGATTAGAAAATGGCTGATATTCTGATAATGATATAAACATTCTCCATCAAAATCACAAAGAATCTTGTCTTTAAAAACAAATAAAATTAAGTTCAGTCGTCGTGGCCTACAGACACACGCCATGCTTTTTACGTCGGGTTTAAAAAGGTTTGCTCTAAAATCAACAACAGGCGCTTGTATTCTATTAACAATACTGTACTGTGAATATAATTAGTTATGATAAAAATAACTTGAGTTTACTATTACTTCACTTCAAGCATGGATTCTATGAGAAAGAGATACAGAATGATACACTACCGCACCGCTTATTTTTAAATTTATAGATATATATAATAGAGTTCAATAGGCACTTTATTATTAATTATTCGGTTTCCATTTGTTATTTCTGTATAAAAAACAAAACAGCTACGTCTACGCCAAAATTGTGAATTAAATGTTCTTTATTAAGTATCTTTTTTATATTGATGTGTTCTATAAATAAATAGTTGTGATTTAGCAATCAAAACTGTTGTGAAAACATGCACTATGCATGTAGTGTTACTTGACCACATTGAAAAGATTTTCAAAAAATTCAAGAACTGAGGAATCCGTAAAAAGTTCATGTAAAGAAAAAATGCAGAAATCTAAAATTTTTAAACAATATTGTTACAAATTAAAAAAATACTTGAAAACGGCTATTTCAAGCTCTAAGCGTCCGCAATGGTCAAAATGTGACATGCGGGTAATGGTCAAAATGTGACATGACAGTTATGGTCAAAATGTGACATGCGACACTACAGAATACATTTAATTATAGTTAACTGCCTCGGTGGCGCAGTGGTAGCGTGTGCGACTACTGTTCTGAGGTCTCGGACTCGCTTCTCGACTCTGCAAATATTTGTTTCGGAGTTTGGGTGTTTTCTTTGTATAATATGAATAGATAGTTTTTAGTGTAAGATAATTATGTTTGTAATGAGTAGATAAGTAACTACTAAACTGTAGTATGTTAGATTATATTACATATAGTTTAATAAGTCCGTTACTTTATTTAGATAAGGTAGTAAGATGTTACATTTGCACCCGAAAATATATTGTTTTCCACATTGTTTATTTTTTCAAAACTAGGAGTGGTATTTTTTTCTAAACATTTAAATAGATCTAAAAGAGAAATATACCCTTCCATATAAAAAAAGAATTTTCATAATTTGTTTACAAATGAAAGAGTTTTGAGGTAACAAATATGAAAATAATTGATTGATGAAAACAGTTTTTTATCTAAATGTTTTATAATCTCATTTCTTAATCTCTTGTGCACATATCTCTTTAACCCCACACAAACACCTAACAAATATCTTGAAAGAATAAAACAAGGTCAATACATGATTAGATTTTGGAAAGAGTTATTTTTTAACTCCTAAAGTTCAAGGATCCTTCCATCATCAGCCGATAAACATGACAAAACGACTACTAAACGCAAATACTTTTAAAGCTAGAGAAATAAGCTAAAACACATTGCCGGACATGTAAAATTTAAGGGGTTTCTTTGATTTTTCTAGGATCCCATCATCAGATCCTGATTCAGTGGTAATGGGAAAATATTTCAAATACAAAAAAAATAATTAAAAATCGGTTCACAATTGACGGAGATATCGCATGACAAACATACAAAAAAAAAACAGATGAATTGAAAACCTCCACATTTGTGATTTAAAGTCGGTTAAAAGGACGATTGTTTTAGCTACGTATTAATAATTACTTATAAAATTCAGCTGGCAAAACCTGAGATATAGGCACCAGCTACCTTAAAGTGACACAGGGTTTTTATACATAGTTTTATTATAATTTGCCCTGAACAAGTTATAAACGAAATTACTTACAGTTTGTCTTCTTACTTATCATAGACAAAGCTTTTTTTCATGTTGTGTGTACTCATATATATTCATAACATAGGTAAGTGCAGCGTTCAGGTAACTCGCTGTCTTCTGTTCGGGTAGTGGATTCAATTTAAGCATATTTTTTTGTTATTATGTTCTACTTCAAATTAAACACAATTAATGTAAATTCTCATAAACACTTCGTACTTTTATTTTGCTTGTTATGAAAATAAGGTTTGAGTATTTTGAATGTTAAGCGCAAATATGCATGTCATGGATGCTTTCTGTGTTTGAATAAGCTTTATCGGTAATTATATTTTACAAGCATTTTTATTAGCAATATGTGGGTGTACTAGCAATACACAAATGGTTATGTTGATAAAATTCTATCGGTTTATAGGCATTATTTCCAACAGTTAACTTTACATTTATTATAGCAGTTGAACACATTTGATTTACCATTAATATGTATAAAATTATTACTCAAAACACACAGTACAGACACATTAATTTATTGTTACACACATATTAAATAATAAAAATAATATTAACGTACACTCTCATGGACTACCAAAGAGCTTATAAATATAGAGGAAGCAAACAAGGCGCTATCGCATACAGTTGGTACTCGTAGAAAGGGATAGAAGATTGTTTTGGTCTTGCATCTCTCTCTGCTCTTGTCACTGATGACTCTTCAGTATCAGCCAATTAGTGAAGAGAGGAGACAGAAATGCAAAACATAACAATGTTCTTCATATGTCTAACAGTCATAAGCTATCACTTACATACTTTTTTGCGGTCTCCACTCAAGAACTCGTTTTCGCTAATCCGGATCGCGTCTCGGCCAACGTAGTGTAGGACGCCCACAGGCCAGGGCCACATTTTAAATTGGTAAGAAAATAATATATTTAATTTACCAGGTATGGCAATGTTGTTGCTATCATCATTGATGACCTATGTTACTATATCAACAGTCTATTGACACTGTGAAGTCATGTTAGTAGAATACTGATATATTAACCGATATCAATGGCGTCGCAGTGGCATCTCAATAGCGTGTCAATGGAATGACAGTGGCTTGGCTTTAACATACAATAGCAGAATTGAGACCCAGGTGGAGTGACGATTTGCGCAAGATGGCTGGCAGGAGCTGGAGCAGAAAAACAGAATTTACCAACGTCTAGATTACAAATGCATGCATCAAGCCCCTATGTCATGTCTATAAAAATATACATTAAATTATCCAACAATATTAAAAATGAAGAAAAATTTAAAAGATTTTTTAATACAAAAATGCTACTATCATATAAATGAATATCTAAACGACAAAGAACAATTGCAGAAACATATTTACCTAAAACTCAAGCGTTTAAAAAATTGACTCACAGTAAACTTAATAAATATTCTTTCTATGATTTAACATTACACCACCATGTCTTGCATAATAGTCCAGGCACGTTGAATATGGAGAACAAACAAAATGTTATCCAGAAACCTACGTTTTTAAATGGTTAAAAGGGTTAAAGTCAACATAAGGAAACTGTGTTATGTGCCCAAGAAAGTTAGGGGATGATTTTAGGGGTTGAAAAGGGGTGAAAATAGATACATCTCGTGTTTTTTGCAATTTCACGCGAAATCTGATGTCCTACTGAAAAATGTTAAATTCAAAAGTTGTAGATCTTGGAAAAATCTACAACTTTTGTATTGGTCATTTTTTAATATAACCTCAAAATTTCAGAAAAAATGCAAAAAGTAATAAAAAATTTTTTTTTTTGTTTTTTACTTGTCAATTTCTCAAAAATAAATATTTTTTAACCAAACTTGCTGAAAGTACTCCTTTTTGTGTCCCAAACCTTATGTGTGTTTCCTTATGTTGACTTTAACCCTTTTAACCATTTGAAAACGTATGTATCTGGATAACATTTTTCTTTTTTTATCTCTGTAAATGAGTCAATGTGCCTGGACTATAAGTCTTATAAGAGATCGGATATTTTGGTCAGATTCGCCATCACGTATAACCGACCAGGGATGCGTGATGGCATTATTATTTTATGGAACATTTTATCGATAATCGATTTTTATAGCTTTGGCTGAAATATCTGCCGAAGGTTCACCTTTTATGATTATGAATTTGCCCCTGCCCACGGGTTCACTCGCACGGTCGCACTCGTCACGGAGAGTGACTAAATCAACATAATTAGAAATAATTTAGAATATTTTTGACTCTTTTTAAACGATTTTTGCTAGACTAAATTAATAGAATATAGTTACGTTATTTTAACAATGTTTGCAGTATAACAATATACTGCACAGTGTGATGAGAAAAAGACATTGTCGGTAAAAACGACTCATAAATAGACATACTCGTACATCGATATTTTCAAAATGTCGATACGACGCCGTTTGGATCCTGTCGAGTGCCGCACTCACCAGTCTTGTCGTTTGACACTCACACGCATGACCATTGCTTACACGGCAATGGTTTGTTTTGTTGTTTTATTTTTGTTCAATTTAGGTGCCATGTTTTTCATTTCGTATAGTGTTACCACGGTACGTGGTGTTACTCTGTTATGCATGATGTGACTCAATATAGTGGATGCATGCTTTAGATTTTAGTAAATAATGTAACAACTACTAGCTGTCCAATTACTAAATAAATAAATAAATTGCTTCTGCCTTGTGTAAATGTGTATTGAAGTACAATTATTCGAATTATTATTTTTAATTAATTAATTTATTTATTACACCTGCTTAGTGAGCGAAGACTTTTTCTATTGTTTTACTATGTATTGATAAAATAACCTGCACCCTTTTAGAGAGTCGGCTAACACTTTCAACAGCAAAATAGAGTTGTTTATGAGTAATAATAATGAGAATAATATTTTCGGAAATATGAGACACAACGACATCTAGTTTCAGACAAAACTTAGACAATATGTTAGCAGTACTTAACCTCGAAACATTCAAACTACAATTTTTTTTTTCTAGACTTCTTTCGCTAGTAATTTTGTTATGAGAAGGGTCAAGAATAAATTCTCAAGTGTTTTAGGCATTTTTGATATTTAAATGCTACCATTTCAGTTCAAATAAAATTATGTATGGGGACCTGCCATTGTCCTTTGAATAATTAAAATAATATATAATTAGAAAATAAGTTTAATAATTTATATTAATAGATATGTTATCTATAATTTGGGTCATTATCAGGAGACTCATTATTTGGTTGACTTCGGTGGCAATGTTTTTTTTATTTCGGCTTTACTAATATGAAATATCAAATCTAGAGTTAATTTAAAACATATTAGTAGTCGAGGGAATCGTATAGACCGAATGGAAATGAAGGGATTTAATTTTTTTTTAAATGTGTCCACCGAAATCAATATTCTTATCACCGAAATCAAATATACTAAATAATTTATATTTGAAACACTGTTTTTTATATATATTGTTACGAGCGGGGTGATAAAATTAATAAAAGTTGTCGGTTAATTACCTTTATTACACTGTACTTACAAAATACTCACTATAACACACAAGAAATCACTATATTACTTGTTATTCGCACAAAAATCAACTTTGGATAGAAGCGTACAATTATTATATTAAATGTAATTAAAAGTAATAGGTAGTCTTAAACTAACAATACAGGAACTTAAAAAAAATCTGAAGTCTTATTTGACATCTAGCTTAATCACAGACAATTTACTTATTGATATAAAATAACTCAAAAACCAGTCTTTAAACAACATCAACAATTATAGAAGGCACATAACTAATAATATTTGTATTTTTATTAATTTTAACACAATTAAATAAGCTTTTAGGTGTATTAAGCACCCAGCATTAAATTAATTATAATTTTGTATTACAGTTTCCAATCCTTAATTAAAAAATGTTATATTCCTCGTCACTGCTTTCTTTAGAATCTACAATTTTGGAGAATACTTCATTCATTACTGCCCGAGCAATATTTTCACAATCTGTCGACACACGCGTCCAGAAGCTGTCACTTTCATGCAATCCAATGTCGGATGTTAAGGTATGCGACAAGCGCTGCTTGGTTTCGGAGCATTCGTCAGCAAGATCAACATGATAGCTACTTCCAGGTTGAATCAAAATATTAGATAAAATTTGAAGTTTTTTAGATTTTGCTGCACCGACTCCGCTACACTTTAGGGCTTGACTTGACTTTTTGATCAGATCGATCTTGTCACTCTTGTTTTTGTTGGTTCTATCAGTCAGCAGTCGGTTAGTTTGCTCGCCTATGATGTATAATCCTACATGATACCATTGTTCACACAACACTGAATTATTTTTACATTCACCTTCGGCGCAACTCATTTTTCTCATTGATAGTTGGTTGGGCTCATTGGCGTTCCACACTGCCTGATGAACTTTCATAGTCCCTGCAAATTGCTTGAGATCGGATGGAATCAACAAATCTTTTTCATAAATACCGGAATCGTTAATAGTTTTCGTTATAATACCTTGAACAGATTTCAGATGAGTCATCAAAGATGATAAGCTTATGATATCATTGCCTTGAGCAACTATTCTATCAGCTGTTCTTTTAAGGGTTGCACCGACACCATCTGGGGCTCCTTTTCCATGGCCGCTTTCTGTATAATTCCATGTTATCGCAGTCAAACTGGGAAGGTACCAGTGGAGTTTGCTGATGATATAAAACATTTTACGGTTTCGGTACTGGCCCGACGGAATATCAGAAATGAAATGGAGAATTTTAATATTAAGATTTTCATCTTCGATGAATTTTAAAATTGGCAATAAATGCTCCCAAATGGCTGGCGCATCATGGCGTAAACACTCTGATAAAGTACATATCGACTGAACTTTCAGAAGTTCATTTTGACGATAGTAAATGACCACGTTGTGCAGGATTATTTGTTGGCGGTTACCCCCGAAATGAATGGCTTGAATTTCATTACCGTACTTTGTGCTGTAATTTTCACTAAAATCGCAGTGAATTATGCACTCTTCATCAGTGAGATCGCTTTTCATTTTTTTAATGAACCTGTTCTGTGCGATCATAACTCCACAGTGAGTCATGTATGGAGGTAACATTTTTTAAAATTTTAAAATGATGTCTCTAGGGAAAGCATTCATTTTATCCTTCGCTGTGTGAATGGTGGTTTTTGTAATTCCATTCTTAGAATAAGTTTTTTTACTTTTTTGCCAAATCCAGTAAAATAATACTTCAGCGTTATTGAATTCTTTATAGATTAAGCTTTTATCTTTGCAGTCATTGCATTTCCTTGTTAAACATGACACATTCGAAGAGTCACAGCACAGAGATGATAAAATGTCTTTGGTAGATTTTTCTTGAATTAAGTTGTTTTTTTTAACGCACTCACCATTAAGTCCATATTTTCGTGTTCAATACAAAGACAGGTTTCTCGTTTATTTACAGCAGGTTTCAGTATCTAAAACGGTCGTTTTTTGCAAAAACTGGAGTAACTAATTTTGTTTGCTTAAACTTAGTATATAAGTCTTTTAAAGAATCATTTAAGTAGCGTCTTTGTTTTTTATCCTTTTTCTTAGTAATGAACTCCTTTTTTCCAGAACACATACGACTGTTTTCATCTTCTTCAAGAAAAGTTTTAATGTCCTCTTCTACATTATTTTTAATTGTTTTTATAGCGTCTGATTCACTTTGTTGTTTCATATTTTCTTAATGCAGCACTTTGGTGTTTTAATCTATATAACTGTTTTCGTTGTCGTTCGTTGATAGTCTTCAATTCATCAATCTTCTTTTTCTGTAACTGATACATTTTGTTCATGCGGTATTTAAGTCTACGTATAATAACTTTGGTATTTAGTTTCTTGTTAGCCTTTGGAGTTGGAGGAAACTCCTTTTCAATTACACGAACTGATGATCTGGTACATGGCCTTGAAATTGTACTGACGTCACTACACGGACTCAATGGTGCTGCCAAGTCTCGATAAGCCTTAACACGCTGAGGTAAAGGCGATGAAACGACCGATGAACTTGATGGTAGCAAATCAACATGAGACCTTGCTTCAGTTTGAAGTGATCCTGATCGTTTTGGTTGTGATCGTGAAGTAACCAAAGGATCGTCAGTTTCGTCGGTTGCTTCTGGTACAATTATTAAATCCTCTTCAAGACACCTCATCCCTTTGCGCCTTTTTTTCAAATTGTGTTTGTTGGAAGACATTCTACTTCTCTCCCTAAAAATTCGTTGTAGGCGAGAATCTAATTCACTTACAGTCTTTATCTTTCCTTCATTCTTCCTTTTAAAATACCGTTGCCTATCTTTCTCCTTGTGCACTGCGTAAAGCTCTGGATCACTCTTGATGCGAGCTTTCCGAAGTCGTTCAGCCAATCTCTTTTTAACCAACCGATCTTCTTTTGAGTCTGCCATAATTACAATACTGAAACAAGATGAGAGGTGCTGAGAAAGTTAAATACACGATCTTAAAATGTAAATAAATGACTATCAATTGATTTCGGAGATTTTAAAATTGATTTCGGTGCACCTTTTCCCACCGAAAACACCGAAATCAATGCCACCGAAATCAAAATAATTAGCAAAATCCTAGATATTTTCAAAAGTAACCCGATTTTTTAATATTAATCTCTTTTATTTAAATCGTATACACATAAGACATACTTTGATTATAATTTAAAAATATTTATTCAAATAGATGTGGACAAAATGGATTCACCGAAATCAATTTTAAGGGTATACCAAGCCACCGAAAATAATTACGTACCTTAATAAAAGAGTGGCGCGAAGACGCACAGACGTGTTATCCTTACCGCCGATGCAGCGCAACTGACAGTTTGTATTACCCGAACAACTATTCTCGAAGTCACTAGATTGTAGGATATATGAACCGATCGGTGCGTGCCACTGATGATATCAATTCCAAACGTCGGACGTGAAGACAACCAGTTGTAACTTGTCTACCAAAGCCTATTATGGTGTGGAAATATTATGAATTGAGTTAATAACTATCTAGTTGTTTGTGAACACATGCAAAACAGCGTCATGTATTAGGGAAAAAATTAATTTCCGTCGCAATATGGGGCCGGACGCGGCACCGAGGTCAATATTTTTAAGGTTTTTATTTTTTTAAACGAACTTTAATATAATTTATTAAAAAAATAACACAGACCCCTCCTAATATTTTGATCGTACCTGTTGTAGAAAAAAATATCAAGTTGTTAGTTATCCATTTAGTACTTAATTTCGACCCGGACACGCTTATTTGAGGCGTCTGAGAATGACCCTAGTTTTAAATTGAAACATATTTCATGAGAGGACTATGAGACACACATCCAGAAGAAAGGTGTAGCACGTTGTGTAAAAACATGGCAATAGAAAACATGAAGTGTAACCAAGTTTACAGCGTAAAGTGTTCTTTTAGCACATAAAATTGCTTGCATTAACACTATATATTAATCATACCTCATTATGTTACAACTTTCCAAAAACGAATAAAAAACATCAACAACAAACAGAAGTAATAGGCAAAAAATTATTAGATTGCTATTGCACATTACTATTTAATGTCACATCGAAATTCTTTTACGAAGAATACTGCATTTTAGGCAGTATAAGAGTGTGAGTAGCACCTTAATTTTATTTTACTTGCTATGTTACCCTCGGCTTGTCAACAAGTCCAAAGCTCCTTAAACATCATCATAATCTGTGTCTTAAAAACAAAAAAATAATAACAAAAACAGTGTATTGTTTTTAAAACATATTATACTTTATTCAATAATAATCAACATCAATTCATTTGTGATACATTTTTTTCCAGACAAGGACTTTTTGTGACTGCATTCAGTTTAGTTAATGGCGGGAGAGGGCTGCTGAGGGGCACCGACGGCGACGTCAGAAACAGGTGGGGCAGGTAAGTCACCAATTACTATGTCAGACACAGGTGGGGCAGGCAAGTCACCAATCTCTACTTCAGAAACGGGTGGGGCGGGCAAGTCACCAATCTCTACTTCAGAAACGGGTGGGGCAGGCAAGTCACCAATCTCTACTTCAGATACGGGTGGGGAAGGCAAGTCACCAATCTCTACTTCTGAAACTGGTGGGGCGGGCAAGTCACCAATCTCTACTTCAGAAACGGGTGGTGATGGTAAGTCAGCAGGAGCGGGCAGAGCTACGTTCACGATGATCTGAACCAGTGGAGGAGCGCCTTTGTAGGGACCGAAGACAACGGGAGAATCGGCCACTGCAGACTCGATGGGTCCAATAGAAGGACGGGCCACAGCCACGGCGACGAAGGCAGCAAAAGCAACGAAGAATTTCACTTTTATTTTGCAAACAAGAAATACTTTTATAATATTTAAAAACTAAATTACCAACCTTCCAAAATAATTTGTTTGACTACACCGGCTTCAGAAGGTGTTGCACATAAATCTATACAAACATTATAAAGCTGAAGAGATCGTGTGATTGAACGCGCTAATCTAAAGAACTTTAGGTTCGAATTGAAAAAATATTTTAGTGTTGGAAAGTCCATTTATCGAGGACGGCTATAGACTATAATAATATGACATCACGCTGAACCCAATAGGAGCTTTTGAAAATAGAAGTTTTTTTAAAGTTAGTAATAAAATTATACAAAGTTTATAATTTTTATATTTAATAATAATTGATACAAACAAATAATTAACAGTTATATTTAAAAAAAAATGTGTTATTTACTTACTTTTTAACCGACTTCAAAAAGGAGGAGGGTCTCAATTCGATTGGTATTTTTTTTTTATGTATGTACACCGATTACTCAGAGATTTATGATCCGATTTACGTGATTCTTCTTTAGTTTGATGCGGAATAGTTGCCATTTGGTTCCATAAAAATTTAACATAGTTAGGCCCAGTAGTTTTCATTAACCGACTTCAAAAGGAGGAGGTTCTCAATTCGATTGGTATTTTTTTTTTTATGTATGTACACCGATTACTCTGAGATTTATGATCCGATTTACGTGATTCTTCTTTAGTTTGATGATGAATAGTTGCCATTTGGTTCCATAAAAATTTAACATAGTTAGGCCCAGTAGTTTTCATTTTATGAACATTTTTAATGAATATTATTGTTTACTTGGATGATATAATTTTAGTTTGTGTACGGCCTTTTTAGGAGTTTTCATTTAAGTTGATGATATATTATATTATAAACACTTTTTCAGGAGATTTTTATTAAATATTATTGTTTACTCGGATGATATAATTTTAGTTTGTAAGTTGGAAGAAATAAATAAAAAGGAAATTTTAAAAATAAGTAAAATAATTAATCTAGATTTAACTGTCTTAATCGTTGCATTTCCTGTAGTGCTTTGTCATCATGTGGTTTGTGTAATAATTTAGATGGTTCCAAATCACTTAATGCCACGCCATCTAAATCTTAACGACCTAAAGCCACATATATCTGACCTTTTGCAAAAATTTTTTTTCCGAGGTTTATCACCGCCCTCTCCAATGTCGTACCTTGGAGCTTGTGAACGGTGACAGCCCAACTTAAAATTAGTGGCTGCATTAATCTCTCGACATTACCGTAACCTTTATTGGCCTGAAAAGTTGCAGATGTTGATGCGACTGAAACTAGTTCCTCCGCGTCTTTTACCCTAGTGCCTACCGTCTCGTTATCAAATTTAATCAATACTGCTTCGGGCAGTTCTCCTGCTTCTAGTTGGTCACGGCGAAGGGCTGGCCACTTGATTTTTTTATTACACACATTGCTCCGTTGACTAATCCATCAGACACCGCCATATTTCTTCTCAGCATCATCCTAGAGCCTATCCCTATTTTAATGCTGTGTAACAATCCACCACAGTTGTTAACATCTACAGGAATGACATTATGCGGATGCCGTTTACCATTTCAGACGTCTCTTTGGCAAGACGTTCTTGAATCTTAGCGAGTCTAGCCTCATACTATTCAAGAGTTTCTTGACGTGAACGTAATTTTATAAAAATTTTCATAGCTAACAAACGTTCTTCACCATCTATCTCTGTCTCCCAAGAACGTGAAATAGAGTTTCGAACAGCATTTTTTCGGAGTCGATTCCTTTTTCCGTTCCCGTTTCTTGGTATCTATATTGTTTAAGGCACGCTGCACCTTTCGTAGGCGTACCCATAGCTGCTTACTATTTGAAAACTAAAAAAAAATCTATTAGATATATGACAATAAAAACCAACGAAATGTTATAGTGTACCTGATGTAATCTAGAAAAATCCTACTGTAGTTAACAGAACAACCTATTTCAGACACTAAAAAAGTAAAAAAAAAAAAAAATACGTTTAAAAAAACCGACTTCAAAAACTAAAAAGTTTAAATTAACTTAATAAAGATTAAATTTAATACACCTCTTATGCAAACCTTTAACATTAATAAAATACTTGTAAAGAATTAGCACGAATTCCGGAAATAAAACAGCAAATATAATTATGGACTGAGCGTGTACTGCCTTGTAAAAAGCTCCAGAGTCGTAGTGCCAGTCAACATTTTAAATCAAACTTAAAGCTACCGACTATATTGGTGACACAGATGACAGGCAACGTTTAATTGCTAGATGTATTGCGGTGCGTTTACCATTGGGCGCCTGAACATACCCCCGGACGTTGAAAGGTGCCCTTTCAACCATCAGTGGAACACACGGGCAACGGGCAGATCCGATTAAAAGCCCTTCGAATGACGCCCACAGACGTCCGGATATCAGCAACGCGAACAACCCCATCCTCTCCAGCATGCACAGCCACGATTCTCCCCAAACGCCACTTCAGAGGGGGCATGTTGTCCTCCTTGACGACCACCAAAGTACCCAGCTTCAATTCATCCTTGCAGGAACGCCATTTCGTTCTCTGTTGCAGCTCAGCGACATACTCCTTGCTCCACCTAGTCCAAAAATGTTGGCGGAGCTGTTCAATTCGCTGATAACGAGTCAGGTGGTTCACGGATTGGTGCTGATATTCCGATTGAGGTATTGATGTTAATGGACGACCCACTAGGAAATGTCCCGGAGTGAGCGGTGTACAGTCGGCAGGATCAGATGACAGCGGCGTTAATGGGCGAGAATTTAAGACCGCCTCGATTTGGGTCAACGTGGTGTTAAGTTCTTCGTAGGTTAAGTGACAGTTTCCCAACACTCGCTGTAGATGATATTTCGTCGACTTAACCCCCGCTTCCCAGAGTCCGCCAAAGTGTGGCGCATATGCAGGAATAAAATGAAAATTAACCCCATCATTTGCCACCCTCTCTGCCATAGACTCACAGTTTGTTTTCAAAAATTTCGAAAGGTCGTTGTACGCACCCACGAATGATGTACCGTTGTCGGAATAAATGTTGACCGGTTTACCTCTCCGCGAAATGAACCGATTTAAGGCCAGTAAATACTTTTGGCTGGATAAGTCACCCACTAGCTCTAAATGAATAGCTTTTGTGGCGAAACAAACAAATATAGCTATATACACTTTTACTAACCTACATCCGCGCCCTTGTCGGCTAGCACATAAGATCGGACCAGCATAATCTACGCCACAGGTTTCAAAAGGATGCCCGCCTGGAAGGAGCCGCTGCTGCGGTAGGTTGCCCATTATGGGAGTAACAACACTCCCCTTTATACGACGACATCTGATACATTTATGGAAGCAAGCCCTCGCTAAGTTTCGGCCACCCAACGGCCAATATGTCTCTCTAATCGATGACAACAGTAACTGGGGGCCAGCATGCATCAATCGCCTGTGTTCGAACTCAAACAATAACTTTGTAAATGCATGGCTAGACTGTAACAGAATAGGGTGTTTTTTGTCGTAAGAGAAAAGGGAGTTATCTAAGCGCCCCCCGACACGAAGAATGTCATTGTGGTCTAAATAAACGTTTAATTTTAACAGAGTGCTTTTTGGAGGGATATTTTGTTTTTTAATTAATAAACTGTACTCGGGAATTGATTGCATTTGAGACTTAGTGATTAAAACATTTAAAGCAGTTTGTAACTCGTCTTGTGTCAAAATTCCACCACATGCCCGCCGTTTCCTACAAAGTGTAATGAACCGGAGTACATAAGCCATGCAGCGCACAAGTCTTGAATAATTAGAAAATCTCTCAAACTCTATCAGTGTATTAGAAATATGATTGGTGACAACAGTGCTCAATGAAACATGAGATCGAGTTTCGGGTAATGACTCTGTTTCCGAGTAGCAGAGTGGAGACGGCCATTTAACCTGGTCCAGCTTTAGGAAGTCGGGACCACTCCACCATAAAGGTAAGCCCTGCAGGGTGCCAATATCGACACCTCGTGAAATTAAATCCGCGGGGTTTTTGTCTGTTGGTACGTGTCTCCATGTACATGTACCTGACTTATCTAAGATCTCTGCAACGCGATTACGCACAAACGGTTGGAGTCTGGAAGGTAACATTTGTAACCATCCTAAAACTATTGTTGAATCAGTCCAACAGTAAGAACTGCTGATCTTGACTCGCAGGGACGTACAAACCTTTTCATACAAACGAGCTCCCAGTAAAGCACCACACAACTCCAATCTGGGGATCGTGGTGGGCTTCAGGGGGGCCACGCGGCTTTTAGACACTAACAACCGAACCATGCCTTCACCGCTAGCGTTTACGCTACGAATATAGACGCACGCACCATACGCGCGCTCAGAGGCGTCCGTGAAGACATGGAGTTCGAATACATTGCAAAAGTCGCAAACGACTAGTCGAGGAACACGAAATTTAGTTACGAGTGGTAAAGACTCGACAATGGTATCCCATTTTGGAGCAGTTCATGCCTTAAGGGTTCATCCCAAGACAGTTTATCCAACCACATGCTCTGTAATAGCATTTTCATGAGTATCACGAACGGGTCAATTACAGAAAGTAACTCCCGCTTTGTCTACCCTTAGGCGGGAACATTGTACTGCTCAAAAAACCTAGTTCATCAGTATTCGCATACCAATCAAGTCCCAACAACTTATTAGGTTCGCTAGACCCCATGCTTAAATCTAGGGCTGACAAGTATGGACACAAATCGTCCTGAACTGTAGGACCTACCATCTGTATGTCATTAAGAGAACTACCCGATGAGGTTGGCGAACTGGCATTAAAACCCACACGCAGTTTATTCGTACTACTAGACTCGTGACGCACCCCGTGGTGAGGAATAAAATATCCACGAGAACTGCAACCAAGGTCTTTATTCTCTGTCATGTGACCTAACGACTCATATTCGGTCATGAAGTTATGATATTCCCTACCAAGGTCAGGGTTGGCCTTCAGTCTCCGTTCTAGGGAAAATAAACACTTCGAAGCTCTATCGAACGAAGTTCCTAGAACCGAAGGATCCTGTTTCAGGGGTATACGTACACAAAATCTACCGCTAGGTAACCGTGTCGTATGTTTAACGAAATGTTCTTCACATAACTTCTCTTCTGGCGAATAATTATATTCATCAGACGGTGAAACAATCTCCTCAATATTCCAAAACCGTGTTAAATCGGAACGAACCTTCTCTCATTCATACTCACTTTGAGCACTACCTTGAGCGAAATTACATTTAATATTATTTGAAGGACGTTTACTAACAACACGGCCAATGGGGCCAGACACAATCCAGCCTAACCTGGTGTTACATAATACTGGCTTTCCCTTGCCCAACTGTATCCTTTGTGTACCCAACAAGTCCCAGAATAAATCGGCACCAATTAAAATTTCTACTTCTGAAGGCTTGTAGAACGAAGGGTCAGCTAAATGCAGATTATTAGGAATGTTGAACTTCGATACATCAACTTCACGACAGGGCACGACACTCGTAATCGACGGTAAAACTAAACAACGTACCTTTGTACTGTAACTGTTACTAAGCGACGCAATCTGAATGTTACATGTTTTACCTACACAAGAAGATTTGTTATTAATTCCATATATTATGGACCTATCAGTGTGACAACTTAAGTTCAACCGCTTAAAAAGACCTTCTGTCACGAAACTGGATGTGCTGCCACTATCAAGCACGGCCCGCACGATATATTTGCGATTATTATTGTCGCATACCTTTATTAAAGCGGTAGACAACAACACTTGGTGTTGTTTACCATTTTGACACTCACCGCCGGGCTCGGGCGATGCAATATGTGCCGACAATGTCACGTTATTCGGCCCTGTGACGACGGACGGTGAAGACGTTGATGGGGACGATAACAAATTATTACATGTCGTGTTTTCATAATTGTTACGAGTGTGTGAACTATTTTTAAACTCTGACGTGTGAATTAATGTATTATGCCTCCGTTTACATAACTTGCAACCTGGTTTCTTGCATTGGTTGGCAAAATGTCCTGTACGGAAACAATTATAACAGACCTTGACACTAGATAATAATTTAAGCCTAGCGTCAATGGTTAATGCAAGGAACTCTGGACAATCATTCAACTTATGATTATCCTTGCATTTAGGACACGGTTTGCAAGATGATTCGGTACTACCTACATTTTTATTATAAGTACTTTGTGTTGTGAACATTGTTTGAATTTTGGAATTTTTATTATGTGATTGTGTGTGAACCGTATGTAACATATTATGACGTGACAGCTCCAATGTTTCGAGTAAATCAGCTCGTGTGTGTATGAACTGACGAAATACCGCCAATGTTATTGTGCTGTCTTTATCTAACCGGCCTTTGTACTCTTCAAACTCACGATAAGTTTTTTGATCTAACTTACGAGTTATAATGTAAATCAATAATGTATCCCAGTACTTAATAGGCTCACCTAATGATTCTAAGGCCCGTAGGTTTTTATTTAATTCATCTATTAAACGCTTTAAAGCAAAAGAAGATTCCCTAGTGATCACTTCTATATTAAATAATGCTGTTATATGGTTTTGTATCAATAATTTCTTATTATCGAATCGCTCACACAGTAACTGCCACGCCACTGAGTAGTTTCTAGCAGAGAACTCAATTGAATGTATGACGACAGCAGCAGTTCCCTCCAGAGACGCTCTCAAGTAATGAAACTTATTAATTTCATCTATCTCATCATTAGAATGAATGAGGCTAGTAAAAGTGTCTCGGAACTCCAACCAATTGCTATAAGACCCACTAAATTTAGGCAGTTGAATAGTGGGTAACTTAACCGGCTTACAAACACTAACGCGGGTACCCTTTTCACTGTTTGACGAATCATGATCTTTGTTATATTTATTTAATATTTCCTGTGACCTAGACAGGGCATTGTAGTATATGGATTCAAATTCCGACCGCTCGGTTAACTGAATAGTAACATCATCAGTAATACATTCCAGACGTAACTGTACCTCATCGTATTGTTCGTACAACGACTCGATCTTCCCTGAGCGTAGCTGTAACTCTGTGATGTCACAACTGCTTAATTTTTTGCCGCTTAATCCATCAAGATGTTTAATAAAAATGGTTAAGCGACCCTTAAAACTCCCTCGCTTTTTCACTAATTCCTGTTCATCGCACATACTGGGAAGCGAGTGTCGTCGATCTGGAATTTATATAAGAATAAACTTAACTATATTTAATTACAAAGCAATTGCCTAATTGTACACTAACACAGTTGAATTAACAAGTTTTACAAATATCTAACACTCAATATTGTACCAAGTATTTGCCTACCTACGTCTATATGTATAATTAATAAATTTTGGATCTCAGTAGTTATTTTAGATAAAATTAGAGCAAATTACAATAAAATATGTAGCACTAACTGTCTACTATGCTATTTTAATCATAAATACTGTAAGTATTGCTTAATAATTGTTTTATACAAAAATACAATATAAATTAATTTAGATGAAATAATGGCAAATTACAATAAAATATGTAGCCCTAACTGTCTACTATACTATTATAAGTATGAATACTGTAAGTTCCTTTTAATAAACGAAACGCACAAAATCAATCTGATTTTTTTTTCTTTTTTACTACGTAGTTGGTACCTAATGAAAAAGTAAGTATAAAACTTATACACTAACCTTTTAATATCCTTAATTTAGATTAAATAATACCTGATTGAGTGTTGGGTGACGATATCAGAAGAAATAAACTTAACACCGTTGTTAAATATACCCAATCCAGTGGCCGTTTTTATTTCTCGTTTCTTGAAAATTTCCAAAAAGCTTAAATATATCCTGATTTCCGGGAATAACTGCTAATCCTTAATAACTGTTGATAAATCCGGCTTCGGTAAGGACCATGTAAAGAATTAGCACGGATTCCGGAAATAAAACAGCAAATATATGGACTGAGCGTGTACTGCCTTGTAAAAAGCTCCAGAGTCGTAGTGCAAGTGAACATTTAAAACTAAACTTAAAGCTACCGACTATATTGGTGACACAGATGACAGGCAACGTTTAATTGCTAGATATATTGCGGTGCGTTTACCATTAGGCGCCTGAACAATGAGTCTCCTGATAATGACCCATTTACTATAAAACAAAACAATATAAAATAATAATTTTCAAAAGTATTCAAAATTAATACTTTGCCCAGTTTTAAATGACCGTACTGAAAAAAAATTACTACACGAGTTTGGCAAGTAACTTTAAAGTTGGTGCTTATCGTCATCGAATCTTAAGTAACAGGCTTGAGAAAAGCCTTAGGGAACAAAAAAGTTATTTTAGATAGGTAAGGAAAACTAATACACAACTAGGTTTCTTTAAAAAAATTTTTTTCAATAATTAAGCAAACAATCTTGCAAGTATTATACCATTTTCGAATCCTTAATGTTACTTGTCAAACTCGTGTGGTACATATCACATAGTAGAATATAGATACAGCCGTAGTATATTAGAAACGCAGTAGTAGTACATAATTTTTAAAGTAGATAGCAAAGTTTTTTTTATATTTTTCTGTTAACTATTATGACTTGAGCTATCACCCAATTCCGACTTGACGTCGACTTCTGGGACATCCTGTATGTATACAGAACACTACAAGTTTTTTCAGTTTATTTGTTGCAAAAGTGAGTACGAAAGATATTCTTATATTTTGCTATTATAATTATCTATTCTGTATTGATGATTACTACTGATTCGTTGTACGTAGTGGCCCTCTAGACATTATCTTGTTGGAGAATCACCACTTCAAAAAATATTTGGGTTTAGATATTGTCGTTCTTATTATTTTGGACCAATTTCAGAACTTATTTCTGTAAGTTTCACTGTCATAATCTTAGATATCTTAAGGATTTTAGTCGTATCAATAGATACTGAAAGTAGGTTACTTTCTTGTTATGGGAGATAACCAAATTTGAAGATAAGGAACCTGATTACATTTTAACCAGGTTAAGTGGAAACTCTTATTGATAACTTTGCAGTCATAAACACATAAATGTTTTTTTTATCCCCCGTTGAATTGCTTTCGTATCAATAGTAACCGATTTTTATGTGAAAATATATTTAAGAGCGGGCTGGCCAAATATATCTATGTACTTTCATGGAATAAAATATTAGCTGAATTTTAATACATATCTATGTTTCATATTGATTAGAAACTATATAATATTTACTTTAATAAAAAATGCATAAACTTGGAGCTCTAAGTCGACAGTTTATGCATTCAAAGTTTCTGCATTTCTTTACACAATTACGACCTACACACAACGAAAATTCCAGCATCACATAGGTCAATAATGTATGAATAAATTATTATTTTTTATCAGTTTTTGTAAATATTATCATTTTTTGGTCTCGCTGTGAGAATAACGTTTTTGTTGTTGATTTTAATTTTGATTGATTAAGATGAATAATTTTGTTGTTGTTGATTTCGCGGTTTATATTAACGAAGTTTCATTGATATCTGACTAATGATAAGCCAAAAAGATTTTTAAAGTTGGTCCATTTACATCTGCAGTTTCAAAACCATCAAATATAAGTTAGGCCTAGTATAAAGCACTTTTCTTTAAAAAAAAAGGTTTAAACCACAGAAGAGGCATATAAATACCTCAGTCTTTCCACATAATAGAACTAAATTCATGTAGACCAGATATACGGATATTTTAATCTCTGCCTGTCCCTTAAGGGATATAAATAGAAAAAAATAAAAATAAGGAGTTGAACATTCTGAATGCCAGCCACGATTCAAGGTGTATACTGATTAGATAGATGTCTGCCGTCTTCTCAGACATGGAAGGCGCCAATCCGCATCCGACTTAATTTATTGACTACCTTCATTAAAAGTTAAAGCTGACGCAAATTATGCGCGGATTCTTTATTTCCTATTCTGTACCTACTGTACTATAATTTCACATACGATATGCGGGATTCTTCATCCCAATATCTCTACACGAATTATTGATTTGTGAGAATCAAGTCCAGTTGTGTGTATTTTAATAATAAATAATATAAATAAATCATAGCGAGCATTCACCAGAGGTATTTATCTAGTATATTTAGGCCGAAAACACTGTTTTAACCCACCTTTTTTTCTCTCTTTCTCGAAACGACTCTCTCTTACCACGACTGGCATTAAAACTGCATTCTACTGCAGCAAGAGCACTTCTGGCTGCTGGTTGATGATTTCAAAAACACATTAGCTTATAATACTGACAGAGATTTTCGATACAAAACGAATATCTTGTGCTCTTGCTGCAGCAATATTATTATTTTAAATGAATTTTTACTTACTACTGCAAATAGTTAGCATATTAGCATACAGCCCGGCTGCTGGTAATCGATTATACCCAAATTTTTGCGGAATACGGAATACTAGATATATAAGGTTTTTTATGATATAGGAGGCCAACGATCAGATGGGTCTCCTGATGGAAAGTGACTACCACCGCCCATGAAAGCTGCAAGTCAAGTCACAAGCGCGTTGTTGGCCTTTGAGGTAGGAGTACGCTCTTTTCTTGATGGTTTAAAGGTCAACTCAATGTACAAAAACCTAACCAAAACAACACATCTAATACCACTTCAGTGAAATTATTGAACTGAATGTCCTGCATAGATGCTTCAAACACTTGCAGCATTCTTTCTTAACACCCTAACAAACCACCCTTGATAAATAATACCTATACCGATTATTTAGAATAAAGATAATAATAAAATGACTGTGATGATTGTGAACGTACAGAAGACGTTCAACATGTTTCGATGTGTCAAGAATAGTGTTTAATGAGAAACGCTAATTAATTATTTAAATTGGAATTATATGGATGTTGATATAATACATACAAATTTTAGACCATTATAGTTAGTCAAGATCTGATGTCTGTATCTATGCTTTTAGTCCAAAGAAGTCGAGGTAAATGAATGAATATTTCTATCCAGTGGGTCTCATAGCATTCCAATATTCAAATGATTCGTTTGCCTTATACCTTGATAAAAAGTTTTTCCTTCCCGTTGACGTCGAACTAGTACCAGTGGGCATTTATGAGTCGAAACGACCGGTTGGGTCGACCGATTCAGCCAGACGCGACGCACTGTAGTGTTAAAAATAAACAAATAACCAAAGACGAAGACTGTTGAACTTTATTTTTAATATGGTAAGTTAGTAATGATATTTTAAGACATAGATATATTTATAAGGCTGTATTTAGTTTCAAGAGTGATTAATATATGTTTACCTAAGGTCAACATATATTAACACTGATTAGTTATTAATTAGGTAATGGTTTATCAATGGTGGTTACTTATTTGTAACTTAATTATATTTTCTCGATTACCGGCAATTATCGCCATTTATTAATATAATTTATGTTATTGAATCTAACAAAGCTAGTCATTTGTGTTTAACTTTTGTTTTTATTATAATGTACAACATTTTAATTCCTATTTATAAATATTTATATTTAATAACGGTAGAAATTTACTGTATTAATTAGTATTATAAAATGGAGGGATAAGAAATACCGTAAACGGGTTACCAGATTTTACGTGCATGCAGGGTTTTGCATTGTTCGCAGATACCAGATGAATGGGTTCATTAATCTCGTATCGTGTTATTCTTAAGATCTATTAGTCCGATTATTTTTGCGTTGAATAAGTCTGTTTATGGAATTTATATTTTACCGTGAGTGTTATTGATCCATGTGATAAGAATCAAGCAAGCAAGTTAGTCAGTTTAGTTTTCTAAGTAATTAATTGCTAGATAATTTACAATAAAACTTCGATGTATATCAATAAAATAAGAATCTATAACCCCTTATATATATTATAAGATCTATTAGTCCGATTAAGATTTATTTTTGCGTTGAATAAGTCTGTTTATGGAATTTATATTTTACCGTGAGTGTTGTTGACCCATGTGATGAGAATCAAGCAAGCAAGTTAGTCAGTTTAGTTTTCTAAGTAATTAATTGCTAGATAATTTACAATAAAACTTCGATGTATATCAATAAAATAAGAATCTATAACCCCTTATATATATTATAAGATCTATTAGTCCGATTAAGATTTATTTTTGCGTTGAATAAGTCTGTTTATGGAATTTATATTTTACCGTGAGTGTTGTTGACCCATGTGATGAGAATCAAGCAAGCAAGTTAGTCAGTTTAGTTTTCTAAGTAATTAATTGCTAGATAATTTACAATAAAACTTCGATGTAATATACATCGAAGTTTTATTGTATAGTTTTGTTGTGTTAATAAAATAAGAATCTATAACCCCTTTAAAAAAGTTATTAATATGTATTTAAACCTAAATTTAATAAAATAATTTTCTACGCTAACTAAGCCACGGATTTTACTAGTGTTACGGATTTTGCTAACTAAGCACCAATAGAGAGAGTGATTTAAGAGGAAGGGTTATATGTATAATACATGCATATTATAGTAGATAAAATCCGAGGGTTTGAAAGATATGTCGTAAAAACCTTGTTTTTGTGCGCATTGCAAACGCTCTGGCTAAACCTTACGAGATAGACCAAAATAATGTACTACGGAACTATACAGTTAACTATAATGTTTATGAAAAAGATCTACAAAAAAGTCCGCAATGGTAAGTACATGTCTATCCCCTAAGGATAAATACTAGTATTTCAAAGATAAAAATGGTTACTGTGGGTTACTTAGAAACTACTGTGGGTTAAATGGTTACTTTGAAATATTATAAAAAATAATGGGTTATTTACGAAACTATTTTAAACAATACATTATAATTCCTTATCTTTACAGCCATATAATTAAATTGAATATTTTAGAAGAGTCATTCTAAGTAAAATTTTATAGACGCGTGATTGGATACGTGGCAAATTGACGTGTCATGTCAGTTCTGTTAGAAATGAAAGATTGGCACATTGAAAAATGTTGCCGTTATCAAACCTTACGTGATTTTTAGTTTTTTTGTGTACATGTGTTGTTTTTAACTTTTGTTTTATTTTTGTGTGCTGTGCTTTAAGAAATAAATATTGTATTCAATAGATATAATATTAGAGGCTTAAAATTCGGGGCCAACGGCCGTCGAGCTATACGTCCGTCCCGGGTGGCAGCAGCCGGCAGGATCGGAGCGGGCCTATAAAAATTGCATTTAAACTATATGTACAAAAAAATTGTTGAAGTTAAATAAATAAAAAGAGAAGTCCTGTAGTATCATCATCATCTCAGACGAAGGACGTCCACTGCTGGACATAATCCTATCATAATAATAGTTTAATTAATTACTCCACACTGACACCATATTAGTAGTATCTACATTACACCCCTGCCAAGCCGGGGCGGATCGCTAAAGTTCATCTATAAATATCTCTATAGAGGCATATTATTATTGGTGGTGCGTATTTGGATAGAGAAATGTATCATACGATAAATATTTACGCGATAAATACCTTTGAATTAGTTGGCTGTATTCACTAATCATATGTATTATCATGGAATTTTAACCTTACGAATTTACTATCAATTTAGATGCCTCAGCCTTTAATTTTTTGCATTTATGTTCCTTGAAAAATTGGAACGGTTTTGGTAATGGACAAATAGCCTATACTAAAAAAGCTCGCCTTTGTACATGACATTTCCTTGTTACTTATATATACTTATGTATGTGTTCAGTGTGTACAATAAATAATAAATAAATAAATAAGCGTGAACTACAAAAAATAATGTATAAAAAATATACTTTTTATAAATTTGAAGTCCGTAGAGTAATTAATTGAGTGTGTAATGTGTGTCCTACTAATACGTAAAACGTTTAAATATCAACAGTCAGGGTCTAAACATTTATTTTTTTATTAAAACGTAAGATAATTTTCACTTAAAACCTCAATTACATTTTGCAACCGGCGATGAAACAGGTTTTTTAGTTAGTTAGTATTTTAGTTAAAAAAACCTTTTTCGTATTAAGAAGTCGTAGAATACTGAGAATTACGTTTGTCTGTAATTCAATATTCATTTACATGCAAAACGTTAATCGGTTCGTAACTTGGTTCTTAGAAGAAGTTGTCTTCAAGTTCATTCGCAGTTGTTTTACATGTGTGGCGACTCCCACATACAAAGAAATAGAAATATACTACAGCGCCATCTAACGAAGACACGCCAAACTACGGAGTAACTCCTGAATAAGAATTGCCAATCTTGTATCGCGATATGAAGAATTCTCTCGCCGATTAGCATATATACGAATACAACTTCCCAACATCAACCGTAGAGCCGCGGCCGGCCAAGCATGATCACCATCCTCAGAGGATCCTTTTGTGTTGGAGGGACATGTCTTCCGTTCTTCCACACATGAATCGAACACACAAGAAGATAAATTCTCACAAGCCAGGTCCTTCAGCCTTCTGCTACTTTACAAAACATGCTAAGAGTGCCATCCTGGGGCAGAGAAAGAAGAGCGAGTCGTTTTAAGCTCCATGTCGTTAGTGGCGACAAAAACCTAATGGGAAAAATTACCATATATTACCCAGGCCCAAGGTGGTCCGACGGTATGGTGAAGGTGGTTGTGGTGAACCTTGGGGCAGCCTATGTCCATCGGTAGACGTCTTTCGGCTGAGATGATGATGATGATAAACCCCCCCCATTCTGGTAGGAGGGTAAACTCAAAGGGCTAGGGCATTTGTGCCATGAGTTGCATGTGTTCATGGGCTGTGGTCACTTAAAATCCGGTGAACTGTATGTAGGGGTGGAATAATATCATAACTACCAGTTACAAATCATATAATCATACCTGTGAGTGTGAATTTTCGAAAGTTTGGTTTTTCTTTGCTTAAGTTTTTAATGGCATTTATCTTTGTCTATGACCAGAACCCAGTAGTGATCTATCACAGGTGAAATCGCAGTGACTAAAACGAATAATTTCATCATATGATTATAATTTATAAGAAGCAATAATTTCCATCACTAACTGTATGCTTCTTTGCTAGGGGCAGCACCATATAAAACGTGGTTATTATTCTTATATCAAAGTGGCAATGGCACAGATTTTGAAGTACAGTTTCATTTCAATTACATTTTGCTAATCGAAATGCTCCAATTTTACGTGAGCGGTCAAACAATAATTTTGATTGTGAAACCCGCTCTATGTAATAAGTTTATGTGGGATCAATAAAGGAAAATTAAATTGAATGTTTAATTTTATATTAGACTAGCTGAGACCCGCGGTGTTACCCGCGTTTGTTGTTATAACCGCGGGCAACGCCGCGGGTCGAAGCTAGTCTAAAAAAAGTAGCCTAGGTTACTCCTTATGTCATCAGCTATCTGCCAGTGAAGTCCCGTCGAAATCGGTCCAGCCGTTCCAGAGATTACCCGGAACAAACAGACAGACAGACAGACAGACAGACAGACAAAAATTGTAAAAAATGTTATTTTGGCATATGTACCGTGTAAACATACATATGCATTTAGTAGAAAGCGGTTATTTTAATATTGCAAACAGACACTCCAATTTTTTTTATTTGTATAGATATATTAGATAAAATGGTGTCTATACTGGCTAATTTATTCACGATTCAGTTTACTTTACTACTGTTATGTACAATACAAAAAAAATGATATTAACTAATGAAAAAAACATAAGAGATTTAATATTTGTGTTCATTTAACACACAGCAGTCTATCCAATTGAAAACTGGTTCCTTTGATCAAACATCCGTGGATTATGGTCATTGACATATTGTACGTTCATTGTACGTATAATTTACCTAAAGAAATTACAGCTGACGACAGAATTTCCTTTATCACATTGAACGTAAGGACGATTTAGTCAGCCTGCGATTACATGCAGCATATTCGACAATGGCATTGTTAGAGAGAAAAGAAGTTAATTATTTATGCTTCAAGCGGTTTGCTGGCACAAAATATAAAGACTTAAGATTATCTTAATAAGCTCGGAAGCCATATCATACTTACATTGCCCGCAAAGAACCAAGTCTAAAGAAAAGTTTACGGCAATAGAGTACCTACTTCGCGTGCGTAATAGACCCAGAGCTAAAGAACGGCTTCAGAAAGCCAATGAAATTGAAGAAGTGAACTACGATAAATCTAAAATTGGCAAAAAGTACTCGACGATATTAAGTAGTTTGTGTAATGTCGTGATGTTAACCCGTAAGAGGTTTCATGTAGGTGAGATAATTATAGAAGTGAAAATACATTATTGCCTAATAAAATAGAAGATAATATTACAAAAAATGTTGTATCTTAAATTATTAAGTGTTACCCAGGACTAGGAGAAGTAGGTACAGAAGTAATAATAGCTTCTATAAAATGGTTAATTTGGTATAAATAGGTTTAATGGCCGAGGTACAACCGATATCGAATAAATCAACATAATGATCTTCTGTTGTCGAGAAGTCTGGCTAAAACATAGTTTTAATATATATTACAGATCGTAACCACGTTGGTCCTGGCCGGGTTGAGCACGACCCTGGCGCTCGACAACGGACTGGCTCTGACGCCTCCCATGGGATGGCTCACGTGGGAGAGGTTCAGGTGCATCACAGACTGTGAAAAGTATCCTAATGAATGCATCAGGTGAGAAAATTTGACTTTTCTAAACAATAATACATTTCTATAGAAGGATTAAGTTTAGGTTAACACACAGTAAGTAAGGTGCTCAACACTATACAAGGACATCGTATAAAGGAAAGACACGATGATTGGCCCGCACTGAAATCTTCACCAATCGTGCCTAACGGGCACGAGCCCCTCTGTATGTTTGGTATAACGTAACGTTGACAACCACAACATGATCTTAAAACAGTAAAATAAAAAGTAAAATAGAAAATTACAGTACATAAATTGAAGAATGTCTTTGTAACTCGGTTCAATTCGTTTCTGTTTTTAAAAATAATACAAAAACGAACGAGGGTAATTTCGAGGGTACCTTTGACAAAACCAACTTCACCAGCATTAGTCAAGCTCTGTCTAGAAATGATGTTGATTCCACAATCTCAGGGTGGATCGACAGCATGCTAAGATATAGAGCTATTCAATTTACTGTGACCGAAGTAACTAAAGGGGTGGTGGCTAGAGGATCGCCACAGGGAGGTGTACTCGTACTCTCCCCCCTTCTATGGAATATTGTTGTGGATGAACTCATCACACAAGTCAACGAAAATAGATTCTTCACAATAGGCTATGCGGATGATCTGACAATCCTCATCAGTGGTCCCTTTCAGAGCGTTATTTGCGATTAAATGAGACTCGCACTGAAGATCGTTGAACAGTGGTGTGCAAAACTTAACTTGACAGTGAACCATTCGAAAACAGAGATTATCATGTTCACAAACAAACGTAGTCTAGGAAATCTCAGACTTCCCAAATTATTTGAAACGCAACTGACCAAAGAGGTCAAATACCTAGGAGTAATACTGGACAGTAAATAAATAGAATAAGTATCTCGATAATAACCAAAGAAAGCATTGTCTTCTGCCAATGCAAACGGCTAATCGGCAAAAGCTGGGGACTATCACCAAAGATGGCTATACAGAACTATGGCTCTACAGAACAGTCATAAGACCAATTGAAGTGTCCTCGAAAGGCAAGTCGTACTCGATTACCTCAAACTCGTCAACTCAAGTCTCAAACTTGAGACTCAAGTTTGAGACTGGTATAACCAATCCGTCTGGCCAGCGTAATATAGCAGGCAAAAACCTCCTTTCTAAGGTCTATGTCCAGCTAACCTACACACACACACACACACACACACGCACACACGCACACACACACACAAATACACACACACACACACACACGGGCATCCACATTCCACCTAAGTTTATTTATTCTACCATTTATATATTTTTCTTATTTGTCTATTAGTTTTGTATTTTGTTTTTATATAAACGCTGTGTATGTCTAACAAGTATTAGCGACGTATTTTTATGGTGTGCGCTAGATTGCTGGTTCCTAAACACAAGTTGAATCTTATTCTGGGTACCAGAGTTTATCGTAAATACTGTGAATATCGTGTTTGTTACGCTGTTTATGTTTTTTTGTGCCATATTGTGAAATAAATCGTATTATTATTATTTATTATTATTACTATTATAGGCTGTTGATGATGAATACCATAAACTAGATAACCAAAAACAACCCAATTTGCTACAGGCCTCGCGCTGTCTTGAACCAGCACTGTGTGTAGCCATAGTGTCACTCCGGTTTAGCGGGCCGATTTTTGACGAAGCAAGGTTCGCCCACGGTCAAAACATACACGCTCTGCTACCAATCCACAGTAGAGTAGTCAAGCTCTTCATTTAAAAAACACGACTAGAATTCATTAGTGATAGAAGTTCATAATCTATCTCCAATCATAATCATATGATGCATTTTTTCATTTTAGTCACTGCGATTTCTTTCACTTGTGATTAATCACTACTGGGATTTAGTTATAGACAAAAATAAATGCCTTCGAAAAGTCTGGCGCAAAGAAAAAACCAAACTTTTTATCAAAGACTACGACTTTGTTGGGTTTAGACCTTTCGCGAGTCTGGCGCTAGAGGCATAATCATAATCAGTGGTTTTCTAAATTAGTTACAGGTGCGATCAGTCATACGATTTATAACAGTTGATTGGGATTTTATTCCATCCCTAATTCATGATAATGATAATAATATTGAATTTTGTTATATCCCGGAAGATGTAGCCAGAGGCGTATAAAGCGCCTACATTTCGTGAACTAAATACAATATTATTTTATTCGATTAAACCACTATTGATCAAATCACCACTAATTAAATTACTAAACAGGTTTCGTCTAGATAAATATACGGGAACTGCCATGACAGTTAGTTTTACGAAACCGTTAGATATTTATGACCTAACGCATGTTAGCTTTTAGGGGAATTTGTATTCTGCTTCTACGATGTGTCGAAGCCGAGACAGAATGAAGTATTGGCATACCTGGCTGACCGTATAATGTCTTAAGATTACACATATACGAGTACAGTCGCATTTTAATATAAAACTTACTTAAGCTAAGCTGTAAGAGCTAAGTTTATCACCTAATTAGTAAGATGTGAAATATTTTATGTTGCTAGGGTCACTGTTTTTAGAATTTACAACTCAACAAGATTGTAAAATTCTTTCATAGGCTTTTTCAAGGTTCCTTTTGCATCGTTTAAGTAACAATACATTGAGTTTACGACGCGCCCTTTATAAAACGTCAAAGAATGCTTTTTTTAAAACTTGTATTAAATGAAGATTTCTGACGTATAATTTTAGTGCTTGACATTAAATAACAAATTTAATTAAAATTACAAGAACAAAATAACATTTCAAAAGAATAATGAATATTTATTTTTCGAAATATTATCTTACAAGACTAGTAGGTACTATTGTTTTATGGGTACTTATATAATTTATTTTCAAAATCCTTAGATCACGCTTTTTTTTTAAACTTCATCAATATTTTTAATTCCCTTTTTGACGTCCAGATAGTTGCGGTTATTAAGTCTACATCTTTGTAACTTTTTTAGTGAGAGCCTAATCAAGCGGACAGCAGACTTTATGGTGAGCGAGGGTTACTTGGAAGCTGGCTATGAGTATTTAGGAATCGATGACTGCTGGCTAGAGAAGACGAGAGGACCTGACGGTCGCTTAGTACCAGATAAAAAGCGTTTCCCGAACGGAATGAAGGCGGTAGCGGATTATGTAAGTAGATTTAGTCTTTTAACCGACTTCGAAAAGGAGGTTCACATTCGACTAACATTTTTTTTTGTGTACGTTAGGGACAATTATATTTGATGAAAAACATGAGAATCCCCATACATCTTAGGATCGAATTCTGCGGGTCAAAATAAGTACACCTCATGCATGTTCTTATAAGTAGGAGAAAGGTAAAGTTTGGGTCCGTTTAGTGTGCTGGAATTTTGCCTATGAATAATTAGGGCTTAGGTAAACGCATACTACGAGAAAGAGGACTACTCGAAGATTGTAACAGATTACTTACTTCGCGACAAAGTGTTATGGTTCTATATGTTTCGTCAATTAACTGCACTTGTTCTGGATGGAATTCATATATTAAAGTTTCTGTTATATTCTTTAAACTTCTGCAAATTCTTTATGCAAGGCAGTGTGTGGGTCAAGAAATTTTACTTTCCGGAAAATTTGATTTGCAAAAGGCAAACGTGATTTCGATTACGTGGTTAACTTGATTAAAATGAATGGTACCTTTTGAAAAAGTAACCAATTTCATCTTTCATGTTTCGTTTGAAAATATTGAATGAATTGTATAGTTTAACAGTCCTACAACAGTGGCCATCCGTAACTTAGTAATCTTTGCTCCTAAATGAAATGTAGGCTAAATCCGAGGAATTCCGGAAACATATCAAAAAATATTAAAACACTGAATCTAGTAGACGCGCTGATCGATAGTTTTATTTCCAAAATACTTTTTGACACCGATTTGACAATACCGGTCAGCTGTCAAAAAAGACTACTTAGTGTTGCAATTTCAAAACTTAAGTTAAGTTAAAAACTAGTACTACATTAAATCTAGAAAAATACTGATAAATATCCCGTTACCACCCGATAACAGTCGACGTGTGGTGGTCTTATCAAATCCCGTTTTTGCAGTAAGAGGCCACGTTTAATTTCATGCATACACATTACTTTAGTTTCAAATAAAATATTTCGATAATTTAACTGTCAAATATTCTATTTCTATCTGTAATTATTTATATTGAATTAAGTAAACAATGTATTAAAAATTACATTGTTCTAACAGTAAAATTAATTCACCTATTTTTCTTTTCTTAGATTCATAGTAAAGGTCTAAAATTCGGAATGTATGAGGATTATGGAACCAAGACTTGTGCTGGATATCCAGGAGTGCTAGGAAATGAAAAGTTGGATATTGAGACTTTCGTAGAGTGGGAGATTGATTACCTTAAACTTGATGGTTGTTACGTTAATATCTCACAAATGGACGACGGTAAATACTGAACTTATTTTTGTCTTTGATATTTACTAATTTTTCAAACAGATATTTGTATGTGTACGTATACTTAAAAATACGTATACTAATAAATATAATAATATATAAATATAATATATTCAGAGGTCGTTATATTTTATCGTAACCAATGTAAGATAGGTTTTGGATAGTCATCACATCCAGCATTTTGTTGGAGGGAAATACTAGATTTAGTATATCTATGTACCAGTTATTACTATGTACAGTTATTTGATGTTTGTGTAATTATTTGTATATAATTGTCACATTTACTAATAAAATATGATATTTCTTTCAGGATATCCAGCTTTCGGCAAAATGTTGAACGAAACCGGTCGCTACATCCTGTATTCTTGCAGTTGGCCAGCATATATGGAACCTGACTTTGTGCATGTTAGAATTTTTGTAAACAAAAACATCAAATATTTAATTGGCTTTTAGAGGTTAGGCTGTAAGAGAGATGCTGAATTAGCCAACTAATTGGAATGGTATTTTAGCGTCTAACTTGTTCGGAAGTAGATACGCATTATTGCAATATATTTAAATTCGTGTTTAGCAGTCGTAATTTTTAAAAGTTATTGTTTTATCGTATTTTTTATATTGTATTGATTAAGATTTTAATAGATTCCATTTAGTATTTATTATTTAGAGTATTTAACCGTACAAATAAAATCATTTAAATAACATCGAAAGAAATCTATCCTATTTACTGACAAAACAAAATTACTAGTAACACTACTCTAAGTAAGTGCTTCTAGGAGAGCAGAAACCTGTCTGAAACATGACATCAATTGCAAGCAATGTATGTATTCCACCAGAAATAACGAAACTGGCTTCCTAAAAGATTTCATATTTTGTAGCCAAATTACGAGTCGATAGCCAAACACTGCAATTTATGGCGCAACTGGGATGATATTGAGGATTCCTGGTCGTCACTTACAAAGATTATGGACTGGTTTGGCGATAACCAGAATAGGTTTGCGAAATATGCAGGCCCTGGGCACTGGAATGACCCTGATATGGTAAGTATACGGCAATCCATTACTTAGGATGTAATGTAAGCGACCATTGTTCTTATAAATTGTTATTGAGACTGTTTTGTGTCTTATTTTATATATATATATATATATATATTATTTTCAGTCCATCCGCTTGCAAGTCGATCGTGACCGAATATCGCTACGTCCATAAATTCTTGGCCACGTTCTTGCTACGTGTGTCACTCAACAGTCGGTTCCCTTAAATAGTTATGCTCGTCATTACGATATTTTTTTGTTATTTGTTATTATAAGTATTTCTAATTAAATACAAACATTCTTGTTGATGAATGATTTTGTGAATGAGCCATTCAGCAAACCCTCAAAAATTATGAGTTTCATCAAAAGTTATGAGCATGTTATGTCGCTTCTAGAAGTTAATTGACGAGATTAATAGTAAGTTTTTAGTAGGTATGGAAGATTCTTTCGGGTATATAGGAGTAACATACCATACCTATAATCGGTAGTAGAAATCTAGGAATCAGTAATCTCTGACAATGTTAAAATTATTACTCTCAAACTGGAAAGTGTATTTATTATATTTTCAACTTCTCCAATTTACTTCTGATTATCTTCGTTGCAGGTTCCAAGATAGTTTATCTTTTCCTGGGACTTCCCGAGTGTCATAACTCGATGTGTTCATGGGTGTTGTGTACTGTTGATCCTCGTGTATAGGAGTTATAGTAGAGGGCGTGTAGGAGCCTACCTGCATCTAAATAATTAAAATTAATGATTGTTATCCATCACAATTTTTACAGTTACTCATTGGTAATTTCGGACTCTCTCTCGACCAAGCTCGAGTGCAGATGGCTGTGTGGGCGGTCCTAGCAGCCCCATTGCTTATCAGCACAGACCTAGCTACTATTAGGCCCGAGTTCAAGGAGATCTTGTTGAACAAAGATATAATTGCTGTGAACCAAGACCCAATGGGAAAACAAGGGTTGAGGGTATGGAAGAAAACGGACCGGGGAACTGTAAGTGGTTTTGAACACTTTTTCTAGTCCTCGGCAATCAGTATAAGTATGTACATACAAAACTGGCATACAAATGTAAAACCTATTTTGCTATTCGTGGACATTATTAACTTTGGAAGTAGCTTCTACTTTCATTAACTTTTTAAATATTTGTCATCAGAAAGCCCGCCTGGAGATTTGGTCTCGTGAGTTACACGACGGCTCCTTCGCCTTGGCATTTGTATCACAGCGCGACGACGGCATACCATATGCTGCCAGCTTCAACTTCGACGATATGAGCCTGACCCCGGCTGACTACGAGATCTATGTGAGTTATGGCTGTTACCTTAGAAACCGCATACATTTAGTGACATTAACACAGTAACGACAGACTGATATGTGAATAAAATAATAAAATAAAAAGAACAAAATAACAGTAGTACGTCTTATATCGATTCCACACGTTCTACACTCCACATTGACTAGGTTTGGAATCTGATCAACTGGCGTGTAATTTGAACAAGTCGTTTCACATTAATACAGAAAATATTTGCCGAGTCTCTTTTTATATAAATCTAGATTTTACTCATTGCGCCTAGTCTTTTTATAATAGTTTTTGTGTATTGAGTATTGTGCACGAGTTTATGTTTAATTTGCTATCTATCTCCGAGAATGTTCGGTGGTACAAATAATGAGCAAGAAGCACGCATAGTTGTTTATTAAACAATAATCGCAGTGGGCTACTAATGTTGTGCTTTTTTGACAGCAATGGAATGGGACTTACTATTTACTAATAGTCGGTAAATACAAACGATTAGACTATGTTTTAACAATTGAATAAAGAAACAAAACGATTGATTCTCACTGTATTCTTCAATTTATTTTTGTTGTTTTATGACTTAATATTCAGCTAGACCATAATCCTACTATATAAGGTATTTACAGAGCCGCCATTTGTGGCTTTCTATAAAAGTATTTATATATAAATAAATTAAAAGTAACATTTTAGTACGTACCTATTGCTTAACTATTTATGTAATTGTTACCTATTTACATATATCGATAGATCAATATATTTTCTGTGTAGAATTAAAATGTTTGTGCTACTTAAGTGTTGCCATTAATTGCAGGATCTTTACAAAGATGAAAAGATGCGCCTTTTAAAATCAAACGAAGATTTTGAAGTTCGTATAAATCCAACGGGTAAGTTATTTCTGTTTGTGCATCTGTACTAATTAGAGATGGCCTAGCCGGTTTTATGTACTTAGATAACTGTTTTTACATAATTTTTAAACTTTCTACTTTTAATATGATGCATGAAATATTTATTAAAAAAAGTAACACCACCGAAACTGTTGCATTGCTTTTTCCACAGGTGTAAAATTCTACAAGTTTGTGCCAATGAGGTCAAATGAAGATGTCAAGATTGCTGGTATTACAACTAGGCCAGTGACAGCTGATGCTGTTGTCAACTCTGTGTTAAATAAGTTAGATTAATATTTTCTGTACTGTTAAGTTGTAGAATAATAAGAAAGATAAAATAAAACAATTATGATACGTATACAAATTTTTATTTGTCTGTGCTTTAAAGATGACTTTGGGCCTGTTGGCCCGTGTTCAGTCGTGGGTTCGATTCCCATCCAGCACAAATAATTGTGTGATGAGCACGATGATTTGTTCTATGACTGGGTGTAGTTTATCTATGATATGTAGACCTATTTATTAGCGTTCTATGGATTAACCGTGCCGTGCCGCATTTTTTAGAAATATATAAGTATGTTGATCAGCAGTCTGGTTACCATAGCACAGGCTCTGCCTAGTTTGGAATCAGATGGCCGTGTGTGACATGTGTGAAGATATTATTATGATTATTATTTTGAAGAAAAATATTCTCGCAACATTTCTTTTCTTTGCTGGCGTTGAGTTGATGAGGAAGAAGAAACTGACAGAATGATTTACTTATTGATCGATCCACGCACAACTGAAACCGTCTAGAATTATGAAATGTAGCACAAATGTTTCTTAGATGACGTAGGTGTGCACTAAGATTCAAAAACTCCAGACTGGTACAAAATGGGGGTTGAAAATTTATATAAAACTTCGTTATTTTTGGTAATAGCGTTTCCCTAAACGGCTGGGGCTACAAACTTAATATTTTGGCAGCATGTTGTAAGCACACACTAGGATAAGGATTTTTGAAAATTTCACCCCTAAGGCTTCTGAGGCTAAAATAAGGTATGATTGGTTTTATAGAAGTTCGTTATTATTAACATTAGAAACACGAAATAAAAAATATTCACGCGAGCGAAGTCGTGGGCCACAGCTAGTCTTGCATAAGCTATTTTTGCACCATTAAGGATAAATTTTCTAGTTCTTTAAGAGCGTACTCTTTCCTCAAAGGCTGGCAACGCGCTTGTGACTCCTGAGTTGCAAGCGTTCATGGGCGGCGGTAGTCTCCTTCCATCAGGCCACCCGTCTGCTCATTGGCTCCTTGTTCCATAAAAAAGTCCTGAATATAAAAAAAAATCTGCAGTTTTTTCTTATAATAGGGTAGTCACGTCTAAATATTTAAGTCTATAGGTATATTTTTCTGTATCCGCGGTTTTCCGGGGACACCAGCACTGCAAAAAGAAGGAAAACTTGACACAAACCCTATACCAACCAGTCTGGCCAGCGTCGTATCAAAAGATTAAATTACTAATAGAGCACAAAAACTATGCGGGTCAAGTGACAGATTAACTTAAACTGCTCGTAAACAAACATTCGCTGTCAAGTCGTAATACCTACATTCATTTGTTATCTTTATTGCTACAAATAGCACATTGTACTAATAAATTTAAAATAATCACATAATAATATATAAAATTGAATTTTTTTATTTCAAAAGATCAAAAACAGATTTTTGGGAGTTTTTCATTGGTTAAAGTTCGTTCTTCCGGCCATTGGCAAGCAGAGTAATAAGGGGTGGTTTTAGTCAGTAAGAGTACGATAGACTCGTTGCCTCCCCTCCCCCAATGGACGAAGGACACCCATGAGGATCTTCCAACCCTATAACAAAAAAAAACTGAGACATTTTTTAAATTCACAAAAGTAACTTTTAAAAAAGTTTCTCCGAGTTCAATGCGATTAATTTCTTCATCATGAATTCTAATAAACTGTATCTTCATAACTTAATTTTTCACTTTAGATGGGATCTTTTTTCTATATTTTAATGGGACCAAGTGGGCAGCATACCCTAAATGAAAAAAGATTTTTTCTATCAATTCACAAATGACGAAGTTTTGTTTTGAGGTAATAAACATAAAAAGAATCAACCCAATTGTAACTTGCTCATTTTTTTTTAAGTCGGTTAAATAAAGTAATTTGTCATAAATCATTTCAAACCCCACGCTGATGTGCAAAATTTATTTTATAACTATGGTAAAAAGCAGCCAGTTTTTTACTTGCTGATAATGTAGCTTTCATTCTTGACAGAATTATTAACATTGGTTTAGTGGTTTAGGCATGAAAGCGTAACAAACAAAGTAACTCGCTTTCACATTTATAATATAAGTATGGATACTAAGGATATTCATGTACAAAGATCAATTCAAATTCAGTCTAATAAAAGTGCACTAACATGAAAATATTAAAGTATTTTTATTTTAATTATTTTATTATATATTTTAATTATTTTAACATTTTTAATTGGCGTTTTGGAATCAGGAAACAATAATATCGGACTGTCAGTAGTTCATCGACCCAGATCGCCATTACAACGGT
Organism: Arctia plantaginis; assembly: GCA_902825455.1. Classification (NCBI taxonomy): domain Eukaryota; kingdom Metazoa; phylum Arthropoda; class Insecta; order Lepidoptera; family Erebidae; genus Arctia; species Arctia plantaginis. The sequence goes on from CADEBD010000353.1 coordinate 5,460,345, forward strand.
TTTATGAAACATTTCACAAAGAGATTTATTAGTTTATTGTTCATTCTTGATTATCTTTGTATACAAACAAAGACATACCGAATTATGTGTGCGCGAATAGAGACTACTTTTAATTCGATAGATAACCACTGACATTAATTTTCGGCCATTATGTTTTGATCGGAACATAAAAATAATCTTAAAATAAGAATTCACGCTTCCTGATGAATTTTCTTCTTTTCTTTTGTCAGAACTGAGTATACATCGTATCCGTAATATACTCTAGTAATTAAAATGCTAAACGACTCGTCCTCCTGGTTTCAAACCCTTGTTGGAAACAGTAATAGTGTGATATTTTAGTAGGTAGCTTTTAATATTTAACCTATTTAATTAAGAAACTTTAATAACTACTAGATTAAGCAAACTTACCTACGTGATGAAATCTACACTATTTCGGGGTCCAGTCGCGTCTCCTAGCGTAGAGAGCAAAAAATCGAAAGCTGAGTGTAGTTAGCGCCTTCGCTACCTCACCTAGTATTTTATTTATGTTATTTTATTTAGGTACTTCTACATATATGAGATACAAGTAATACATTTTAATATTGGTAACTGTACAACCCAGTTCATGCACTTTTCATATGATGGCGAACTGGGGTAATAATTTCTGAGTTTTTTTAAATACCTACTAAATTTTTAAGTGCCTACGTTAAACAACGTTATTTTAAGGAGAATTTTCTTACAAGGTTATGCGATCATATAAGAGGGTTATTATCGTACTTATTTAGCATAACAAATTACTTTGAAACTTTCTGCTACCGGGTGCGGTTGAGAGTGGATGGAATAAATCGGTGAGCTATTACTCGTATGTAGAGATGTACCAGTAAGATTTTCTACAAAAAGTATTTGGAATAGTTTATAAAATACTTTCGTAAATAGTATTTCAAATGCTTGATACATTCCTTTTAAAGTGAAATTTCTTTAGAATCGTTGTGCTGTGAAACGCAATGAAACGAAAATGCGCCACGATAAAGAAACAAACACATAAATGTATAGGATTAAGCCTCCGAGAGAATGAGATAGAACACATTATTTTTAATAAAATATTTTGACAGTGTAAATGTTTTTATCTTTTTATTTAATACTGGCTGGTACCCGCGACATCGTTAATATAATTAAAAAATAATTATTTGCATGCAAGTTTCCCTTCTGCCGTGTGTGAAATGCACACACACACACACACGCACACTTTTTTTAAATACAAATTTGTGTTAATGTGTATTAAAATTTTTATTATTATTTTAGTTAGCTTTTTCCCGAATGCTTCCTAACAAGGCATACCCGATTAGAAGCATTTGCCGGCAGAACAATTCATTTCTTAAATCCTTCGAAAAATAAAATGTGTATTTTATGCATTTTCATCTAAATCACGTTGATTTTGCTTTTTTCTTTAGATATTTGCGCAAAAATTCTCAAAAAATCTTTAGTACCAGCAGATTCGCTTAGGTCAGCCTCTCTCATATGAATGTATTTGCTTTGTTGTTTTTACCCCTTGCAACCTATAATGATCAATTTCTTTGATACGCAAGGCAATAAAGGGAATATATTTATTATTTAAATGTGGAAGTGGTGTTTGCTAAGGCAAAAACTCAGAATACCAAACTCAGACATTTTGTGTTTCAGCGAGTATCTAGACTTCATATGAAATCTCGGAAAACTTGGCCTTACCTCAACCATCTGGCAACCAAAGCCACAAAAGGCGTTCGGATGTTTGATCCTTTCTTCTCTTTAAGCTCCATGACGATGTCTTGTAAACTTTACTCAGTAGTCCTGTAACGGCGGCGAGGCACCAACTAGTTCCTGTTATTAAGCAACCGGAACCGGCAACCAGCTGCTTGGCAGCATCGAGTATCTTCGGAGAAACTCATTTGATGCAAACACGCTTGCTCCGCTTTCTTTAAAAAATATGAATGATGATGTGATGACATAAATAATTAAATGCCATTATTAAACATGGTTTGTCAAACGAAATTAGGAATATCTAAGATCCCTAAATAAGCTATATCTTTACACTTAGTACGATTGGTATGTTATTCAACAAGTTTATCAGGTTTTTATCAAGTCTTCGTTTGTTGAAGTTCAAAGTCACCGTTAACTGAGTGAAAGTTGTTCATTTAAGTGTTACATACACTTCATTCACAAACATTCAGCTCATAATATTTAAATTTCTATATAAATGGTCAATTATTATAAATGTTTCAATTACACAAAATATTTGTTCGTAGAAGAGTATACATTTTTGTTGGATCCTGAACGTTCCCATTACATGTTGCTGTCAAATCATAATTATGTCAGTCAAATAATGTCATGTGAAATGGTTTGTAGTGATGCGCAAAATGTATCACTGAGCTGAAAAGATTGATACATATCATTTCGCTCTAAAGATATATATCACTCATCTAGCTCACTAGCTCATTTAGCTCACTAACTCATTTAGCTCACCAACTCATTTAGCTCACCAACTCATTTAGCTCACCAACTCATTTAGCTCACTAGCTCATTGATCCGATTCAATTGATTGGTCTCTCAATTAATTCATTTCTTCATCTAAGCCTTTAAGCCACTTTAAGCCTCTCTCGCCATACAAACCTTTCTTTATTTTCATATTAACCTAAATTCATTATATAATATTTAAAAAAAGAAATTATTTCTTGTACTTTTTTTAGGTTGTATAATAGACATCGTACATAATTTGATTTTCCTTATACTTGGCAGGCTTAATTCTTAAGTAATATTAAACTTTGATCCTATAGAAATAATGTACATTTTGCATAAAGAAACTTGCGTGAACTCAACCATCACCTATCTCACTCATTTATCTTTAGTCTCACTCGCTCATGAAACAATGATCGGCGTCGTTGAGCTAGTGATCTAATGATCTAGTGAGCTAGTACTGAGTTACTGATATATTCGGAGCTAGTGTGAGTGAGTGATACATTTTATCGTCGTGAATGATATATATCTTTTATATCACTCATTCAGGAGCTACACAACTCTAATGGTTTGAGCACTAAAAATATAGGTACCTATTTATTGTACGTATTACTTAAAATAATTAAATAAACTTGACTGACAAGTCCAATGTTTTGTAAATTATATGAATACGGATCGCTTACGCTTAACGTAAATACTGTTATCAGACGTACGCATAAGAAGCAAAGAAAGCTGGTAGCTGGTATTAGGTCAATGATGTATTCGTGCCGGTAATGTGAGGCTGGCTGCTGACGTCGGCATCGTACGAGACGTGCCGATCGCGGTCGGATGGTCATCAGTTTGCGCCGGTAACACAGCTCGGTTAACACGTCCCGCCAGTTATACATATTTGTAACTTGAACTTTGTAGTCTACGAACATGGGCGGAAGGGTTGAAAATGTGGGCATACTTGCCATGGAAATATATTTCCCTTCGCAATACGTGGAACAAACAGAATTAGAAAAATTCGACGAAGTGTCTACCGGCAAGTATACAATTGGACTTGGACAGAATAGAATGGGCTTTTGCTCAGACAGAGAAGATATTAACTCGATTTGTATGACGGCGCTACACAGGTTAATAGAGAAAAATAATATCAACCTTCATGATATTGGACGCATGGAAGTTGGAACTGAGACTATTATTGATAAGAGTAAAAGTGTGAAGACCTACCTCATGACCTTATTTGCTAAGGAGGGAGCAACAGATATTGAGGGCATTGATACGACAAATGCCTGCTATGGTGGTACCGCAGCTCTTTTTAATGCAGTGAATTGGGTGGAATCTTCATCATGGGATGGTAGGAAGGCTATTGTAGTAGCAGGAGACATTGCTGTGTATGGCAAAGGGCCTGCACGCCCCACAGGTGGGGCAGGAGCAGTTGCCATGCTTATTGGTCCAGATGCTCCATTAAGTTTAGACTGTGGTGTCCGTGCCTCTTATATGACTCATGCATATGACTTTTATAAACCAGATTTGGCATCGGAGTTTCCTTTTGTTGATGGAAAGCTGACAATCAAATGCTACCTTAGTGCTTTAGATAATTGTTATAATTTATTTTGTAAGAAGATGCAGAGGGTTGACCCTGACTTTAAGGGCCTTCTGAGCTTAGATGGCATGCTGTTCCATACTCCATACAGTAAATTAGTACAGAAATCACTAGCAAGACTGTGTTTCAATGACTTTCTTAATGCATCACCTGAGCAGAGAATAAAGCAGTTTCCTGGATTATCAAATTTCAGCTCTTATAAGTTAGAAGAAACATACTTTGATAGAGATGTGGAGAAGGCATTCATGAAGTATAGTGAAGAGTTATTTGAAGAGAAGACAAAACCGTCATTGTATATAGCCAAAAATGTAGGAAATATGTATACTCCATCATTATATGGTGGGCTTGCGTCTTACCTCATTAGTAAATCTCCAGAGCAGCTGATTGGAAAGAAGTTTGCACTGTTCTCATATGGATCTGGGTTAGCTTCTACTATGTATTCCATTAATATTTGCAAGGACATGAGTGTGGGATCTAAGCTAGAACGAATTATAAGCTCTCTGCATGACTCTGTGTCCTTGTTAGATAAGAGACAGTGCATTGAACCTGGTAAGTTTTCAGAGATCATGGATGTGAGGACAAAGAATTATCACACTGCACCTTATCAGCCATCAGGTTCAATAGACACATTATTTAATGGTACATATTACCTCATCGAAATTGATGATCAGAGAAGACGTAGTTACAATCGGAAGGTTTAAAGTATGTATTTTGTGTTCGTTACAAGTTGTGTGATTTGGTGTAAGAAATTTGTTTTGGTGGTGTTAATGGTTTTTAAATTTTTTCTTGGTAAACGGTTAGGATGCTACTTCTATGTACATGTCATCATCATTCATCAATAGCCTTTAATATTTCTGTGCTGGACATAGGCCTCACCTTAGAAAGGAGGTTTTGGTCTACTGTACCACCCGGGCCAGACGGGATGGTATAGGGTTTGTTTCGAGTTTTCCTTCTCTTACCAGTGCTGTTAGATTGCAGTTTGCTTCCTTAGTCTGCTCTTATGATACCCATGGGATGGATAGGGGTGGTGACACTCCATAGTCTTAATTCATCACCATATGTACATGTCATATTGGAATAGTATTTGTCATCATAATAGCTATAAAAAAATATTATTGTAACCTATTCACCTCATACCAAACATCAGACATGTTTCTAATCAAACTGTACTTTGAACAATGCATTCATATACATAATCTACTTAATAGACATATTGAGGAACCAATGGGTTTATTTGTGTTTTAATCATCCCTAAATAATTACAATCACAGTATAAAAAAAACTTATTTGACATTCAACGTACATACTGTACTGTTATTTAATTAATTTAAACCGTATTTGCCTTAATTTATAAAGTTATATAATATGCTTTATGCTATAGTAAATTATGTTCTGATATTTTAAAATATGTAGTAGCCCAATTAATATTTAATTCACACTTTTAGATAGAAAACACATAGATAGAAGTTCTATGAATAAGTTAAACAATTTGTTTAAAAAGTTCCTTATAAAACTGAAATCAGTGTATTGTAATACTGTCAGCTGTTAAGTGTCATAAATAGATTGCTTATATCTGTTATAAAATAAACAATTGTAATAAAATATACAATTTTAAAATACACCAAAGCTATATTCAGTATAAATGATCTTCGTTTTAATTGTGTAGCTTATGAACTTTATACACAATCGATTTAGATTAAGTTTTTATCTAATTTAGTGCAATTTTATTTCAAAAATAGTTTGAATGTATTTGACAATGAATTTATATATATTTTTTTAAATTATGTCAAGAAATCGATTTTGAATTTATTTCTTTGTTTTACTTTGTAAGTATTGAATCATTAATCATTATTAACATAGTTAAATAAAATATTCTCCTATATATCTTACTTTTTTCAATTTGATATTAGTAAATACTTTTTAGTCTTATTTAATTCGACACATCTAGCATCCGCTACCGTTACTTGTGCCCACTGACGCGATGACGCCTCGTTAATATTCATAAGCATTGTAGTTTAATATACCTTTGTTATACATACATAAAAATTTCATATAATTACTAACTGAGATAAAGTTACAGTACTATGCTACTTCAACTCACAAAAAAAAATATAAAGACTATCTGTGTGGCAATGAAATTATATACAAACAAAAGGCGTTTTTTTTAGTTCGTAGCTATAAAATAAATGGTCCGTTTTTATTGCGGTATTTATTTTAGAAAGCTAGTTTATCTTTTTCGCAAAAATTTTTGTAAAAGTTTGATCAGGTACTTTAAACACAGTATGTTCGTGTTGTTAATGTAAGTATACCTACTGTATGTGTGTATATACCTACTGTACCTACTATAATACATAAGTAATATAAGTATACCTACAACCGCAAGGATTGTCGGTTGGTAGTAGGTTTATCGTTTTTAAACAATAGGTAGTAAACTTAGTGATGTTTCTTTTGAAATCCATGTTGTCAGATGACCAAACATAACAGTATCAGCAGACAGACAGGTCGTGGTATCTGCGATACCCTATCATAACTTCTTAAACAAAATAAAGTTGTGTCGCAAATCTATTATAGTTTAACTGTTCTTCATTCGTATGAAGTATTCGTATTCTATGTACCTACTTTAAATGGCAGTCATGCATCACTACTTACAAAGTAATGCACACCATAGCACTTAGCATGATCCTAATGTTAAATTTACATTAAACGATAGTTCTGGCTTCTATTAATAAAATCAGTGTATCGAGTGATATTTCTCCTAATTACGTAGGTACGTAACGGTAAAACCATGTTGGTATTTCGTGAGTTATAAATCCACGGAACCGAATTTCTCGCATAAATCAATAGGTACATAAATTATGAGTAAATAATCTGTCACGGTACGAACTCTTTACTATAACGTCGTGGTAAAATATGAAAATAAAGTACATCAGATACAGTAAGTTTTGAGTAGGTAATCATATATGGAGCTAAAATTGAGCAAAGGAGATATTTGGTGAAGCAACATAAATTGTCTCCCTCCATTCATAGATTTTTTTACTATACACCATAAATTAGACTGAGTCCTGCTGGTGGTCCGGAGGTACCCGGATCCCTCCTATTCCAGGCACAGAGTGGCACAGTGTGTGGTTTTATTCGGTTCTATTCAGACACAGCCACACATAAAAAGATTCCATAGCGCACCACACCCCATCGCAAGCCCCGGTGGGGTGACGGCCCGAGGTAGTATTGGTATTGGAGATGGGCTCTAGTTTCCGCATTAAGACTCATTCTTGAGTCCATTCTTAAGTCTTATGCATCGAGTAAAGGTAGGCTACGAGGGCGGTCGTTTCTTCTGCTTTCAGATATCCTCTGCAATGAGGACTCTTCGTCACATTAATGTTGAATAGTTGTCGGTTCAGAACTAGGTGTCCTAGTCATCCCAATAGTTACTATAATAGGTAGAACTATATCTACCTATTATAGTAACTATTCGGATGACTAGTCTGCTAAGACTGATCAATCTCCAAGTAACTCGTAGTGAGATTTCAGTCAGCACCGGTTTGAACTATCTGCAGCCGGTTGGGATTTTCCACCTACGGTTGTGTGCTGTAAAAGTACGTTGTTAGGAGCCAAGTTGATCAAAAGGCAACGACAGATGTATGATTGGGGCGGCTGCCGAAGTTACCAAGGCTCTCCTTGCCAGCTCATCTGCGGCGTCACTCCTATGAATTAATAGTATTTCACACAGGCTAAAAAAATAATAATGTTATAGGCTTTAATACCCTTTTACATTTATGTTGTGGCGATGTAAGTTTTTCGCGGCATTCGCATTGACGGTAAGACCCGTTGCTTGTTTGAAAGTAGGTATACGCTACGGCACACCTAACGCTATACATGTCGACTAATAACCAAAGTATCTCTATTACTTTTAGTTTATTTATGTTTAAGACTGCTCAGATGAGCCTCTGTAAGCCATTTAGTAAGTGTCATGCCCAAATTATTTAATAATTACTTAGGTATTGCAGATATAAATATAGGTTATGTGTTCACACAACCTATATTTTTATGGGTATCTCCTTTATAAGAAATAATTATGTGGTAAAAATAGCAATAAGTCTCAAGTCAGCAGGACCATTGTTTTTCTGAAATGGCTATAGCAAAAAAATCTATTCTTTGGCAAAAAGATAGCAAATAATAAGCAAAAAAATATGCCACAAAACCTGTTTTGATAAATGTAAGGGATCCGGAAATATAGCGTTGGCTGCGATTTCTTAAGTCTCAAGTCAGTAGGACCATTGTTTTTCGGAAATGGCTATAGCAAAAAAAAAACTTTGGCTAAAAAATATCAAATAATTAGCAAAAAAATATGGTGTAAGTTTTATTACGGCCCTATGACTTGGCTACGCTAGCTTCATGGACACGACAATCCCTCCCTAATTTTGTCACTTTAAGGGCGGTAACTAAATTGTGTATTTTCACTCTCTTCAGTTGTAGGTCTCAATGGGTAGCGGTAGTTACTTATCATCAGGTGACCCGTCTGTTCGTGTACTATAAAAAATTAAAGAACAAATCGATACGCTAAAGATTTACTTCCAAAAAATGATTTATCATTTATCACAAATCCGGTTATACTTAATCCTTTACCATTCTTATCTATGAGTACTATGCTCAAAAGATATTTTTGTAATGTATTATGATTTGCTCGACACGACACGTCATTTATAAAGATTGGTAATAGATATCTTGGATTATTAATATGTCGCAACTAAAGGGTGTCTCAGTAAGAGTGCACTTTTCAAATTTAGAATCATTTTTTTTTGTGCGAGTGGCTCTCTGAAAATTGACAGCTGTCACATATGTTTATTCCAATTATTAAAAATGGAGCGCTTTTCGAAAGAACAACGCGTTATAATCATTGATAAAATACTTACATAGATGAGTAATTACCGCCTAAAATCGTTGCTACTGCACATCTGTCCACAGGCATAGGCGTAGCAAACGTCAATTCAGTGTTCAATGTGGCGTCAACCGAGTAGAACATAGCGACACATGACAGTAACAATCGCCAAAATGTAGTGAAAGAATGCGATTCAAGGTCACAAAACCATAATAAATCATGCGGAATTACTTATCACGTGTAAGTTTATGGTTTTTGTATTGATAATATCGTAAATAAGGCTATAATTGAAATAAAACATTGATAATTGTAATTTAGAATCAGTGTTACCATTAAAAAATCATTTTTGTTTTCCCACATTAGTGGGAGGATTTATAATTTATGAAATAATATGCTTTATACTGTTTTTAAACATTTTGTCAATAATAATAAAATATAGGAAGAACGGTAGTTGTTAGGGCTGGATCGATCACTCTTTTTAGGGACCCGTTGAACGTTCACCTTCTGCCAAGCTCGCAGTGCTGGAGACTTTTGTATAAAAGAATTAATTAATTCATTCATTCATTTTTCTTAATTGATTATCAAATATAAATAATAATTGTACAAAAAAAAATATAAAATAAAAAAGTAAATAAATATAAATAAAAAAATATAAAAAACAAAAAAAATATATATATATTTGTTATATTTTTTTTAATTTGTATTTTAAAATATTAAAAGAATTTGCAATACACCCTGGGGATTATTTATTTTCAGTACAAGTTGATCATTCACTTTTACTATTAAATGCCATTATTTATACATAGGTAAAAATAAGATTGTATCATGAAAGTAAAATATTCACACAAACTTATAAAAAAGAGTCTAAAAGACAATTGTATACAAAACTGATGCTTCATAGCGGAGTTTGATTTTACACTGAATATAAACCCTTTTAACCAAATATTTCCAGTTATTTTATTATTTATACCTATTCCATTCAATTCGAAATGTATTATTTAAAATATTTAAATTAAATTATTTTATTACAAAATTGTTTTAAAAAAAAAATTGTTTCTTGGTTGTTATGGGTAAAATTTCATACGGTAGTCAACACTGGCCCACCATCGTAAAGTTATGTCTTTGTCTTTGTCTAATCCGAGCGATGGTATTGTTCTTGTCTCGCGTGTAAATGAGACATAAATATGTTTACTTTTAAATGGTTATAATTGTGAAAACTCACTACAAAAAAAAATTGGGAAAGAGAAATCTGAAATCGCTCGCAAACTTCGCTAATTTTTCAGTGAAGAAAGTACACCTAATGTGTACGAAGAGTGGTTAAAAATTTTGAATTTTGAATTTTGTCTGGCCAGCGTGGTATAGTAGGCCAAAACCTCCTTTCTAAGGAGAGGCCTATGTCCAGCAGTGGACTATTAAAGGCTGTTGATGATGATGATGATGATGGGTCGGTTATTGATATTAAGAATCCTTTGCGTCAACGTACCAGTCGGTCTCTTGAAAACATTGCTGCTGTAAACAAGTGTCGCCGAAAACACGAAAAAATCAATTTGGCATCGCTCTCAACAACTGACTTTTGACTGCACGGATGGCGTAGTGGTTTAAGCGGTCGCCACGCCACTCATTACTACGCTGAGAGCTGTGGGTCCGATCCCCACATGGGACGACACTTTGTGTGATTCATAAATTGTTGTTATGAGTCTGGGTGTTCTTTGTGTCCGTTCCATGTATGTTTGTAAAGTTCTCCGCCTTTATGCGTACAAGATTCAGCTAACTCAGAAGCTCAAACCAGCAGACCATGGAAAGCGCCGGCAATTAGTTCAGTGGGTCATGAAGCAAAGTTAAGTCAATGCCAATTTTTGAAAGAAGTCATCTTCTCCGATAAAGCGCATTTCCATCCGAATGGCTACGTGAATACACGAGGCTACGTGAATGCATGAGACACAAATAACCACAACGAGCAACGTCTGGTGCGGATTTTGGTCAGGCGGCGTGATTGGGCCTTTTTGAAGATGAGGCCGAAATTGCAGTGATTGAATCACATCGCGCATGAAACAATCGACTTATTGCAGCAACGATTTCCAGAACACATTATCTCACGAAATTCTGATGTCAAATGGCCACCAAGATCGTGCGATTTAACGCCGTGCGGTTTTTTCATTTGGGGTTTTGTGAAATCTCGGGTTTATGCGAATAAACCAGAAACAATTCCTGAGCTCAAATCAGAGATCCAACGCGTTACTCTTTTACGACAACTCTTTTATAAAATACTTGTTTTTATTTAAAAATGAAAAAGTGCACTCTTACTGAGACACTCTCTACTTAACATACTTAAATACATGAGATAAACTGTAGCCTGTGTATTTTTTCAGTACGTTTTGTTATAGTTATGTGTTATAGTTTTATCTTTAATTTTCATAACAGGTGTTGAAGTGATTGGAACCATAGAAACAGAGATAATTGCAAGAAACCGATTTTCGTGACCTTTGACCTCGAATAACTTACGACGCAGACACGAGATAATATGAGACTTTTGAGACAACTTTTAGAACGCCAAAATGAAGCTGTATACGAGTTTCCAGCTTATTATCTCAAATTCCGAGGTGAAACCCTAAAGTGACTGGACTATTATGACAGTCTCACAGTTCCGTGTTCATTTTTATTCTTTGAAGTACCTATGCTTTGATTTTCGTCAATTGTTTCATCAATATGTTATCTGATAATTTTAGCATTAGACGTTATTATCTGACCTTCAAAAATTTCAAATGAAGGTTTGTTGATAACGATAAAAAAGAAATAGATATGTAGTTGATTAAATACAAGCTCACATACCTATTTATAGAGTGTCACTTACACTAGAATCTAACGGTAAAAACATAATTATAAGATAGGTACATACTTCACATCACATCATCACATCAACACTCTCAAGTTGAATTGGCTCCCGAAAATGAACAAAGAAAAATTACACTAAATTGTGCTTATATGCAGTTCTAAGCACAATTGTGTAATTAAAAATGTGACGATTATAAAAAACAAGTAATCAAATCGATAAGTAAATTGAACATTTTTATGATACCTAACTTTAATGTTTTTTACTGTCACACAACAATAAAAGTTAATAGGATAATTAAAAAACTTTTGTTTTTCTGTTCCTTTTCACTCTCGCGAAAGTTCATTTATATCGCACGGTGATCAATTTTCAAAAGTTAGGTAAACGAAATTATTAAATACGAAAATCGTGAATTAAGGTATATTTATGACATTAAATAGTATCGCAAAATATTTTTCATATAAGTTCACTTGTTAAATAATATTTTATGTACTTTAATATATCACTCCTCACCTAACACAACTTTTCGTTCTAGTAAAAGATTAAGTATCTCAATTAGCATTCAATTTTTTTATTTAATATGTAATATTCTGATGTTATATATTACAGGATCTGTAGATATGAGCAAAATTTCCATTAGATCTTCATAGTTTGATTCCTACTCATATTCCAGGTGTTGTATCTGTCTTATCTCTCTGTAATATCTACGTAACATCTTTGTGCTTACTTTCCAGTTCGTCTTCTCCAAGCATATCAATTTGTAACATAAAAAAGCAAAGTTCTGTTTGTATGCGTTTCTTTCTGAATTTTTTATTTTATTTTATTTTCTTCACCACGTGCTTGCTTATTTAGATCGCCATTTTTTCAGTCTGTTTTGTTATAAAGTTTAGCTTTCGAAGTAACTTTAAAATGGCATATTTATTAAATTTATGACTGCAACATGTTGATGTTTTAGTATAATGTACACAACTTATCTTCAAGTCTTAATAAAATTATTTTTAGAACTACTGAGATATTGACCAAAAATAATTATGGGACCGTTAGTTATTACAACTTTTATATTATGTTCCGTAGTCATACTTTTTATATTTTTATCGAATCACAGATATATCGTGTTGGTAGACTACTTATAGATAATGTTAAAAATATTAGAAATGCTTGATGTTATTGTTGAGAAATGTGAAAAAAAATGTCTAAATATTAGTATGGTACGATATGAGTGTCCTAAGCAAATATATGGGGATGATATGGAAATAGAACACATGGCCACAGCGTAAGCGTTTTCCTAAAGTATCCGTCGGTTAATCCATGTATCCCACCAGCTTTGAAATGGCGCACACCATTATTCGATTGGTCACCTGCTCTAATAAAATGTTGCCTTAACGCCTTTGCATCACCTCTCCCCAATTAAAGCAACTTAGTAAGGTGGGGAAAAGCTACAGAAAAGGCTTGTACGATGTGCAGTGCGGAAATAGGTACAACCAGGCACTTACTGACAGGCTGTAAGGCGCTATTAGACCGGGTTCATTCACGTCGCCATCATAGGTTTATTACAAATCATACGCGAAGCTATAAGTTTAATAGATAAAAGGAATAATAACAAACATAACAGTTTGTAAGGAAGGCTTTACAAAAAAGAGAATTACAGAATACCGGCGGATATCTGTGCCTCGGCGTCCAGACCATACAATGCAATGTCAATTAAGCGTGTAGTACCAGTAGAAGTCACAGTGCCGTGGGAAACGAACATCCCTAAATACCACGATTTCAAAAGAAACAATCACTTTGACTTAACCAACGAAATAACTAAAATGGTTATTTCGTTGCGTTGTATGCCGTGGAAGTGGGCTGCGAGGGGTATACCAGCTAAATCCCTCTATAACCTGCTTAAAGACCTTGGATTGCCAAGAGGGTCAGTAAGCTATTTTCTTGAACGAATATCCAAAGCGGCATTGTTAGCCCCGTATCAAATGTGGTTAGGTTGAGGGGGTAACACAGCAGACAGTGGAGGTGAGTGCTGACGCGTCGCAAGGAGTACTCCCTAAACCTATTCCGGGGTCGCAATTCCCGGGCGTTATCGAAGTCGCATGTGTTGTCCTCATATATACGCGATGAACCCGGCACCCGCACGGTGAATTCATGGAACGCTAAGAAATAGGTCAATAACTTAAATAGCGAAAATTACCGTCCGTAAGATTCAGATCCTTAAAAATAGATTTGATTTATTATTAGAAAAAGAAATATAAAACAAAAAGAACCCAAGGCAATTCTCTGAGCCATATTTTCCTTAACATCCCTTGTTACTTGCGTCATTTCTTTCTAGCTGACCTTAAAAAACGATTACAACACTATGATAATAGAACTTTACTGAAAATAGAATTTATTTCTTTTGTTGATCATCTATAGATGTCATTTCTTTATGTTGTTGATAACTAGAGTAACTATAAATAAGAATAATGCAAGTATTTGTATGACAAGCTGTCAGAATAGAAGCACAGAGATGACCGGGAGTGATTGGGTACCTTATCTATGATTCCATTCATAAACAGCTGTACATTTAAAATACGTTTTATTCCATGGATAAAGCAGTTAAGTATACGACTTTTCACGTGTCATCAATATAATTTTATAAATTTATTGTATAGATAATTCCTAATATACAATAAAAGTATTTAATATCTATAGAACCCATTAAATTATATAATACTACTGCGTGGCATAAGATATGATATGTTTGCAAGATAAGTGTTAATTTTGTTGCTAAATTAATAATTTAGCACTACAGCGATGGTTTTCTTAGGAAAAAGTAAAGACTTGTGTTCACGGTAGAGAAATATGATGGCATAGAACGCTTCGAGTCGATCGACTTGAACGTTTCTAGCCATGTCTTTTTTTTTTGTGTGTGAACCCAAACCGATTGTCACTACTACCGGGGTTTTCTAGTGCGACAGTTTATCATATCGAATCTACTTAAACTACACAGTACTTTCAATAAACTTCTCTTTTATGTAATTGTAACCGACTACCTTCTTTACAAAGGATGTATATTTTAACACAAAGGGAAACCTTAGGCCAGACGAGGTGATGTCTGGCCGGTCGTGGCCTAAAGGTTGAAGTTGTATAGTTGTAAATCACATCATCAATAGCTTTTAATAGTCCACTGCTAGACTTAGACTCTTCTTAGAAAGGAGGTTTGTGTCAAGTTTACTTCTCTTTGCAGTGCTCTTGTCCTGCGTAGTTTGATCCTTTAGTAGGCTCTAATTTTCAATTTGATTAGATTATTTTTACTGACTGTATGATGTAATATTATGGCGGCTTGCGTTGCCCATATTTATACAAAAGATAAAATAATTCAATACTGTTAAGCGAATTATAAAATTTAATATCTAAATTTATGAACTTATTACCTAGTGCCTAGACTTTATTGCTATTGTATTATTTTATCATTACATTCAAAAATATCTACTACTGTACCTAACTAATACACAAGGCCACAATCGATCGATCGATCGAAAAAGTCGATCTTCTGGCGCCCTTTTGCATTTTTGTGCATCGCATTTTGGCACCAACTTGAAACAGACTAGAAGGAATCTATTGCTAGTATAATGTTATCTGTTATGTTGAGGGTCGCACTTATTTTAGTGTTTTCACTTATAGTCCGTAAAATATAGGTTGAACCGCTGACAGCTAGAAGCAAATCCGACGACATAACTTTGAACCAAGGTCTTAATGACACTTTCGTTTCACAACACCGGCAATCTCGATTATATAAAATTTTAATGCGACCACTTCGGAAGAGGGGTTTCTTCCGCAGTGGTCGCATTAAAATTTTTTTGAACAAAAAAGAATTTTGAAAATCCGTATTACGGAGTTATAAAAAAAAACTATCCGAATTGTCACCTCCTGCTTTTTGAAGTCTTTTAATAAAATAATGTTCTGTAACAGTTTGATAATTTTATGTATCTGAATTTATACACCTTAACCACATATACTCGTTCTTAAGTCATATTTACACATTGTAAAGAAAATTAAAATTTGACATACAAAATAATGTCGAATGTCACGAGTTTGTTGTTGAACAATACACACAATATTTTGAACGCGAGAAAAGTTTTGGACTGTTGATGTCATTGTGTGTTTTCACACAGCCATATGCCAGCTATACATATAACGCATCAGCTACCCTTCCGGCTTAGGGCTAGCTATAGTCAGACCGTGGACACGGCTCTCCACACGCTGGCAGAGTGCCCGGCGTGGGTTGAGCAGAGGCGAGACCTCGTGGCGGCCATCGGAGTGGGAGTTCTCTCGCTCGATAGCCTGATTGCGGCTATCGTGCGGAGCGAGAGTGCGTGGAACTCTGTCGTCTCCTTCTGCGAGCAAGTTATGCTCGCGAAGGAGACGGCGGAGCGGGACCGGGAGAGGTTTAAGACTCTCCCGGCCCGCCAGGCCCGGGAACGGGCCAGGTACGCAGAACGACCTCCGTCCTCCATAAGCGCAGGCCTGGGGGTGACAGGTGAGGCCATCTGTAACCCTAGCAGAAGCAGGCCGGGGTGGCGGCGAGCGCGTTGCGAAGCGCGCTCGCTTCCAGGGAGCACAGGGAACATGGGGCTCCCACACGGGGGGGGGGGGGGGGTCGTCTACTCGTCTGTAGATGACCCAAGGTATGTCGGGGCACCAGGGACTTCCATTCTAGGGTATACCTGGTTCCCCGGCTATTAGTACCCGAGACGGCGTGCGGTTTTAGTCGGTTCGAGTCCGACATGCCACCGACAGGTGGTATCCGAGGGGATTTCCGTACGGAAAAAAAAAAAAAAAAAAAAAAAGGGCTAGCTATAGTGAGTCACATTAGTGCAGAATAATATATCGACGAGTATTCAATTCACTTTGGTTCAAGATGAATTTTTACATAAATAAAAAGTATTGATTGATTGATTAGGTTCACGTTCTGATTCGGTTGTATACTGAACCTTTCAGTGGCATTTTTTGACAATCGAAAATAGTCAATGATTTTTACAGACTATAAATAAACATGTAGTACCTTTTAGACAGTAAATAAACACACACACACAAATATTGAACGAAAACATCCTGCACCTATACAACGTTCACGCGCCATTGAGGAATGTCAAATTAAAACATCCTCCCGCACCTTGGTTGACAGACAACATCCGCAGTGTAATGCGGTGCAGGGATCGGGCTTTTCGGCGATTTAAAAGAACTCGAAGTGATGACAACTGGCTTGCCTACAAAACTGTGAGAAACAGATGTAATCAGGTGATACGTAACGCCAAACGCCGTCATATTCTCGATAACATTTCTTCATCCTCTTCTGCTAATATCTGGAAGTTCTTAAGGACTCTTGGTATTGGCAGTGAGCGCCATGCAGATTTTCCAACGAATATTGCTTTAGATGATATCAATTGCCATTTCACCACTCCCTCTATATTGGATCATCAAAGCAAAGTTCAAACCATCGATTTCGTAGCCCGTCTGCCTAGGCCTAATATAAACCCCTTTGATTTTTCTCCGGTTGCATCAGAGGAGGTCAAACGATTTGTTACCTCTATCAAATCCAAAGCTACTGGTTGCGACAAAATTAGCCATTTCATGGTAACCACTATCCTAGAACAGCTTTTACCCGCTATCACTCATATTATCAACTATTCCTTAGATTCCAATGTTTTCCCCTCCTTATGGCGCAAGGCTTATGTACGTCCATTGGCTAAGGTACCTAACCCCTCCCTTCCTACTCATTTTCGTCCAATATCCATCCTCCCTTTCCTCTCCAAAGTCCTTGAAGCCTGTGTACATAAGCAACTATCTCACTTTATTTACCAGAACAACTTGCTTAACCAGTATCAGTCAGGATTCCGACCAGGACATAGTACAGGTACAGCACTGCTCAAGGTGACACTTGACATAAAGGCTGCGATGGAAGATGGCCAGATAACTGTACTCGCATTAATTGATTTCTCAAATGCCTTCAACACCGTGAATCACGATATACTACTTACAATCCTTTCCCATTTCATGATTTCCGATGATGCACTGGAATGGTTCTCGTCCTACCTTCGAGGACGCCAGCAGTCTGTCCGAACTGATGAATCCACATCGCTATGGGCCGACCTTGACTCTGGTGTTCCACAAGGCGGTATTCTTTCTCCACTTCTCTTTTCACTATTCATCGACTTCATAACTCATGAGCTTCAGTGTTCGTATCACCTGTATGCAGACGACTTACAGATCTACTCACATGCGAGAGTAGAAAATATAGACGAAGCGATAAACAAAATTAACCGCGACCTAGACACCATAAAAAACTGGTCCAGCAGATTTGGTTTAACCGTGAACCCAGCCAAATGTCAGGCAATCTTTATAGGGAGTCCTAGAATGACGGGTAGAATTGATACTGACGCCATCGCAGATATTATTTTTGATGGAACTGTGTTGCCCATTAGCCAATCAGTCAAGGATCTCGGTCTGCACATAGACCCAACCCTAAATTGGCAAACGCAGGTAACTAGCGTCAGTCAGAAGGTAACGAATATCTTGAGGGGACTTTACCGCCTGAAAAATTTACTCCCAGTGAAAACAAAAACGATGCTGGTGCAGACCTTAATTTTCCCAATCATCGACTATGGTGATGTGTGTTACCTCGACCTGAATGCAGATCTGCTCAATAAATTAGACCGACTTCTCAACAACTGCATTCGGTTCATATTCAACCTGCGAAAGTACGATCATGTATCCGCTTATCGCAGGCAATTGTCATGGCTACCTATAAGACAGCGCCGCAGTTTGCGGGCGCTGACTATGTTGCACTCCCTTCTCCACACACCTACCTCACCTACTTACTTAACATCCCACCTGCAATATCTCTGCTCCAACCATGACAGAAGCCTTCGCTCCGCTGATAATTTCCTCCTTCTTTGTCCTTCACATAGCTCCCGTATCATACATTCTTCCTTCACTGTCCAAGCGGTAAATCTTTGGAACGCCCTTCCCCTAGAGATCAGGACATCCACCAACCGAACAATCTTTAAGACCAGAGTACGCAAGCTTTATGGAGACTTGTTGACGGAGTCATCAAAATAACCCCTTGTGTGTTCATCAACGCAGGCATGTATGTATGAATGTATGTGTGTATGTTTATGTTTTTTTTAATATTTATAGTATTATATAGTACGTATAAATGATATTTGCATTTATATATGTATCCATCTTGCAACCGACTACAATTTAAATAATTTATCTCATTATATACCTGCCATACACAAATCTCTGCATCACCCCAAGGTTGACTGGAAGAAAATGCCTATGGCATTAAGTCCGCCTTATGCAATGTATTTGCAGGAAGTATAAATAAATAAATAAATAAATAAATAAATATAATAATAATAATATTTTAACACCGCACACTCACTCCGTCTACAATAGCTATGGTCATGTCGTCATTTTTCGTACGCCAGCGAACTCTATTTTCGGTATACAGCTGGACACTTTTTCAACTTTCCCTCCATATGAAATGGTTCTCCTTGTCTCTACACTCATTAGTAATGGGGTAGATGACTGTCAGTCAAGTTAAATCAGTATCTTTTTATTAAACGTCAAAATGATGAACGCAGTACATTTTTGTATGAAACACTATTGCGTGACGTCATACCTAGCTATTGTCGAATCGTTTACATTTAATAATGATTTCAAGATATCAAAACAATAAAAACATTAAATTGATAATGGATGACAATTCGGACTGTAATTTAAGATGTTACTTTTAATGATTCAGGCGAAATTCATCATCATTGGCCTATAAACATCTTGATCAGATGATTTAAGCAGTTGGCATCCCCAAACATCCTTCTCGTGGGTATTAAGGCCGTCCGAAAAGACCCTTCTCTACTAAACACGCTCTTCTGCCTAGGAAAATCTAGGAACCTATCTATTCGTATTATATGGTACTTAAAGCGAATAGGGAAGGCATTTATTTCGAGCTATTAAGATGCTTGTTTAACTCTGGCGCCAGAGTTCATGCTCATGCCTCATGCATGCCAACCGGGCTATTTGTGAATTAGTGAGGAAAAGATTGGGCGTATATTGAAGAAAAATAAATAAAGAAGACAATGGAAGGAAGGGGATATCAATGGCTTATATTACGAGAGTGTGATTAATAACTCGAGCATGTGAGAATCGTTTACCTGAGAATCTAATTAGAATGGAATAATTTATTTGCCATCAAATGTTGTACATAAGTGCTAACATTTTGTCATAATGAAACAAATAACATGGATTTGATCAATTAATAAAAAAAAAACTACGTTTAAAAAAACCGACTTCAAAAACTAAAAAGTATAAAATAACTTAATAAAGATTAAATTTAATACACCGCTTATGCAAACCTTTAATATTAATAAAATACTATTGTTTGTATGTTCTACCTATTGATAGGTTTCAATTCGGTGCCAAGCCAAATGTAATAGAAGGTATCTACACTCGTCGCGCGTGACTTTGAGCAGGATAGCTTCGTCTAGAACAAAACAACCCAAGCGGGCAGACGTCGTTGACGGTCGTCTCGAAATATAGCAAAATTTTGATGCGTTATTACCTAATTGATAGATTTGTATAATTTATCTCTTGCACGAAACTCTATACAAGTTGTTTTCATAATTGTAGGTATTCATTATTACTTAACGTGTTGTGTGCTCGTCACACAATACGCAAACCAAAAGGTCCTAATCAGGGCCACAAGTATATTCATATATACGAATAATATAGGTTTAATATAGCTATAGTTACTCATCCATGTTTTAATATTATATATATTTTTATAATAAAGTTTTCATTTGTTTCACATTAATTCACATTGTTCTTTAGGTTTATATACGTAGGTTAATCTTTAGTGTAGAAATTTCATAACAGTAAGTATGTTGTTTATAATATTAAGTTTTATTTTGTTTAGGGCTTGGCACCGACTTCAAACCTATCAATAGGTAGCACATACAAACAATAGTATTTTATTAATATTAAAGGCTTGCATAAGAGGTGTATTAAATTTAATCTTTATTTATTTTATTTTTATTTATTTATCTCTTTTTTCTTTTCACCATGGAAGTATTGTATATGCAGATATTAAATACATTTCGGTATAACAATAGGCGGTCTTATCGCTCACGGCGATCTCTTACAGACAACCTTTATACGGATATTGTCAACAAAATTAGGGTAGCCTGGGATGTACAATTACAACAAATTGAAAAACGAAATAAAAAATACTAAATAATATATAATATAAATACTATACTAAATAATATAAATAATAATATGTATAAGAAACACAAGGTTACTAATATATACGTTTACAGTATATTATATATTTAAATACATACAACTTATATAAAAACATACAGGCAGAGTTACATAAATACACAAATTCCTCTATGATGCCAAGTAATGATTTGTGACTAGCTTTTTAAATGTTTGCAGTGATTTGGCTTGCCTAATTACTTCCGGTAGATTATTCCACAGTCGAACTGCTTGCACTGAGAACGATTTGTCAGTAAATTGTGTGGTGTGCCTGGGCATTCTTAACTTCAGATTCTCTGACGATCTCAAGGACCTGCAATGTGAGTTATGTAAAAACTCAAAGCGTTATTTGAGATAAGTTGGAGTATGTGGGAGGAACAGAGTACTGTATAGAATAGAAAGAATATGTACATTCCGGCGAAGGCGTATAGGTAACCATTTGAGCTTAATTCGATACTCAGAAATATGATCATATTTGCGCAAGCCGAATATGAATCTGATGCAGACATTTTGGAGACGCTCAAGTTTATTTAATTGGTCTTCGGAGAGATCTAGATAGCTAACATCACCATAGTCCAGGATGGGAAAAAGAAGAGATTGTGCTAGGGAGATTTTTGTATCGGTAGGAAGAAAGTTACGAAGTCTTCGCAGAGATCCCGCTGCAGCAAATAATTTACGACTGACCTCACCAATCTGGGGGGCCCAGGACAAGAACTTATCCATATAGATTCCCAAGTTCTTGACTTTGTCGCTAAACGGAATAATGGACCCATCGCAACAGATAGCTGGCAGTTGTTGCCAATTTACTGCGGAGCTCATCCTAGGACTACCTAATACAATTACATGAGTTTTTGATGGATTTACTTTTAGGCCATACTCCTTACTCCATTTACATATTTGTATCAGATCCCTGTTAATGTCATTGATAGCTTCAGATAGTATAGCTGGACTTTATTAAGTTATTTTATACTTTTTA
Organism: Arctia plantaginis; assembly: GCA_902825455.1. Taxonomy (NCBI): domain Eukaryota; kingdom Metazoa; phylum Arthropoda; class Insecta; order Lepidoptera; family Erebidae; genus Arctia; species Arctia plantaginis. The sequence goes on from CADEBD010000353.1 coordinate 5,482,384, forward strand.
GTTTTTGAAGTCGGTTTTTTTAATCGTAGTTTTTTTTTACTTTTTAGTACAGTTACAGTACAGTTCTGTTAAGTACAGTAGGATTTTTCTAGATTACATCAGGTAAACTGTAACATTTCGTTGCTTTTTATTGTCATATATCTAATAGTATTTTTTTTTAGTTTTCAAATAGTAAGTAGCCGGAGCCATAGGGTACGCCTACGAAAGGTGCAGCGCGCCTTAAATCGACTCCGAAAAAATGCTGTTCGAAATTCTATTTCACGTTCTTGTGAGACAGAGATATATCGTGAAAAAAGTTTGTTAGCTATGAAAAATTATATAAAATTACGTTCACGTCAAGAAACTCATGAACAGTATGAGTCTAGACTCGCTAAGATTCAAGAACGTCTTGCCAAAGAGACGTCTGAAATGGTAAACGGCCTCCGCATAATGTCATTCCTGTAGATGTTAACAACTGTGGTGGATTGTTAAATAGCATTACAATAGGGATAGGCCCTAGGGTGATGCTGAGAAGATATATGGCGGTCTCTGATGGATTAGTCAACGGAGCGATGGGTGTAATAAAAAAAATCAAGTGGCCAGCCCTTCGCCGTGACCAACTAGAAGCAGGAGAACTGCCCGAAGCAGTATTGAATAAATTTGATGACGAGACGGTAGGCACTAGGGTAAAAGATGCGGAGGGCCTAGTTTCAATCGCATCAACATCTGCAACTTTTCAGGCTAATAAAGGTTACGGTGATGTCGAGAGAATTATGCTGCCACTAATTTTAAGTTGGGCTATCACCGTTCACAAGCTCCAAGGTACGACATTGGAGAGGGCGGTGAACCTCGGAAAAAAAATATTTGCAAAAGGTCAGATACATGTGGCTTTAAGTCGAGTGAAGAATTTAGATGGCATTAAGTGATTTGGAACCATCTAAATTATTACACAAACCACATGATGACAAAGCACTACAAGAAATGCAACGATTAAGACAGTTAAATCTAGTTTTTTTTTCTTATTTTTAAAATTTCCTTTTTATTTATTTCTTCGTTCCGAGATTTTATATGCAATCGTATTGGTTATAATATTTCTCAATTTCTCTACTCCGCAAGCTCGCTCCGCTTCAATGACAGGTAGCCTAAAACCCACTTATCGGGACACGGGTTAATAGTAATATATAATCAACTTAAATGAAAACTCCTAAAAAGGCCGTACACAAACTAAAATTATATAATCCAAGTAAACAATAATATGCATTAAAAATCTCCTAAAAATGTTTATAAAATACTATATAATCAACTTAAATGAAAACTCCTAAAAAGGCCGTGCACAAACTAAAATTATATCATCCAAGTAAACGATAATATTCATTAAAAATGTTTATAAAATGAAAACTACTGGGCCTAACTATGTTAATTTTTTATGGGACCAAATGGCAAGTATTCCGCATCAAACTAAAGAAGAATCACGTAAATCAGATCATAAATCTCAGAGTAATCGGTGTACATGCATGAAAAAAAAAATACCAATCGAATTGAGAACCTCCTCCTTTTTGAAGTTGGTTAAAAATTAAATTCAATAGAATTGATTCGAATTTCGATTTCGACCCAAAAATAAAATAGTGCTCGTATTTAAAAAGTTGTTTTATAAAAAAATAGAGTATATTTATCCCTAATATTTTATTATTCATGGTTTTATTATGCTTTTGCACACCTAATATGTTATGATGTGACAAAATTATGGTATTGTACGCATTTTATTGCGTATTAGAGATTCTTATCACGATATTGATATTGTTTATAACAATAATAAACAATTGCTTACAAAACTGCTTGTATATAACCAGCGGAAGATCATTGCAAGACATCGATTGAGTGCACCAGTCAGCCTTTGGTAAGTAATAAAAAAAAAGTTTATTGTGAATGCTATATTAGTGTCTAAGTACACAGATACTAAACTCGTGTATAACATTTTCACTTTCAGAAAAAAATATGAAATTATTCATTGCTTTGTCTGCCTTCGTGGTGTTGGCTGCTGCCACCCCAGTGGCCAGCGTGTCTTCAAGAGCAGATCTGAAAGACATAATCGAGTCTATTTATCATCCCAGTACCGACCCTGCAACTGCCAAATTGCTGTTGGACATGCTTTTGGAACAACTTGGATACACGAAACCTGACATCGGCCCCGCACTCATCGATTTTGACGTTCCTGAGACCGCCCCTGCCTCCCCAATCTCCCCAGTTTCTCCAGCCTCCCCAGCCTCCCCAATCTCCCCTCTAGTTCAGATCGTTGTGAATGTTCAGAAAGATACTGTAGCTCCTGCTGACGTTTCTGGGCCTGGTTTTATTCACAAACCCCACCCTGGTAGTTTGATTAACCCCCGAGTATAATAAAAGAGACCTGTTTTTGATATAAAGACCAGTTTAAATAACAATGCCTGTTTTTTTTTTCTATCGCCATAACCCACTGATAGGGCTTTTAATCTTGGCCCTTTACGGGTGCCCAGTATGGGCGGGGGCCCTGAAGGCCACGATACTGCGACGACCGCAGCGAGTGATGGCCATCAAGATCATAAGGGGGTACCGCACGATGTCCTTTGAGGCGGCGAGTCTCCTGGCCGGAACTCCACCGTGGGACCTGGAGGCGAGAGCCCTTGCGGCTCTGTATAAGTGACGCAAGGAGGTGCGGGAGTTGGGTCGGTGTCCCGAGACTCGAGAAATCGATGACCGGAAATCCCAACTCCGCCAGGTCATCATAGGGGAGTGGAAGGAACGACTCGGGCAACCGAGTGCCGGACACGCCGTCATCGCGGCGGTAAGACCCGTTATGGAGGATTGGCTCGAGAGGCGTCACGGGACCCTCTCATACCGACTGACGCAGGTGATCACTGGGAAAGGATGTTTCGGGGATCACCTGTGTCTGATCTGCAAGGAGCCAACGCCTGAGTGCCACCACTGCAATGGCCAGACCGTGGACACGGCTCTCCATACGCTGGCACAGTGCCCGGCGTGGGTTGAGCAGAGGCGAGACCTCGTGGCGGCCATCGGAGTGGGCGTTCTCTCGCTCGATCGAGAGTGCGTGGAACTCTGTCGTCTCCTTCTGCGAGCAAGTTATGCTCGCGAAGGAGACGGCGGAGCGGGACCGGGAGACGTTTAGGACTCTCCCGGCCCGCCAGGCCCAGGAACGGGCCAGGTACCGCAGGCGACTCACGCGCTGGAGGTCGCAGAACGACCTCCGTCCGACAGGTGGGGCCATCTGTCACCCTACGAGAAGCAGGCCGGGGTGGCGGCGAGCGCGTTGCAAAGCGCGCTCGCTTCCAGGGAGCACAGGGAACATGGGGTTCCAGCAAGGGGGGGGGGGTCGTTTACTCGTCTGTAGATGACCCGAGGTATGTCGGGGCACCAGGGACTTCCTTTCTAGGGTATACCTGGTTCCCCGGCTATTAGTACGCGAGACGGCGTGCGGTTTTAGTCGGTTCGAGTCCGACATGCCACCGACAGGTGGTATCCGAGGGGATTTCCGCACGAAAAAAAAGGGCTTTTAATCTATGCTATAACCTAATAAAATTTTAATACTTAACATCAGCCTGTTAATAATGATCACACGCTGGTTACTTTGAGCGAAATGACATGACTCTCGCCCCTAGAATAAACATCTGGAACAAGTGAAATACATCCAAATGAAAAGGAGAACACTGCATTCTCAACACGCAAAGGATTTTGGCAGTTCAATGTAATGCCTTTTGGACTGTGTAACTCACCTGTTACTTTCGAACGCCTCATGGAGAGTGTACTGTACGTTATTAATAAGATGTTGTTTCAATTATGTAATTGGTACAAATTGTCATCAGTAGTAACGCTACCTACAAAAAGGAGAAAAAGTAGGATAATGGTTAAGATGTAAGCGTTATAATATAAAAGAAAAATCACTTTGTTTGTCTAGGAGATAAATGATATTTATTTCTGTAAGTAAATCTTTTCAGATTTTTTTACAAGTCGGACCATAGAGCTAGAAAGCGCCGACATTTTCTAAGACTCACTCTAGGAAGAAACGCCAAAACAAACCATATGAAGAAATAATTATATAAATTTGGTAGGAAGAGTAGACAAAAAAGGTCACGCAAAGCCTCTTCGCTGCCGCGCTGGTCGGTCTTGGATCTCCCTATGACAATTGTCTATCGACAGCCTGAAGATAGAGGTAAATTCACAAAAGAGTATCAAATCAGACACAGCATCAGCAGATAAACGTCTCACGGACATAGGTCTCCCTCAAGGCTCGCCACAACAACCAGTCCTATGCTACCCGCATCCAACGCCTTCCTGCGCCCTTTACAAGGTCGTCATCACCTTGTAGGGGATAGGCCCACGCTCCATCTAATCATTAAACGTCATTTTAAACATCACGATCTGCAAAGTTAGTGTTTTTAATTCAAAATAAACGTGTACCTATTTCATTTACGCGATGAAAACAACAATTTTTTTTTAACCTGTAAAAAGACTTCCTGCACTAGGAATATTTCCTGTGTCGCAAGATTTATTTAGAGACATACATGAAACGGACACAAAGAACACACAGACTCAGAAAAATAATTTGTTGCTCATATTGCACATAGTAATGTCGTTAAGTGTTGTTGTAATGTGTTAAGTTTACATCTATTATTTCAATTTCAGTAAATAGTCAAAGCTGTTATGAAATTCGTTACTATTTCTTATTAAGATTATTATTTGTAATATATTTCACGTAAGCAGCCTGAAAAGGTGCAATTTCATACAAATAATTAAAGAATAAATATGTATGTGGGGTAAGGTTAACTTCATTGTGTGCAAGATAAATTATTTTAAAACGAAAAGTTGAACCGACTTCAAACAATACTAACATAAAGCACTAAAAAAAAATACAAATCTAAGTGAAAAAACCAAAATAACTGCGACCCTCAATATAACAGATAACATTAGTAATAGTATAGGGATGTGCCGGATCGTTAACAAAGTATATCCGCGGATACGAATCCGAATACGGATATTTGGTGTCAAGATCCGCAGATACGGATACGGATACGGATTTTAAGGTTCTTACTCAATCGGAGCAAGTGACCTTGATAGTTGTCGCTACTTGACGCTTTGCCGTTGATATTTAATATATTTAATTATTTTAATAAGCTAATACAAAAATGTTTGATTGATCTCATTATAAAGATAGCTCTTTCAGTACCTACGACCTGCCTAGTTGATTTAGTATAGTACGATAAATGATTGCAATACAAAGGTGCCAAATATTTGTTTTAAGAAATAAAAAGTAATCTGAACAGAATTCAATAGCTTTTCATAGCTACCTAATAACCATTATTCAGGGTTATTTTAAATTTACTGAAAACCTCTGAAGTGCATATTAGTAACATTATAAACAACAACTTTTCTTCTGGACTAACACCGAAAACAAAAGAAAAAGAATTGTTTGTCCATTCAAACTAACAACATTTGATTGGTCATTTGAATGGAGGACCAATTTTTTTTCACTTTGACGTTGGCCAGAAAAAAAGTTGCTGTTTATAGTGTTACAAACACATACCTAAGAGTTTTACAGTGAATACAAAATCAACTATACAGAATTTCATCTATGTAATATGTATTGAAAGATCCGCCAAAAAAGTCACGGATACGGATACGGTTACGGATCTCTCTTCTCCCTTGGATATCCGCGGATACGGATACGGATATCCGGCACATCACTAATAGTAATAGCAATAGATACCTGAAAAGTGGAAGTGGGTGCGAGAGGTATACGAGCTAAATCCCTCTATAACCTGTTTAAAGACCTTGGATTGCCAAGAGCTTCAGTAAGCTCTTTTTTTTTTGAATGAATATCTAAAGCGGCATTGCTAGGCTCGTATCACATATGGTTAGGTAGAGGGGGTAACACATCAGACAGCGGAGGTGAGCGCTGACGCTTTGCAAGGAGTACTCCCTAAACCTATTCCTGGGTCGCAATTCTCAGGTGCTGTCGAAGTGGCATGTGTTGCCCCCATCTATCACGCGATGGATCCGGCACCCGCACGGTGAATCTATGGAACGCTAAGAAATAGGTCTTTTTAGTCTGTTTGAATTTGGTGCCAAGTCAAATAGGTACATGTTAGGCTTGGTAAAAGTTGGCGCGGCAGCTGCAAGAGTTTTTATTCTGCGCAAAACATGCTGAACGAGCCAAAGTGGGTTACGCACATCTATATTTTGTATGCTTTATTAAGTAGTTGATAAGTTTTAGTACGCAATTGATCTGGTTGGTCTTTATTAATTAACGAAATGTGAGCAACCAAGGAGGAAATATACCCTTCCAAAATACAAAAAATAATTTTATAAATCAGCTTACAAATGAAAGAGTTTTGAGGTAACATCACATCACATCACATCAACAGCCTTTAATAGTCCACTGCTGGACATGCATCTCCTTAGAAAGGAGGTTTACACGAAAATAATTGCGTAACAAACTTTTTTTTGGTCTAACTATTTTGTTACCTCACTATTTTGCACATATATCTGTAACCTAACACAAACACCTAACAAATATTTTGAAAGAATAAAATAAGGTCAATACATGATTAGATTTTGAAAGAGTTATACTCTAACTCCTGAAGGTAAAGAATGATTCCATCATCAGCTCAGCAAAATGACATAACGACTACTAAACGCAAATACCTAGTGTAACAACCTCAACCACGTCGTCGGTGCTGTAAAATTTGAAGGTTTCTCTAGATTTCTCGAGGATCAAATCATCAGAACATGATTTGGTGGTAATGGGATCACCTCGGGACTATACCCTATCGATTACAAAAAGAATTTTGAAAATCGGTATACAATTGACGGAGATATACCGTAACAAACACACAAAAAAAATCAGTAGAATTGAGAACCGCCTCTTTTGGGTTTTTGAAGTCGGTTAATAAAATAAGTATTTTGAAAATCGGTATACAATTGACGGAGATATACCGTAACAAACACAGAAAAAAAATCAGTAGAATTAGGAACCGCCTCTTTTGTGTTTTTGAAGTCGGTGAATAAAATAAGTATTAAAAGGGCAATATCTTAACCCTGATTTAGTAAACTTGATGTTTTAATTATTAATAACTTCTGTGTCGTCATCATCAACAGCCGTCTCTAATAGTCCACTGCTGGGCATAGGCTTCTCCTTAGAAAGGAGGTTTCGGCCTACTATACCACGCTGGCCGGACGGGTTGGTACAGGGTTTGTTTCAAGTTTTCCTTCTCTTTACAGTGCTGTTGTCCTGCGTAGTTTGAACCCTTAGTCGCATCTTACGACACCCACGGGATGAATAGGGGTGTTGACACTTTGTATTCTTAATCGCCATCTAGATCACCACACGAAACTTCTGTGTACATGACCCTTAAGAGTTGCCAGAATTATCAATATTTTATTTTATGTTGGCAGTGAGTTTAAAACGGCAGACAAGTAGCGATAAATCTGTTTGTCTACTGAACCCTAAGCCTTAGGCGCATATTGTAGTGTTGGCTGATAAGTAGAGTAGTGAAGTAGAGTACATATCTCATTATTATTTCTCTCTCTCATTTTGCTGAGAATATTTTGCATCGTTATGTGTGTTAACCTCCTTACTAAGGAGAGGCCTATGTCCAGCAGTGAATTATTACAGGCTGTTGACAATGATGATGATATGTGTTAATTTTATATTTTACTAGCTGGTACTCGCGACTTTGAAAAGTACGCCTTAGTGGGTTTGATTAACAGCCCCGACAAAATTTTAAAGAGTTTTTCTGAGAGAATGGCTTAAGTTACTACTAGAGCTACCTGGTAGTAAAATTATATCAAAATCGGTCTAGCCGTTTAGAAGATTACCCGGAACAAACAGACAGACTGAAGACAAAAAAAAATAAACTGGTTATTAGGCATAGGTATCGTGCAGATAACCGTGTGAGCATGTAAAAAATTCTATTATTTTTATATTACAAAGAGACACTTCAAATTTATTTATTTGTATAGATATAGATTAGGTCATGGTGGTAGAAAAATAAAATAACAGTCATTGCAATCACAATTGGTCTTTATGTAGCAAGTAGGTTTCTTTGACACTCTTACATTATACTCGGGGGTGAATCAAACCACCAGGGAGGGGTTTGTGAATAAAAGCAGGCCCAGAAGCGTCAGCAGGTACTATAGAGTCTTTCTGAACATTCACAACGATCTGAACCAGTGGAGAGATTGGAGAGGCTGGAGAGATTGGGGAGGGTGGGGAGATTGGGGAAGCTGGGGAGATGGGGGAGGCAGGTGCGGTCTCAGGGACGTCAAAATCGATGAATGCGGGGCCGATGTCAGGTTTCGTGTATCCAAGTTGTTCCAAAAGCATGTCCAACAGCAATTGGGCAGTTGCAGGATCGGTACTGGGATGATAAATAGACTCGATTATCTCTTTCAGATCTGCTCTTGAAGCCACGCTGGGCGCTGGGGTGGCAGCAGCCAACACCACGAAGGCAGACAAAGCAATGAATAATTTCATTTTTATTATCTGAAATTGAAAATGTTATACACGAGCTTAGTATCTTAGTACTTAGACAGTAATATAGCATTCACTATAAACGTTTTATTTTTTTATTACTTACCAAAGGAAGACTGGTGCACTCAAGCGATGTCTTGCAATGGTCTTCCGCTGGTTATATACAAGTAGTTTTGTTAGCAATTGTTTATTATTGTTATAAACAATATCGATATCGTGATAAGAATCTCTAATAGGCAATAAAATGCGTACAAATTTATTAACATTTTAGGTGTGCAAACACCATAAAACGATCAACAATAAACTATTGTAAATATTGTCTAGACAATGTATAAAGGTTTTTAATGATTTTAATTGTGCTCGGACTTCACGCCTATTAACAATTTAAGTTCAAGCGATACTGATCCGCAGGTATTGCTAAGTCTCTGTCCATATTAGTAAGCAATAGGCATCTTTTTTATCCGTTGCCCTTCCTTCCTAAATACCTTTGGTATTTGAATATACTCCTAAGCGACCCTGCAACTGCCCAATTGCTGTTGGACATGCTTTTGGAACAACTTGGATACACGAAACCTGACATCGGCCCCGCACTCATCGATTTTGACGTCCCTGAGACTGCCCCTGCCTCCTCAATCTCCCCGGTTTCCCCAGTCTCCTCAATCTCCCCTCTAGTTCAGATCGTTGTGAATGTTCAGAAAGATACTGTAGCTCCTGTCGACGCTTCTGGGCCTGGTTTTATTCACAAACCCCACCTTGGTAGTTTGATTAGCCCCCGAGTATAATATAAGAAACCTGTTTTTGACATAAATACCAGTTTAAATAACAATGCCTGTTTTTTTCTTTCTGTCGCCATAACCCACTGATAGGGATTTTAATCTATGCTATAACCTGATAATATTTTAATATTTAACATAATTCTATTAATAATGCCCACACGCTAGTTACTTTAAGCGAAATAAATTGAATCTCGACCTCTCGATAGACTAAAAATCTGGATACTGACAAGTGAAATACATCCAAATGATAAGGAGAACACTGCGGTCTCAACAAGCAAAGGATTGTGGCAGTTCAATGTGATGCCTTTTGGATTGTATAACGAAAGAAAGAAAGAAAATACGTTTATTAGTCACAACACAAACACAGCCAAAAAAAGGAATTACAGATATATCATACAAGAGAAAAAGAAAAGAAACAATTTGCTCAACTGAAGAATAGCACAAACAATAAAAAGTGACCACAGCGCTGATTTTTAGCTGAAGCCCAAAGGTACCTCACGGACGTGTGCACAGTTCAATTACAATAAACATAACATGTGATAATTACATACATTAATTACATAAGATACATTCTGTTAATATAATAAAGATATCAAATAACTAGTTAGTTGGAAATTGATAGATATAAGAGCAGAGAACATTTTTTTTTATGTATTAAATAATGTTAGCAACATTGCGAGGACTAATTCTACAATTACAATTAAAAGCAATACCTTTACTTTTGATTTAAAAGTTTTACAACTCACAAGGTTACAAATAACGCACCTGTTACTTTCGAATGCCTGGAGAGTGTACTGTACGTTATTAATAAGATGTTGTTTCAATTATGTAATTGGTACAACTTGTCATTATTAGTAACGACACCCACAAAAAGGAGAAAAAGTGGGATAATGGTTACGATGTAAGCGTTATAATATAAAAGAAAAATCACTTTGTTTGTCAAAGAAAAAATGATATTTATTTCTGTATGTAAATCTTTTCAGATAATTTTACAAGGCGGACTTTACAGCTACAAGGCGAAGGCATTTTCTAAGACTCACTCTACTAAGAAACGCCAAAACAAACCACATGAAGAAATAAATAAATAAATTTGGTAGGAAGCGTAGACGGAAAAAGATCACGCGAAACCTCTCCGCTGTCGTGCTGGTCGGTCTTGGATCTCCCTATGACAATTGCCTACCGACAGCCTGAAGATAGAGTTACATTCGTCCCTTGGACATAGGTCTCCCTCAAGGCTCGCCACAACAACCAGTCCTATGCTACCCGCATCCAACGGCTTCCTGCGCCCTTCACCTTGTAGGGGATAGGCCCACGCTCCGTCTAATCATTAAACGTCATTGTAATTTTGATTGAAAAATTTAGTGTTTTTAATTCAAAATAAACGTGTATTTCAATTACGCGATAAAAACAACAAAATATATATTTTTTTAACTTGTATTAAGACTTCCTGCACTAGGAATATTTTCTGTGTTGCGAGAAATTTACAGACATACATGAAACGGACACAAAGAACAGACAGACTCAGTAAAATAATTTGTGGCTCATATTGCAAACAGCAATGTCATTAAGTGTTGTTGTAATGTGTTAAGTCTACATCTATTATTTCAATTTCAGTAAATAGTCAAAGCTGTTATGAAATCCGTTACTATTTCTTATTAAGATTACTGTTTGTAAGAGATTTCACGTAAGGATAGTGAAAAGTTTCAATTTCATACAAATAAATAAAGAATAAATATGTGGGGTTAGATTAACTTCATTCTGTGCTAGATAATTTCTTTTAAAAAAAAAGTTGAACCAATAAATATAATACAAAAAAAAATAACAAATAATTATCTAAGTGTAATAAAAACTAAAATAACTGCGGCCCTCAATGTAACAGATAACATTATAATAGCAATAAATACCTGAAAAGTGGAAGGAGGTGCGAGGGGTCAGCTATTCCCTCTAAAACCTGCTTAAAGACCTTGGATTGCCAAGAGCTTCAGTAAGCTCTTTTTTTGAATGAATATCTAAAGCGGCATTGCTAGGCTCGTATCAAATATGGTTAGGCAGAGGGGGTAACACATCAGACAGCGGAGGTGAGCGCTGACGCGTTGCAAGGAATACTCCCTAAACCTATTCCTGGGTCGCACTTTCCAGGTGCTGTCGAAGTCGCATGTGTTACCCCCATCTATCACGCGATGGATCAGGTACCTGCACGGTGAATCCATGGAACGCTCAGAAATAGGTCTTTTTAGTCTCCTTGAAGTTGGTGCCAAGCCAAATAGGTAGCTGCAAGAGTTTTCATGCTGCGCAAAACATGCTGAACGAGCCAAAGTGGGTTACGCACATCTCTATTTTGAATTTGATCTGGTTGGTCTTTATTAAATAACAAAATGTGAGCAACCAAGGGGGAAATATACCCTTCCAAATACAAAAAATAATTTTATAAATCAGCTTACAAATGAAAGAGTTTTGAGGTAACATCACATCACATCACATCAACAGCCTTTAATAGTCCACTACTGGACATAGGCCTCTCCTTAGAAAGGAGGTTTAGGTAACATACACGAAAATAATTGCGTAACAAACTTTTTTTGGTCTAAATATTTTGTTATCTCACTATTTTGCACATATATCTGTAACCTAATAAAATAAGGTCAATACATGATTAGATTTTGAAAGAGTTATACTCTAACTCCTGAAGGTCAAGAATGCTTCCATCATCAGCTCAGCAACATGACATAACGACTACTAAACGCAAATACCTAAATAGCTAGAGTAACAACCTAAACCACGTCTTCGGTGCTGTAAAATTTCAAGGTTTCTTTAGATTTCTCGAGGATCCCATCATTAGGTTGATTGGTGGTAATGGGATCACCTCGGGAGTAAACCCTTTCGATTACAAAAATAATTTTGAAAATCGGTATACAATTGACGGAGAAATTGCGTAACGAACACACAAAAAAAAAACAGTCGAATTGAGAACCGCCTCTTTTGTGTTTTTGAAGTCGGTTAATAAAATAAGTATTAATAGGGCAATATCTTAACCCTGATTTAGTAAACTTGATGTTATGTAATTATTAATAACTTCTGTGTCGTCATCATTAACATTACAAAGAGACACTTCAATTTAATTTATTTGTATAGATAAAGATTAGGTTATGGTGCTAGAAAAATAAAATAACAGTCATTGCAATCACAATTGGTCTTTATGTAGCAAGTAGGTTTCTTTGATACTCTTACATTATACTCGGGGGTGAATCAAACCACCAGGGAGGGGTTTGTGAATAAAAGCAGGCCCAGAAGCGTCAGCAGGTACTACAGAGTCTTTCTGAACGTTCACAACGATCTGAACCAGTGGAGAGATTGGGGAGGCTGGAGAGATTGGGGAGGCTGGGGAGATTGGGGAAGCTGGGGAGATGGGAGAGGCAGGTGCGGTCTCAGGGACGTCAAAATCGATGATTGCGGGGCCGATGTCAGGTTTCGTGTATCCAAGCTGTTCCAAAAGCATGTCCAACAGCAATTGGGCAGTTGCAGGATCGGTACTGGGATGATAAATAGACTCGATTATCTCTTTCAGATCTGCTCTTGAAGCCACGCTGGCCGCTGGGGTGGCAGCAGCCAACACCACGAAGGCAGACAAAGCAATGAATAATTTCATTTTTATTTTCTGAAAGTGAAAATGTTATACACGAGCTTAGTATCTGTGTGCTTAGACAGTAATATAGCATTCACTATAAACGTTTTATTTTTTTATTACTTACCAAAGGCTGACTGGTGCACTCAAGCGATGTCTTGCAATGATCTTTCGCTGTTTATATACAAGTAGTTTTGTAAGCAATTCTTTATTATTGTTATAAACTATATTGATATAGTGATAAGAATCTCTAATAGGCAACATTTTAGGTGTGCAAACACCATAAAACGATCAGCAATAAACTATTGTAAATATTGTCTCGACAATGTATAAAGGTTTTAATGATTTTAATTGTGCTCGAACTTCACGCCTATTGACAATTTAAGTTCAAGCGATACTGATCCGCAGGTATTGCTAAGTCTCTCCCGTTCATCTTAGTAAGCAATAGGCATCTTTTTTATCCGTTGCCCTTCCTTCCTAAATACCTTTGGACCTTTGAATATACTCCTAACCTTTTCATCATATTTAACGAAGAGCCAGGTTAATGTCCACTGCCAGCTTGCCATGTATACCTTATGACTTTACGTTAATGTCATCGTCAATACATAAGCCACTTAACAATACTAACTTAACGCCAGAATAAAACGAAGATTATCTACTTAACAGCTGGAAATTAACCGAACACCAAATAGCACGAATTATCTGAACACCAGTTTATCCAAATGTGTCAATGAACTTAATCGTTGTTGTGTGCTATTTTAAATACTTTTCAAATTGTCAACAGTAGCAATATTTTATCCAAAATGATTTAACAGCATAAGTTATAATTGTCACCAATATATTCTCCAATCTCCATGCAGAAAGAGACATCTATGAAGTATTAAGAATGACAGTTAGTTTTGAAGTTGAATTTGTTAGTTTCAAAGCAAAAGCTAACTGTTCATGAATTTAGAAATTAATTTTTACAGTCTTGTTAAAAAATGTTAACTAATGTTTACTTTTAATGTTTTTTGTTTGCTTAGTCGTGTTTTTGTATTGTCCCTTGTATCCGTGCATGCTTTAATTATCTTGTATAGTAAAAATAAATAGTTTAAATAACTGCAAGGAAGGCGCAGTGGTTTAAGCGGTCACCTAACCGCATCCTACTGCACTGACTGTTGTGGGTTCGATCCACACATGTGACAAAACTTTGTGTGATCCACAAATTATTGATCTGAATCTGGGTGCTGGGACGTTAAAGTCCTCCGGGACACAATATAAATTGTTATATTTTCGTAGTGCAGGAGTTGTCTTAATTTAAATATAGAAATAAAGGGGGAACGGGAAAGAGGATCCTCCTACGGTGCTCGAGGTGACCAAGGGTAAAAATAGTAGGTATATCAAGTATCATGTCAGTTTAACACTAAAAGTTCTGCTAGCTAAGAGTTTGGGCATGTGGACATAAACTCTGATATCACTATAAACAAACGTCACGTATAATAAACCTGGTATATAAAAAATGGTGACACGCAATATTTTAGTATCGTAAAGTTTGATAGCTTTACACTCCAAAATAATATAAAATAATAAGTTAGCGTAATTTAAACGTTTTATAAGTCTATTAAAATTATTATCATTATATTGGTGATGATCATAAAAAAAACTGCGCACAAAACTACTGCTTTTTACAAGCTTAAGTTACAGAATTATTTCGTAATATCGTTTAAACTTAGGTACGGTCAGGTACAAGTTCAGGAACAGATATTTACTTTAGTGTAAAGTGCAAATTAAGGTTACGTTATAATGTCCTAATAAAGTTTATATGACGATCCTGTTGGTATAGTGGTTAGTGAACCTTATTTCGAAGCCAGAGGTCGTGGGTTCGAATCCCCCCAGGACAAATAATTGTGTGAACATTTTTTCTGTGTCTGGGTGTAATTTATCTACATATAACATGTATGCATTTAGCATATTTAAGGTTTTTTATCGTATATTTTTATCAGTAACCAGACTGGTTACTAAACGAGGGTGTGTATCGGTCTGTCTGTCTGTTGCATCATAGCTCCTGAACGGATGGACCAATTTCGATGCGGATTTTATTGTTCGAAAGCCGATGTGATCGAGATAGTTCTTAGCTATAAATTTTAAAATCATTAGCTCACTTGCTAGGTGATGAAGCGATCTCACTAAAATCCACAGGTGTGATTGATCTGAAATTTGATATACTGTTACTTAGATGGTATTTCCACGACATTGTAACCTGAAACTTGCTGCTGCATCAAGTAGTCTGCGGGATAGCCAACTCCTCAGAAAATTACAGCATATTAGAACAGTCTCAATGAGCAGTTGTCGTTTATTAAAGTTTTTTTTGTGAGGGGTGTTTTTTAATAAACTTGTTACTCTTGTTACTTTCATTCAATGACTCTGAAATGGTGTGTGCTTAATGCTTTTGTTTGAAATATAAAATCCGTGGTTTCGCATCATGAATATATACTGTTTACTTCAATGAGTATTTAGTATTTATTAGTATTTCATGCATATTCCAGTTCCTAATTGATAAGCAATCCAATAATGATGAGGATGTATTTCCACAAGATTTGAATGCCAACCAAATAGATGACAACAAATATCTAACGCTATGAAACAACGATACGCGACGTGTGGTTTTAGTGACATTTATTTAAAATACTTTGAAAAAAAGTAAGTTAACACTGTAACAGTGTGTAATCCTTAATAAAATAACATTATTGAAGTACTTACTACTTACAAACAATATTTTTTAAATATATTTAAGGA
The DNA here is from genome assembly GCA_902825455.1 of Arctia plantaginis. NCBI lineage: Eukaryota > Metazoa > Arthropoda > Insecta > Lepidoptera > Erebidae > Arctia > Arctia plantaginis. The sequence goes on from CADEBD010000353.1 coordinate 5,498,054, forward strand.
CATGTACTTATACACTACTTTGACTGAAATACAATTACTAAGGCTTCAGAGCCGCCATTAAGTTGCATCGGACTATAAGAAATACTTAACACAGGTTCGCTGTGAGGCCGTACCATTATACGGTCTAACTTGCCCATTTGTGTCGAAGCTCATCTCTCCCACGGTGCAAGATACAAAGCGAAGATATCACGAAATAAATCTGATAACTGCCGGAGGGGTTTCCAAACGCAAAAAATGGTAGACTGGAATAGAATGCTCTTACTATTAAGGCTGCATCTGTACACATTGGGTATAAAGTAAAAACTATTTAAGCTTCTAACAAGAATAAAATAGGTACTTGATAGACTAGTAACAAGATAACGTTGCAGAATGTCGAATGTCTTCATGCTACGTAAAACATGCTAAACGAGTCAAAGGTACGAGTATTACGCACATCTCAATTGATATTTTTCATTTAAATGCTTTATTAAGAAGTTGATAAGTTTGCGCAGTTAATTGGTCTGTTTAGTTTTTATTGAGCTAATATAAAGCTGACATAGACCCTCAATATTACTCATTGATTGTGCATCGGGCTTGGCACTAACTCCAAACAGACCAGAGCCTCAATTCTGCTATTTTATGTTAACGCGTAGTCACTGTCATTCTATTGACAATGGTATTGAGATGCCATTGACATCGGTCAAACTATTGGTATTCTACTAAGATAAATTCACAGTGTCAATAGACTGTCGATGTAGTAATATAGGCCATCAATGGTGATATCAACAACATTGCAATATCTGGAAAATTGAACTTATCATATTCTTACAAATTTAAAATGTACTGTTTACCAAACTATTACAAATACATCGACGACATTTGTATCAATAACAAGTCAGTAGTAGAATAAGAAAAGTGCAAAATTATTCCGACGACATTCCATCGACAGTCTATTGATACAATATTAAAATAGTAGAATTGAGGCCCAGACCGAATGTTACCTGTTATAATAATAATAACTATCAAAATGGATTTTGGTGTAGACAAATGCGCAGTCATGTATGTCAAGAAGGGCCTGATAGTAGAATTTGAAGGAACAGAGCTGTCAGATTCAACAAAACTGCGATCTCGATTAGTATCTGCCATAAAACAAACGTTGCAGGAACGCTTTTTTGGCTGCCTGAAAAAAGTACTTAAAAGTCTTTTATCAGGGGGCAACAAGGTGCGAGCCTGCAATGGGTGGGTCATGCCGGTTTTGATGTATTCCTTTGGTATACAGACCGAATTAGATACCCTTGAGAGTCCGTACACTGCTGACTGCATTCCGAATGCACCACCCACGTTAATCGGTTATGAGATTGTATATCCCGCGAAAGCTTGGTTGTCGCGGTATATTAAATGTCAAGACCCTACACAATCGCGAAATATGCAATCTCAGAGAATATTTTCTACATACTGATGTGGGAGTGCATCGAAATGTAGTTGCAGTTAATACCGGATTCATCCCGCTCGCTTTGGGAAATCTAGAGGTGCCATACCACAGGTATGTGCCCCGCCCAGTTCTCGAGAATGGTCGGGCCACGTGGTATTGGGCTCGATCTATTATCACAGACAGGATTATTGTTGCCAATAAGCCTGATATTGTAGTGATAGATCGATTAGAGCTCTGCGCAATGATTGTTGATATCGCTGTTCCTCATGACGAGAATCTCGTGAAAGTTGAAAAAGAAAAACAGATAAAATATTTGGATTTATCTCACGAGATTGTCGATATGTGAAATGTCGATTCAGTGATCATTGTATCGATAGTTGTATAGCTCACGGATTGATAGCCAAGAGCCTCGACCGACACCTTAAGAAGCTCACGTTAGACGGCTGGATCAAGGGTCTGATGCAGACGGCAGTCCTCCTCGATGCGGCTCGTATAGTGACGAGGTTCCTATCTTTGGAGTCCTAACCACCGGTGTCTTGGTCCCTGTACCCGATGACGGTGGTCTAATATTTTTTATATTTTGAAATGTATTTTTTTTTCTTGTGTAATATATTTAAAAATTTAATTAATATGTATATATAACTTAATAAAGAGAATAATAATAATAATACTATAATACTAGCAACACTTATCTACAGCAGTCAGAATTTCTGTATAATTTATATTTTTATAAAATTTTAGATTACAGAAAAATTAATGTACTCGAGAAAAGTTCAGAATAGAATATGTATTTATTGATAGATTATTATGATTATTATGGATAGATTATAAAAAGGCTTATGACTCTGTACCGCATACGTGGCTCTTGAGGGTGATGGAGTTGTACAAGATTGATACAACTCTATGCACTTTTATGGGGACATGTATGCGGCAATGGAGAATGGTTCTTTGCTATCCAGGATGTCGGCAATCTCAAGGCGATGGCGAATATATAATGATTAAGCGGGGTATATTTCAGGGTGACAGTTTAAGTCCCTTGTGGTTTTGCTTAGCTTTAAATCCTCTCAGCACTATGTTGGAGGGTTCAGGGCTAGGCTATCGTTTGCAGAGAGATGGTAAGGTTATATCCCACCTCCTTTACATGGATGATTTAAAACTGTTTGCTTCCAGTAGTTCCATACTGATGAATTTATTAGAAATAACTAAAACCTTTAGTAAATGTATCAGGATGGAATTTGGTGTAGATAAGTGTGCAATCATGTATGTAAAAAGAGGCAGGGTTGTGGTGTTTGATAGGTTGGAACTCTCAGATTCCACGCACTTTACATGTCTCTCAGCTAAAGAAACTTACAAATATCTGGGTATGTCACAGGCGTTAGGTGTAAATGAGTTGACTATGAAACAATCGTTACAGGAACGCTTCTTTAGCCGCCTGAAAAAAGTATTAAATAGTCTTTTATGAGGTGGTAATAAGGTGAGAGCCTATAATGATTGGGTCATACCAGTTCTAACTTACTCTTTTGGCATACTTAGATAGACTCAGACTCAGACTCAGACTAACCTTAGGAATTACTTCCTTTCTGTTAATGTGGATATTCATAGGGATGTAGTAGCAGTTGATAACGGATTCACTCCGCTTGGTCTAGGTAAAGAGAACTGGCGCAAATTTGCAGTACTCAACATTACTGACCGTAAGGAGATATGGAAGGGCAAAGAGCTGCATGGACGGTTTTATCGAGCCTTGAACAGGCCTGAGATCGATCAACTAGCGTCTGTATTCTGGCTTCGATTCGGTGACCTCTTCGGGGACACTGAAGGTTTTGTCTTTGCAATTACTGATGAAGTTGTTATGACGAATAATTATCGGAAGTATATCCTGAAGGACGGCACAATAGACATTTGTCGGGCATGTCATTGTCCTGGTGAAAGCCTTAGACATATAATTTCCGGTTGTTCTCGTCTTGCCAACGGCGAGTACTTGCATAGACATAACCAAGTGGCCAGGATTGTCCATCAGCAACTTGCTCTTAAGTATAACCTTGTGACTAGAGTTACCGTACTACAAATATGTGCCCGACTCAGTTCTTGAAAATGGTCGTGCGACGTTGTACTGGGATCGCCCTATTATCACTGACAGGACTATTGTTGCCAAAAAACCTGATATAGTGGTAATAGACCGATTGGAGCGCCGAGCAATGATTGTTGACATTACCATTCCACATGACGACAATCTCTTGAAAGCTGAAAAAGATAAACAAGTGAAATATTTGGATTTAGCCTACGAGATTGTCGACATGTGGGATGTTGATTTGGCAATCGTTGTACCGATAGTCATATGGGCCCATGGATTAGTTGCTAAGAGCCTCGACCAACATCTTCAGAGGCTCGCGATAGGCAGTTGGATTAAGGGTCTGATGCAGAAAGCAGTTCTTCTCGATACGGCACGTATTGTGAGGAAGTTTCTGTCTCTGGAGTCCTAACCACCGATATCTTGGTCTCTGTACCCGATACCGATGGGATACAATTTTTTATATTTTCAAATGTATTTTTTTTTTGTTTTTGTATATAAATATATTTAAAAATGTAATTTATATGTATAAAGAATGAAATAAAGAAATAATAATAATAAAATTCCTTATTAACATACAGGATAAGACATTTCAAAATTATAGTCCAGACACAAATAACATTATATAGTGAGCTGCAGTTAGAAACCATACGTCATCCTCCGTATTCGCCAGATCTTGCTCCAATGGACTACCACTTTTTTCGTGATTTGGACAATCTTTTAAGCGATAAAAACATTTCTTCGAAGGAGGCAGTATCAAATGATTTCACATAGTTTGTCGAATCTAGACCCCCAGATTTCTATCATAAAGGCATAAATAAACTTTCGTTTAGATGGCAGGAATGTATAGATAATGAGGTTAAATATTGTGATTAAATAAATATGTTAATATTGTGATTAAATAAATATGTTAATATTGTGATTAAATAAATATGTTACATCTTAGAAAAAAAAACGAGTTTTAATTTTTCTGTACAAATCAGCAATTTCATACTTTAACCCCTTTTTTTTTTTTTTTTTTTTCCGTGCGGTCATCCCCTCGGATACCACCTGTCGGTGGCATGTCGGACTCGAACCGACTAAAACCGCACGCCGTCTCGGGTACTAATAGCCGGGGAACCAGGTATACCCTAGAAAGGAAGTCCCTGGTACCCCGACATACCTCGGGTCATCTAGCGTAGACGAGTCAGATCGACCCCTCTTCCGTGTGGGGAACCACATGTTCCCGGTGCTCCCTGGAAGCGAGCGTCGCTTCGCAACGCGCTCAGCCGCCAGCCCGGCCTGCTTCTGCTAGGGTGACGATGGCCTCACCTGTGCACCCCCAGGCCTGCGCTTATGGAGGACGGAGGTCGTTCTGCGACCTCCGGCGCCTGGAGTCGCCTGCGGTACCTGGCCCGTTCCCGGGCCTGGCGGGCCGGGAGAGTCCTAAACCTCTCCCGGTCCCGCTCCGCCGTCTCCCCCCTTTCGCGAAGCATAACTTTGCTCGCAGTAGAGACGGCAGAGGTCCACGCACTCTCGCTCCCGCACGATAGCCGCAATCAGGTCTCTCGGAGCAAGAGCAACTCCCACTCCGATGCCGCCACGAGGTCTCGCCTCTGCTTCAACCACGACCGGGAACTCTGCCAGCGTGTGGAGAATCGTGCGGTACCCCCTTATGATCCTGATGGCCAGCACTCGCTGCGGTCGTCGCAGTATCGTGACGTTGCTGGCCTTCAGGGCCCCCGCCCATACTGGGCACCCGTAAAGGGCCATGGACCGCCCAACCCCCGAGTAGAGTCTCCTGAAGGAGTCATCGGGTCCCTTCATGTTGGGCAGCAGCCGCGCCAACGCACGCGCTGCCCCAAACAACTTGAGGACCAGACCTTGGAAATGATATCCAAAGTCCCATCGGCCATCGAGTACGAGCCCCAGATACCTGATCGAGGGCTCGATGCCGATGCGAGTGCCTCCTATCGTGAGGCTAGATCCCTCAGGCGGCTTCCTCCGAAGCGCCTGGAAGAACAGGGCCTCGGACTTGTGCAGAATGGCTGGTAATTCGTCCTCACGCAAACAACATAATAATCCTGCGTACTCCTTCCTAAAGGGGCCGGCAACGCGTTTGTAACTCCTGAGTTGCAGACGTTCATGGGCGGCGATAGTCACTTTCCATCAGGTGACCCGTCTGCTCGTCTGCTCCCTCTAACATAAAAAAAATAATAAAACCTTCGTTAGCGTTGACCATAGTTCCCGTGTTTTGTTTTAGCGTAGTTTGTGGAAATACTTATATGGTCTGATAATCTCATTTTTAAGAGGGCTATGTCATTATTCCCTTTTGTTAGCTTCCATTTACAAAACTTATTAACAAAAAATCACAACTTGTCAAAATTGTTTATGTTTACATCTTACGACGTTTCGTTTCACGCTCTAGTTATGACACACAGCACAACAAATGTTTTGTCTGGGGTGTCTCTTTCATACTCTTATTAAACCTGTCTGTCTACATAATATTCAAAGGTGGCGGGTGGTGTAGATATGCTGAGCTGCTTAAGCACGTTATAAGTATAGTTAATTTAGTTTATCATTAATTTAACGACCTGCTATTTATATAAATAACTTTTTTAATAATAATAATAAAGTCAATAATAAAATTAGCTATCAATTTATGTTCTTATATAGGATGATTAAGACTATGTTCATTTCACTGTAAAAAGAATTACTTGAGTAAGTTTTTTAATTAAGTCATTTCTAACTGGAATACTGTATTACTGTTAATTACAATTTAAAGATTCTTACTACCCCAAAAATTGTATAATAAAATATAGAATTAAATGACTGTTGGTGAGCAAAGCAATGTCTAAATAATTGTTTTCAAATAATTGTGATTATGAGTCTAACCTATAAAAATCCGCTTAACACAGTTGAATTACAAGTATGTACCTATGGGTAATTATAATAATTCTCATTATTTAATTAGACATTTACTAAGTTGTAAAATAAGGTGTATCACATCTAATTGTTTTGTAAAGTTTATACAAAACCAACGACATCCGGAATGTAACAACGGTCCCTACCGCCATTGACATTTCACATTCGTTGGTTTTGTATAAGCTAAAGAAATGCACTCACTTTTGCTCGAGCATTGGACGAGGAAGGACAAGCTTCAAATAAGATAAGTGTCTAGGCATTCTATTATTGTAAATACTCTTTTATTGTTGTAACCAATAAGTTCTATTGTTTCATATTGTGTACATAAATTGATGCATGTGAGAAAGTGTAAAATAGTTAATAAATTGATTGACTGGTAGTTTTTTTACTTTTAATCATGAGTGATACGAATGAGATAAGGGGTGACGCCAGCGAGGCTGACGTCACTTTCCAAAAATAATTCCGTGTCTCCAGCACCGTTATATATATATATATATATATACATCTCCCTATAGCTATTTAAAATATATAAATATTTATACCTCTATTTATTTTTATTTCTATAAATAAAAAAAGTTATTTATATAAATAGCAGGCCGTTAAATTAATGATAAACTAAATTAACTGTACTTATAACGTGCTTAAGCAGCTCAGCATATCTACACCACCCGCCCGTATATATATTTAATTGGAATCTTTTAATATTACTGTGTTATTCTTCATTTTACGATTTCTGACGGTGATTCGTTTCAGTCTGCATATTACTCTGCTAGCGTCTCAAGTGCCAGTTTCTGTCGCGAAGAGTTCGTTCGAAGAGAGAGAGTACGTTCAATAATACTAAGCCCTTTCCAATCGGGGCTCAGACCCGGGCATAGCACTACTTCCGCACTGCTAAAAGTGACCGGCGACATCCAAGCAGGAATTAAGAAATCCAAAGTTACTGTATGCATGCATTCATTTTGTATGCATTCAAAAGTCACAAGTGCGTTGCTGCCCTTGGAGTCCAAATGTTTGGGCTGGCAAAAATTTGGGCTCTGGTAACTCACTCACTCAGTGAAAGGCAACGAAAGAATTGCTTAACACTGGTTTTCTGTTGGCCGTGGTATCACTCCGGTCGAGCAGGCCGTGCCAAAGCATGGCTCTCCCACGGTCTCTCCTCTATTATTCTTAATATTTATCAATCTCATCGCCACGAATCTTCCATGTGCGTACCATCTTTATGCCGATGACTTGCAAATCTAGTATCAAGCCTCGAAAGACGACATAAATGAGGCCATTTTTATGGTCAACAGTGACCTGGAGGCTATTAGCAGTTGGGCTGATGGGTTTGGTTTGGCAATGATTCCAGCGAAGTGCCAAGCCATCATCATAGGCAGTCAACGCATGACTGGAATGCTGGATCGAGATAAACTGCCACCCTTTACTTATAACAACGTAGTCATTCCCTTCAGTCCCTCTGTTAAGAACATAGGCCTATTTATCGACTCCAAGCTCAGCTGGCATACGCAGCTCACCAGCGTCAGCCAGAGAGTCACAGGTACGCTACGGGCCTTCTACCAGTTTTTAAACTTCTTTCCTTCCGAGACAATAGCGATGCTAGTACAGACTCTTATTGACGCTATCTTGATTATGGTGTGATGTATGCTATTGTGACCTGAATGCAGATCTCCTCAATAAATATGACCGCCTTCTAAATAATTGCATTCGATTCGTCTTTAACCTTCGCAAATACGACCAAGTTTCTTCATCTCGTCGCAAATTGAACTGGCTGCACGCCCTCACCACTCTCTATTCCATACTCAACTCAACTATTTCCCCTTCCTACCTGACATCCTCATTTTAATTTTTATGTTCCAATCACAACAGACCCCTCCGTTCCTCAAACAATCCACTTCTGTTATGCCCCACTCATACTTCCGCATATGTCCACTCTTCGTTCCTAATCCAATCTGTCCTCTTCTGGAACGCTCTGCCTTTGGAATTCAAGATAGCACCCAGCCGCCTCTCATTTAAGACGAAAGTCCGAGCTCGAATTACGATATTTATTAAAAGAAGATAAAACTTATAGGGGTTATGTGAATTCATAATGTACATCATATGCGTGTGTATAAAAATAAGGATTTTCATCACTACGACGAAAATTTTCTCAAACTCAGACTCTCGTCTTAAATGAGAGGCGGCTGGGTGCTATCCCGATTTCCAAAGGCAGAGCGTTCCAGAGCAGGACAGATTGGATTAAGAACGAAGAGTGGACACATGCGGTAGTCTTCAGTGGACAGTATAAGTGGGGCATAACAGAAGTGGATTGTTTGAGGAACGGAGGGTTCTGTTGTGATTGGAACATAGAAATTCTTGATTCCACTGCCATCTTTTTAATGTAAAACAACACGTGTTACGAGAACAATTGAGAACAAATGACAAATACCGCGAAAACGCACCGTTACTGCCGCGCAACATGTATGAACATGATTCGATGCAAGTCGGTACGGATTATCTTACTCTAAATAATTCTAATTCACATAGAAAAAAAAATATTGCCACTTGTCAAACCAATAAAGTGTTTTGCCTTGTAGAAATGTACGTAATCATTTTTGTCAAAACACTGTATCCAATGTTACAGTGTTTTATAAAGACAATTTAAAGAACTAATAAGCTAATATAATAAAATAATAATATATTTCCAATTGTAGGTAATGTAGATTAAGAATTTTAGAATCTATTTGTCTCATTTTTAAATAAAGTTTCAAACAGTTTGATAAAATAAACTTTAATTTAATTTTATGAAATACAAACTCTCCGACATCTATAAAAAAATTGTATAGATAATTTACAGTCTTTAGTAGCATGTGCATGTGCATCCCATCCATGGATAGTTCCATGGATAGGATGATTTACTATCACTTGAAGTTTAATACATTTTATCTAATAAATATGTCAAAATTTAACTAATAATAACTTGTACGTACAACTATCCATGGATAGGATATTTATAACTGAGGAATCTTCTAATAGTTTTTATTAATATTTAAAATAATATAACCAACTGCATACTTTAATATCATTTAGTGACCATATCAGAGTATCATGCGTTCGAGTTTGGAATTGCATTAATGTGCGAGCAGGCAATTGTATATTGACACTTGACACACAATTGATAAAAAGTCACAGCGTCCTTACTTGTATAGGTGCCGAAATTGTATTTTTTAATACAAATTTTGTAACAGGAACATAGTGGCAGCAATTCATTTTTTGTTAATCCTTTTTTTTTTTTGTTGACGGAGTGAAAAATCCATTCAGATCTCCGCCTCCTTGGGGATATAGGAGCCAGGAGTATGTGGTGATTCCACTAAAAACCACTCCTACGGCCAGCCTTAGGCGCCCTGCTCTGGGGGGAACCTAGGCCATGTAATTTCAGGTCCCCCAGATCGACCTAACTACCTAAAGCCAGTGGCTTCTCCCTGCCTCTCAGGCTATCCTGATGTTGCAGCCCGATCACATTTTCAGTGCGATCAGGCTGCCATCCCATCCCCTACCGCAGCAATTAATCTGCCACCAGAGGTCCCCACTCTCTGGCGGCCCGCGGTCCCCTCGGCCGCTCATTACGCCGCCGACGTCTTCTTCGCTGGGGATCGGCCCTCTCCCGATCCCGTTCAACGGTCACTTTCTGGAGCATTACAGCTTCACAGAAAGAGACCACAGCGCCCCAGCCCTCCTCACCCGCCAGCATGGCAGTAATGATTGCTGGCGGGGACAAGTCTCGTCCGATTTCATCGACCAGAACTTCGCGTTCAGATGGCCATGCGGGCAGTCTTCCAGCGTGTGCTGGGCGGAGTACCTACCCAAGCTTCGAGGTTAGGCAAAACGGCACCGACAGCACGTTGGCGCGCATTCCGTGGCTGTTCCAACCGCGCGCGCCACTGCGCCATAGCCTGTCGGTGAGCGTTCCGCCTCATTACGAACTCGTCCTAGTCGTTACCGCTCTCACCCCGGCGGATCGCGCGAGTCTGGTCGTAGACCCTCGCGTCCATATCCGCCAGGATATCAAAAGGCGGGAAACGTGCCAGGACTGTCGCCGCCTCCGACGATATGGTGCGTTATCCCCGTACGATCTGCTGCGCTTGATTCAGCTCAGCTCGGTAGTGGGAGGAGGCCGATAAGCGCTTTGCCCATATCGGCGCTCCGTAGAGGGCCATGGATCGTATCACTGCACAGTAGAGGCGGCGAACTTCCTCCCGTGGACCTCCCAGATTAGGCAATAGCCTCTGTAGGGAGCCCGCCAGACCGCGAACTCGGGGGATCATCCGCTCGAAATGCTCCTCGAAGCTCCAACGGCTGTTCAGGTTGAGGCCGAGGCATTTGATGTGCCGATCGACCTCGACCTCTGGTCCCCCCACTCGATAATCGAGCGGGTGGGAACTGCAACTCTGCGTTTCATATGGAACCACAGGGCTTCCGTCTTATGAGGTGCAACCCTTAGACCCAGACCACTGATCTTTTGGAGGACACAAGCCACCCCTGACTCGCGAGCTCTAGGACCTCCCGGAAGCCATGCCCCCCAGTCAGTACCAGAGTGTCGTGTGCTATGCGGACGACACTCAATCCTGGGGCGAGGCTGGTCCTCGGAACGGCATCATACGCGAGGTACCACAGAAGTGGTCCTAAGAGTGACCAAGGGGCCAAGGGACCAAGGGGAAATTCTGTTTTAATTACTAAGACAATTATATCTCTTGTGGCTAATCAATTGTCATTTACATTTAATCAATGTGTTGATAGTGGTGTATTTCCTGATCTTATGAAGTCTAGTAAAATTATTCCCTTATTCAAATCTGGTATTACATCTGACCCAACTAACTAGGCCTATCTCAGTACTACCAGTATTTAGCAAAATTTAAAAAAAAAATATGTATGATCAATTGCAAAGTTTTTTTAATAATAATAATTTATTACACAATAGACAATTTGGTTTTACAAGGGGTCGCTCCACAACTGATGCCAGTGTTGAGCTAGTAAAACATATATTTTATGCCTGGGAGGATGCCCACGATTCTCTAGGTATCTTTTGCGATTTATCTAAGGCTTTTGATTGTGTTGTTCATGAAACGCTGATCAGGAAATTACAGCACTATGGTATCAAAAATAAAGCCCTGGAACTACTTGCCTCATATCTATGTAATAGGATTCAAAAACTTGATATTAATGGTGAGCGGTCTCCAGGCTCTGTGGTAGAAAAGGGCGTTCCACAGGGTTCTATTCTCGGCCCTTTTTTGTTTTTAGTATACATTAACGAGTTACCTTACCTTGTCAAGGACGATATCGAGATTGTGTTGTTTGCAGATTTCACATTCGTAAACAGCGCCATTTCGAAAGTGGTTCATTGGTTTGACGTCAACAATTTACAATTAAATGAACAAAAAACTAAGTGTATACGTTTCACTATGCCAAACGTCAAGCCAGAGTAAACTACTGTGATAATTAAGGATGTCGGGCTGGACCTTGTGGACACTACGACATTTTTAGGTATAACACTAGATTCTAAGCTACAGTTGGGCTTACATATTGATAAATTGTCGAGTAGACTCAGCTCAGCAGCATACGCAGTAAGGAAAATCCGAGAGTTGACTGATGTTGATACAGCACGACTTGTTTACTTCAGTTACTTTCATAGCATAATGTCGTACGGTATTCTGCTGTGGGGGAATGCTGCCGACATTCAAACTATTTTTGTGCTGCAAAAGAGAACGATTTGAGAAATTTAAAGAAATAAATATAATGACAGTGGCAAGTCAATATATTTATGAAAATGTAATATATGTTCATAAAAACAAAGATAGCTTTTTGAGAAAAAGTGATGTACATGCCATAAATACCAGAAATAAAAATAAACTTGTAGTACCCGCCTTTAGGCTCCAAAAGATAAACAAGTCTTTTCGTGGTCAATGTGTCCGATTTTATAATAAAAACCCAAATAATATTCAAGAGTTAAGTATTGACTAATTTAAATCCGCAATAAAGCGTGGCTTGTGCCGGAGGGCCTAACTACTCGATTGTGGATTACATGGAGGACAAGAATGCTTTGAATTAATTTAGGCAGGCTATTTCTTTCTTAAGTAAAAATGTGGTGTGGCTAGTGTGTTTTTTATTATTATAATTTTTTTCTATTTGTTATGTTTCACTTCATTTTCTCTTGTATTCGTTTTTTTTTATCTTAATCTGGTTTTCTCTTCATTGTCTTTTTACCTTTTAGTCCTTAATAACGGACATACTAGCACACATCAAAACAATGTTGTGGTATATATTTAATAGTGCCATTGTATCTATCCGTAAATTGCAAAAGAGTGGCCATGAGTTTGTTTGTCCTTTCTTCTCATAAGGCTCAACCCCTTGGAAACGGGCGGTTGTAGATCGGCAGAGGCATATCATAGATTTTGTATGGGTTTCAATTTTGACAAATTTATTTGCTTACCATTTGACAAAACAGAGATTGTTGCTTTTGTGTGTTTTGATCTATGACTTTAGAGTCTACATGGAAGATGATTTCAAACAATTTTGGAATTTTTTATAAAATGTTATCTAACTGTCAGATTTCGATGTTTTTAACATTAATATAAATAAAATAAAATATAACAAAATATAAATAAAATAGTACAAGTCACAATTGTCTACCAACATTATATACATGGATAGTACAATAATGTATTCACTAACATCTCATTATCATTTATTTTCCCATGTTTAGCAATAAATCAATTTGAAAAATAATAATTTGACATATCCCCTCACACGGTCGTCAGACCAAACGATTGGTAAACATACATGTTAAAAATAATAATAAAAAAGGTATTTTCGTCAGTCTAAATACATACATGGTAGATATAACTTACACATAGAGAACGAATGATCGTACTCAGTACAAAATTATATATCCTGGATGGGAATCAAAACAACGACCTCGAACTTATCAGTCAGAATCTCTAACCACCAGACCATCGGCCGATGCGTTAGCAATTGTATTATAAAGTACTTACTTTATTTAACTTGACTTACTGTGACCTGTTTGGACACATGAAATATCTTCTAGTAAGCGAGATTTAATTAATGGACCAGGCTCGACAGGGGTGATACCAATTCCTCAAGAAAACCGGTGTTAAGCAGCTCTTTCGTTGCTTTTCACTGACTGTGTAAGACTACAGAAGCCAAAACCCTCCCCTCCCACTGATTTCGGTGGCGAAGGAAGGTAAAGGCGGCAACGTGTTTGTGACTCTTTGCAAATGTCTATGACCAAAGGTATTCACTTTCTATCAGATGACCAGCCTGCTCGTTTGCCTCCTTGTGTAATTAAAAAAAAAAACGAATTTTGTTAAGAAATATCAGAAGAATCTAGAACTAGCTCAGCAAATTGAGAGGCTTTCCTGATTGTTTTGTTTTTTGTGAAGTTCGAGATTCTTTCTATATTTGATTGTCTTTTACTCGTATTTTCTGTGACAAGTCTGTCTAACTGTACGATTAATTTACCTTTATTCAGTCTGTCCGTGTGATCACAATTAAGAATACTGAGTGTTATTCATAGCGTGGGTCCGTAAGAGCCGACTAAGGGAGTAAACTGACAGATAACAGAACTGCAAAGAAAAGGAAAACTCGAAACAAACCCTATAGCAACCCGTCTCGGCAGCGCGGTATAGTAGGCTAAAACCTCATTTCGAAGGAGATGTCTGTGTCCAGCAGTGGACTGTTAAAGGCTGCTGATGATTGATGATTCAGTACATCGAATGGTCGTAGTTATTTACACTTCCTAACTGTTTTTATATCTATACAAATAAATAAAATTGGAGTGTCTGTTTGTAATATTAAAATAACCGCTTTTTACTAAATGCATATGTATGTTTACACGGTACATATGCCAAAATATCATTTTTTACAATTTTTTTCTGTCTGTCTGTCTGTTTGTTACGGGTAATCTCTGGAACGGCTGGACCGATTTCGACGGGACTTTCACTAGCAGATAGCTGATGACATAAGGAGTAACTTAGGCTATATTTTTTAGACTAGCTTCGCCCCGCGGTTATAACAACAAACGCGGGTAACACCGCGGGTCTCAGCTAGTTAATAATAATAATAATTTTTTTATTTTAGACTAAGGTCCATATTTATGTTAGTATTTTAGTGTTAGTAACAATAGTGCTTAAGTTGATAAGTTAGTATTATTAGTTACTACATTTTTAATTATATTTATCATGTGTATAGACATAGGTCTATGCAAATGATATCATATCATAAGTCCTATGACCCTATGATCCCCACCCAGTGTTTCGGGAATGGGCAATCCGGTCTGGCAGCGATCACTTTTAATTTATGTACTAATAATTATATTTCACAAAGATTAGAGGATTACAAAAATGTTTTATCGCAACTACACTGACATTTAAAGATATGTTAATACTTATATACGATACACTATCAAACATGTTAATACCACAATAAAACGACACCTATAAAAGCACTGAACAGTTTAACTTCTAGTATAATCTGATCCGGTTAACAGAAAAGGTAAGTAAAACACAAATATTTAATGTGTATTACTATCATTTGTTTTTTATAATACAAAATTATAGTTTTTATAATATTTCATTACATTTTTATATCCATAAAAATAAAATTAATATTGTGTTACATTTAATCCTCTTTATCAAAACAATAAATTCATTTTGAAATACTAAAGTAATCTTTATTTACTATATATATTTTCTTACAATATGTTTACAAAATCATTCTAATGCGATATTGTAGTTACATTATTTCCAAATTACAAACTAAAGTAACAAATTACATAACTGCTACAATTGTGAATTCACTCAGAGAGTATTGACATATTGTTTATTTACAGACTAAATATGAAATTCTTAGTTGCTTTTGCTGCCCTCGTTGCCGTGGCTGTGGCTCGTGCTCCGTTCAAACCCGAGTCTGCAGTGGCCAATTCTCCCGTTGTTCTTGGACCCTACGAAGGCGCTCCCCCACTGGTTCAGATCATCGTGAACGTAGCTAACTCCGATTCTCTGGACATTGCTGATTTACCGGCCTTGGTCGACGCTGACGATGTCCTGGTTGCTGATTCGCCAAGCGCATCTGATGATGTAACCCCTGTTGAGATTGCTGATTTACCTAACCACATTACCGAGGTTGAGATTGCTGATTTACCCAACCACATTACCGAGGTTGAGATTGCTGACTTACCTGTCCCACCCGTTTCTCCCGTAGCCGTAGGTGCCCCTCACCAGCCCTCCCCCGCTATTAACTAAACAAAACACACAGAATGATGATTATTATTAAACAATAAATGTTTAGAAAACAATAAACTGCTGCATTTATTTTTTATTGGGTTTTAGGATACAGAAAATGTTGATGTATGAGCTTTAGTCTTTAGTGCTAAGTAGCTTTTGACCCATTGGCATGGCAAAGGTTTTCATTAAAATTATATCGCTACTAACACCCTGACACTGCATATCTGTAATGTAATCCCTATCATAATCTAGTTCAGATTATCTATGTCAGATTCAATAACAATGTGTACACTCATGGTTAAGCTTATATTAAGAAAAGACAATATATCAATTCTGTAAAAAAATTACCATTATTTACCAGTTTCAAATATTTTGCTCCAAGAGGTTACGAGAACTCTTTCACAGTCTCTTTCAAAGTTTTAAATTTCTAACGCATAGGTCTTAGTTTTGTTCATTTGTCTCTAAAACATTTGGAAATAAATTTTTACCTTATTTGGAGTACGATAACCGCGGCAGTAGCGGTGCGTGTTCGCGGTATTTGTCATTTGTTCTCAACTATTCTCGCGATTAACACTTATTAAAATTAAAAAAAAAATTGTTCTAAAAAACTAAAAAACACGCTTTCTATAGAAAACCAAACTAAAAAATAGAAAATAAATTTGAAAAAAGCGTTGGGTGCCTGTTGTCAATAGTAAAAAGCACCCCACGCTTTTTTTCAAATTTATTTTCTTAAATTAGTGTAAACTTATTTTTTTTTTTAAATTAGTGTATTGTCATCGGTCCTCGATATATCTACAACATTTGGAAGCCATGAGCGCTTTAAGCACACTTTTTTGCATCTTACAAACGATTTGTGGCTCTTCGTGGTCGATGTACGATGAACCATAGTTTTAATAGTCAACTTATTGTCTTATTAAGAAGCACTGGAGTCTATTTTGAAGGACATTTGCCATAATATCCTTGGTAGGCGGCATGTTCACGTAAATATAGGTCAACGAAATCGTAAAGCGATTAATTCATCTTATATATAAAATTCTCGTGTCACAATGTTCGTTCCCGTACTCCTCCGAAACGGCTTGACCGATTCTCATGAAATTTTGTGATCACATCGGGTAGGTCTGAGAATCGGCCAACATCTATTTTTCATACCCCTAAATGGTAAGGGTGACTCATCCCTAATTTTTTTTTGTTTTGCAATACAACGTTTGCCGGGTCAGCTAGTTTAATATAAAAAGATGAATAGTTGGCTTGATAGATGGACTCGAAAATTTGAATCGCGCCATGGTTTCGTTACCTGCGTTAGATAAGGAGAAAAATATTTTTTCTGTGATATGTGTGGATTCGCTCGCACGTCTTGACCAAGCAACATCTCCGCAGCGCCCGAAGACTTCCAAGGAGTTCCGAAGGCTTCTGAGAACGTTGCTCACTGCACGGAAACTACCCGTGCTTCTGGGCCCATGCCAGCCGTGTGTTCGCAGTGACGTGCGCCAACCAATGCGGTGGCCAATAAGCACAACAGTGCTGATATAATTGTGGGTCGACCACAGCCCAACTCCCCGGAGTTGGTTTTCAGCGGCGAATCTGTTGTGCTTGTTGGCACCTGCGAGACCTCTGTGTCGCCCGGCTCCAGCCGAGCGACAATCCGCCTGCTATCCAAACATCACAACGCAGGCTCGAGCGCCTCCTGCGCTCACCAACGTCGAGCGTGGGCTTGGAACTTGGGCCAAGTAGGAGCAACACAACGAGGCACTCCCCAGAACGCGTTGCGGTGCGGACTGCCCCAACACACTGTGGGGAGCGTGTAAGTCGCCACCTCTGTCGCTGATCGCTCGGAGCTGGGCCTCCCAGCGACCACACGTCCCTTGCGGGACAGTGTGGAGACCAGCGCTGTGATAGGTAAAACATCAAGCATTTTGACGGAATATTAAACGCGCTTAGTATTTAAACCTGTGTTTAATTACCAACCCTCTCCAAGTCGATTCGATTTATTATTATTATTATATCAGACGCGTCTCACATCTTTTTATTTTGTTTGAGACATACTTCTTTTCTTTTCTTTGTCCGATTTTCTCACTCAGCGTAATGAAGGTATTGTCAGAGATAAGTAAAATCATTGTAAAATTAAGCGGTGCCCGCGGGTCCAAGTATTTTTCAATGATTTTTTATTTTGAGAATTTTTGCTTTGTTAGACGATTATCTCACTCATCTCGTTTAATTTTTACTTTTTATTACTCGTAAAACGATAGTTAAGCACCGACTAAATGTTTGATGAACTAGTCATAAGTGCAGCAACTGATCTAAGGATTGATAATGAAGGGTGAAATTGTCACAAATGTAAGTGATAGCCATTTTCATACCGCTGCCAATGCACAGTTTAGAATTATTCAACCTACACGGTCCATTAAAAATATTGGCACAAGTAATAAGGACTCGATCGATTCCGGTTCTGAGAAAGTTGATACTCGTAACAATTTTCAGCTTGGATCTGTGATTAGCACTAAGGCTATTGAAACTATATGATATTTACGATGAATTGAACACATCGTTTCAACATCATAATGATCTAGCGGATCTATACTAAAGGCAAAAGTCATTAAGTTGTAAAAAACTGTAAGGAACATTGTCAATTTTCTCACTTATGCCATTTTGCATGTTAGTTGAAAATAATATTACAAGTCCATACTGAAAGAAGCATTACTGTAACAAGGAGATTTATTAAAGAAATAAATATTTCTATTGTCAAATGTCATCCAATTAATTTTCAAACGAGATGAAATAATATGTTACTTAGTTATGCATCACTACGTGGATCTAACGATGGCTGGCGTACTCCGTTACTAATATCACTTTTAATATGTTACAAAATAATTCAAAACAAAAAATAGTACGTTTTGATACAGAAGTAAATTATAAGTCATGTTTACAATATATTTTTTAATTTATTGGTACATATTTTAAGTTCGATTCTGCAAGTTGTAGTTTAATCAGCCACTGCTGCCATGCTAGTGTAGGCTGGGTGGAGATGCAATACAGCCTTTGCAGCGTCTGCATTATTGGTATTTTTTTAGACAGATTTCTATGCTCCTGAACACAGCGTAGCAAAAATTGCTTTTGCTCTTTCTTTGCAGTGATCAAACCATAAAAATCTTGCATAAGCTTAACATCTCTTTCAGCTGTATTAATTACTGACCTTAAAGAAAGCACTTGTCTTTTTGCCTTTAAATAGGCATCATCTTCATCCCATGCAGAAACGGAGGAAATTCTGATCAATTTTCAATCAAGGAAATAAATGTATGCTCTTGACAGACACAAAATCACTTAATGTTTTCCTGCAACAATAAATAAGTCAATATTATTATCAATTTATTCAAAACAGTATAAAAAATAGTATTATGTATTGTATTCCTACTTACCATACAAAAAATCAGACAAATCATCTTCAGATGGAATGTATCTCTTCCCAGAACCACACAAACTCTCTCTTTGTAAGTTCACTACAATGTTGATCTTGGTTTGTTCATTAACTTCATCATCAAAGAGTGTAACAGTTATTTTTTTAGTATATTTGTATTGCGTACGGAGTTGTTAACAGCGACATCCGCTTCGTCCGCCATCGGACCACTAGATGGCGTTGTTTTATAGGTAAGTCATTGTATTAATTTATCCTGACAAATTGTATTGGTGTTAAAAGTGTCTTGTTATGGTAGATTTAGTTCGTGTTAACCTAGATAATAATTTGAGTGACAGTTTGAAATGTTAAAGTAGGGATTCTTTCTGGAAAGTTCACAAACCGAACATATATAAGTCCGGCTTTCAGCCACAGGGGACTCTGCTAATTCTTGTCTTTCGATCTTAAATAGTATTTTGTTTGTCTGGTGATTTCATCTTAGTAATATTTTATCTGTTCGAAGTACCCACGCCAGTGGGCTCCAGATTTCGGGTCAAGAAGGTCAGTCTCAGACGGCGTGCTTTTTCGTTTGTGGCCTTCTGGTGCGAAATCAAGTTTCTCGGTACCCTCTGGCAAACTGGCAGTCACGCGGCTCACCAAGCAAGCGGACAGCCGTACTCAAGGGTTACGTACT
Source organism: Arctia plantaginis (assembly GCA_902825455.1). NCBI lineage: Eukaryota > Metazoa > Arthropoda > Insecta > Lepidoptera > Erebidae > Arctia > Arctia plantaginis. Next base: position 5,517,794 of record CADEBD010000353.1, read on the forward strand.
TCTCGTTAACTTTATTAATATCAATAGTGAACCTTCCTTTATATCTAATATAAATAGCCGACTCGGGCGGAAGGGGAAGTGACCTCCTGGATTGAAGACGAGGAGGCTCCGAGCAGCATCAGATCGGCTCTGACGCGCGCCGCTGCGGTTTTTTTATATACCCACTATTTTTTTTTATTGTAACTGCTTTTTTTTGGAAATATACATGTATGTATGACTGAGGTGTAAGTTGTCTTTCTCTAAGGAGTCCCGTAGGTATCCCACACGCACACACTTCTGTTTTCTAAAAGGTGCCCTGAGGTAATCTCGTGAATCTCTCCACTGGGTAAGCCGGTGAGTAGTCCGCCTGATAAGAAAAGCGGTTACAAGAGTGATGAAACGGCAATTTCTTTTGACAAGTACCAAAGATGTTGACTAAACTTGCTTAGGGCTGCTTTGGAGATGAATTTGTCAACAGTTTCATATTCCTTAAGTCTCTTTAAAAAGCAGAAATCTTGATTTGGTGCCTTCACCGAAAGAGTACACCCAGCCATGGTTTCACATATATAACCGCAATGAAGGAAGACACGTCTTGAAGTACTCGTTTATCCTTGGCGCTAATTTTTAACTGGGATTGCAACAAACATATCTTTCAAGAGTAAATAGCTCTGGCACGAGGTCCAATTTTGTTTTTTTTTACTGTCTACGCCTAAGAAAATAAGAGATAGTTCAATCAGTTCCCGATAATCGTCACGCACACTGGTTTTTTGCAGTTCTTGATTATAAAATGTCAACAAATCTTCTTTGTAATATCGTGTATTTGACGATATCAGTGTATGTTTTAATGTCAGCAGGATAAATAATTTTTCAGTTGTATCTGAACATTTTGAACAGTGGGATATCAGGGTTACTTATGACTTGTTGGATTTTTGTTTCGAACACACATTTTAAAACCAGTTCGTAAAGGTGATGGCGGTAAGCAAAGAATAGTAATTGAAAAATAATATTTGTTCCAAAAGTACACAAGCTCCTTTCAATCGCCCTGTATTAGATGCAGTTGTGTCACAGCACATTATTTGTACTTTGTCATCGAGATTCCAGTCATAAAGTGCGTTTAACACAGGTTTAGCTTGATCCTGGCCGAAAGAGCTCTCTAGTTTGAGTACAGATAGAAATTGTTCATTCATTCCAAAGCATCAGCGTGTGTTATCTATACGAATGTATACAATTGATGTGTCTGTTTATAATATCAAAATTGTAGGTTTTTTTTCATGCTCACACGGTTATTTGCACGATACCTGTGCCTAAAAACCAGTTTGTCTGTCTGTCTGTCTATTTGTTCCGGGTAATCTTCAAAACGGCTAGACCAGTTTCGATATTATTTCACTACCAGGTAGCTGTCTACATAAGGAATAACTTAAGCTTTTTTCCCTCTCAGAAAAAAACTTTGAAAGAAAAAAAATTTTGCCCGGTCCGGGCATCGAACCCACTAAGACAGCGCTTTTCAAGTTCCATGCGAACGAAGTCACGGGTACCTAGTATCAAATAAATTATATAAATTGTTTTTTAAGTCCTCCTCATGTCACTTGTAAATATCTTGTTTTTTATTTGTAACTCGCTCCAAGCGTGGTGAAGATCCACAAGGTTTTTTACCCAGTTATGTATAGCTTTGGTAGGGATTTTAGCTTTTCCTAAAAAATAATACACTCACGAACAACGAGATTAGCGCTTTCACTAACAGTCAATTGAACTTCGCGAATGTTAAAGAAGTACTGCAAGAACTTGACGATTAGACGGTAACTTTGCGCCTATTATTTGATAATTTACGTCAGCAACTAAGAAAATACTTTTTTATTGCTTCTTAATATCCTGATGCCATCTTTACACGCTTTATATTAGCTTCACTTGTATGTTTGTTTGTATGTTGACTGACTTTAAACGGTCAGAATTCGTTCAAACTTTGTAGATATATCGAGGACCGATGACAATACACTAATTTAAAAAAATAAATAAGTTTACACTAATTTAAGAAAATAAATTTGAAAAAAAGCGTGGGGTGCTTTTTACTATTGACAACAGGCACCCAACGCTTATTTCAAATTTATTTTCTATTTTTTAGTTTGGTTTTCTATAGAAAGCGTGTTTTTTAGAACAATTTTTTTTTTTTAATTTTAATAAGTGTTAATCGCGAGAATAGTTGAGAACAAATGACAAATACCGCGAATACGCACCGCTACTGCCGCGCAACATGTAAGAACTAGATTCGATCTGCAAGTCGGCACGGGTTATCGTACTCCAAATAACGTAAAAATTTATTTCCAAATGTTTTAGAGACAAATGAACAAAACTAAGACCTATGCGTTAGAAATTTAAAACTTTGAAAGAGACTGTGAAAGAGTTCTCGTAACCTCTTGGAGCAAAATATTTGAAACTGGTAAATAATGGTAATTTTTTTACAGAATTGATATATTGTCTTTTCTTAATATAAGTTTAACCATGAGTGTACACATTGTTATTGAATCTGACATAGATAATCTGAACTAGATTATGATAGGGATTACATTACAGATATGCAGTGTCAGGGTGTTAGTAGCGATATAATTTTAATGAAAACCTTTGCCATGCCAATGGGTCAAAAGCTACTTAGCACTAAAGACTAAAGCTCATACATCAACATTTTCTGTATCCTAAAACCCAATAAAAAATAAATGCAGCAGTTTATTGTTTTCTAAACATTTATTGTTTAATAATAATCATCATTCTGTGTGTTTTGTTTAGTTAATAGCGGGGGAGGGCTGGTGAGGGGCACCTACGGCTACGGGAGAAACGGGTGGGACAGGTAAGTCAGCAATCTCAACCTCGGTAATGTGGTTAGGTAAATCAGCAATCTCAACCTCGGTAATGTGGTTAGGTAAATCAGCAATCTCAACAGGGGTTACATCATCAGATGCGCTTGGCGAATCAGCAACCAGGACATCGTCAGCGTCGACCAAGGCCGGTGAATCAGCAATGTCCAGAGAAGCGGAGTTAGCTACGTTCACGATGATCTGAACCAGTGGGGGAGCGCCTTCGTAGGGTCCAAGAACAACGGGAGAATTGGCCACTGCAGACTCTGGTTTGAACGGAGCACGAGCCACAGCCACGGCAATGAGGGCAGCAAAAGCAACGAAGAATTTCATTTTTAGTCTGTAAATAAATTGAAAAATTGGTAGGGAGCCTCATAAAAATTAACGGTGATTAATAAAGATTAATTTTGTCAAATTATGCTTACGAGAAAATAAATCTCATATCATTCAAAGACTAGAGAAATGCGTCAGCTTTATTTATTTAATGATGGAATACGCGAAAAAATCATCACAAACTCTGTTACCTTTTAGTTTGACAAGAATTATTATTATTTTATTATTATTATTATTATTAATTATTATAATTATCACAAAAACTAAGATACTTTAAACTTTTTGTGTGTTTTACTTACTTTTTCTTTTAATCGTTGCGATCAAATGATACCACAGGATAAAATGTGCAATGCTTTTATAGGTGTCGTTTTATTGTTTTATTATCAGGTTTGATAGTGTATCGTGTAAAGGATTATTGTGTATATAAATGTCAATGTAGTTGAAATAAAGCCAATAAAATAAGATTAAAAGCGGTTAAAATGATTGAATTACTACGAATATTTGACGTAATGAATAAACGTAAACTGTTCGTTGAGTGAGACATACTTAGCTCAGAAAAGTGAAAGAAAATCAAACACAGATAAAATATTTAGTAACGCCAAAAGCCAAAAAATTACTAACGAAAGCTATTTATTGCTGTCATAGACTCTACTTCAGACACAGTAAAAAAATATAATATTATAATTTTTGTAATTATCTTTTGACTACAATTACATGCATGGCAACCAAGAATGGCATGCGATTTTTTTCTCTTTGTTAGTCTAATTCAAATAGTTTATTGCAAATACAGGTTATTACACTTGATGTTAACATAGTTTTATCAGTTTTAGAATAAACATTTAGTGCAGCTATATTCCGCCATTTGGCAAGCAATATTTATCACATTTCATTGGGTACTTTTATATTGAGTTATTTAAACTTGGTATAGTTGTAATTAGAATTGACACAGATACATAATCAAAAAAATATAAATATTAATTAAAGTAATGTAATCAATGTCAGTCTTATTGTTTTTGTTATGTAAGTTTATTTAGTTATAAGCCATGCAACAGCCAACTATTCGATCTCATATTTGTCTTCAAGATATTCTTTCATACTGTAGTATATATCAACAAGAAATTCATCATCAACAAGAAGATCCATGTTAGGTCATCTAAATATTGTAAAAAATTGTAAATTCGAGGCGTCATACAAAATATGCTGATGCTAAATTGCGCTGTTTTATTTGATGGAAAACATATTCTGCGATTATGACGTTTACTCTGTAGGCGCTCAAATAAAGAAATATGTGTAATAACAAAGACGGCTACCTCATATACATAAAGGCATGGAAGCGTTAACAGTCTCAGACTGATAAAAATGGTTTACAACAATCCGTCTGTTTTAAATTTACATTGGCCCTTACACACCTCTCAATCTGCAAATCTGAAATATTATTATGTTTAATTGACTTATCTGTTGCACTTATCCACAATAAAATTAGTATGTTATCATAGCGATCTCAGATAATAAAATATATTTATTTTATTTTATTCAACAAAATTTATCTAACTGACAGCTACTCGAGATTTTGACTTTTTAAAATAAGTTATGTAATTAATTTTGTACGTGTTTTGTGTTGTGGCCTCTGAACATGAAAATTTTGAATTATAGTGGACGTACTTGATTTGTATCATCAAGATGACAGATCTGAAGAGAAGAGAAGTAATATATTTAAATACAAGAAGTTGTCATCTTTCTACATGTACATTGTAGTTTTACCTCATTGTCATTAATTTTTCAAGAGATAAAGGAAATGCCTGCAGGCGTGCAGGGACTAAGACGGGTAGGCGCGGTTTTGCAACAACTTTCTATCACTCAGCTTTCGTCTTACCGACTCATTACATAGTTTCTATAATAATATACTACTACTATAATAATAATATAATCGGCGGCCTTTCTTTTAATTCACTTATATCAAGTCAACAGTATCATTACACAGTCTCTCGTCGATAAGCAACCTCTATTGATATCGTATATACATAAAGGAATTTATAAAACGTAGAAATAGATGTGTCTGGTATAAATATTTTACTACATGGATTACCGTTACGTTGTATAGTCGGAGTCCAAGTGTAAATTAAAGTATAAAACGGATAGGCCATTGGTAAGGCATCTGCAGAGAAATCATTATCTTGAACAACAACCTTTAATAGTAAACTGCTGGACATAGGCTTCTCCTTAGAAAAAAGGTTTAGGCCTACTGTCGGCTCACCAGAATATGTATCTCGGTTGCGAACCATTGGAGGCCACCTCTTACGGCATCCCGTAAGTGATACTAAAAGCTTGTCTGAACAAGTACTGATTTTAGTACCTATCACTTCACTCTTTAAAATGTATTTATGTAATGCTACTTTAGTGCTTTAGTGCTGTTGTGTAGAACATCTACACAACAGCACTACTGTACCTATTCCATTTTCTATAGAGTCTGCTAATAGGCCATAGACCATCACATTTCTTCTATAATCATTAAATTATAGCAGAAATGTGATGGTCATGATAACTGAAATAAATGGAAAATTATACAGGCTTGAACAGATTAACGATAAAAACTAGATTCAACTGACTAAAACAGATTCTATTAGTCAAATTGGGCTTTAAAACATACGTCAGTGCGGCTTACGCGTAAGAGATAGTATTATTTACTTATATAAATAACTTATCAATTTAGAATAAGCAATATTCTTGTATTACACAGGGATTAAAGAGTAATTCCAGGCCCGAACTAAACAGAACTTGTAGATACAACGAGTTCTAAAACACTTTTTGTATAGATAAATATATTATTAAGTTAAACTGTACATTTGTACACACACACACACAGACAGGGCCGCCGGGGAACGAGTGTGCAGAGCGTGCATCTCACACGGGCGGCATTTTCAAGGGGGCGCGGCGGCAAGAACAGAAATCGAAACGAAGACGAAACATTGTCATAATTTGCATGTCTAAATATTTTTATAATTTTATTTTTTACTTATTTTATTTATACTTTATGCATAAGTGTGGGTTGTACAATGGCGGACTTAATGCCAGAGGCATTTTCTCCCAGTCTACCTTAGGGTGGTGCTGAAATGTGTGACTAGGTGCACTAGAGGATGATATGTGAAGTGAGAGAAAATTATTGTGAAGTTAGACAGAAACAATGAGATAAATACATACATACACACGTACCAAATACATACACATACATAAATCCTTACCTAGTGACATACATACATAAACCTACATATTAATAATATATAAAACTTGAAGGTTGTAATGAATCTCTATCTTTCATCTTGAATGAGAGGCTGCTGGGTGCTATCCTGATTTCCAGAGGGAGAGCGTTCCAGAGGAGCACAGATTGGATTAGGAATAAGGAGTGGACATAAGCAGAATTATGAGTGGGGAGGAGCAGGAGGATAGCAGAGGAGGATGGTTTGGTAAACGGAGGGTTCTATCGTGGTTGAAACACAGATATTGGAATGAAGATGTCAGGTAGGAGGGGAAAATGGGCGAGTTGAGAATAGAGTAGAGGGTAGTGAGGGCGCGCAGCACATGGTCATATTTGCAAAGGTTGAAGACTAATCAAATGCAGTTATTGAGAAGGCGGTCATATTTATTGAGTAGATCTGCATTCAGGTCACAATAGCATACATACACCACCCTCCAAGATGGGGACCATAAGGGTCAGTACAAGCATCACTTTCGTCTCGGAGGGGAGGAAATTCTTAAGCCAATAAAGGGCCCGTAGCGTACCTGTACGCTGTACCTGACGCTCGTGACCTGGGTTTACCAGCTGAGCTTGGAGTCGATAATTAGGACTAGGTTCTTAACAGCAGGACTAAAAGGAATTACTATGGCGTTAAAGGTAATAGGTGGCAGTTTACCTTGGTCTAACCTTCCAGTCATGCGTTCACTGCCTATGATGATAGCTTAATTCTTTAATATGTCATAATAGTAACATCTATTGACCAAATGTGTATAACTTGCGAATTACTTTACTAAATATAAACATGTATAATTTAATCTCCCATACCGGCGAAAGTTAATCCTGGCACGACTTCATTGCGGCGGTAAGACCGGTAGACGCAAAGGATGCATCGGAGATCACATGTGTCTGATCCGCAAAAAGCTAAAGCCTGGGTGCCACTATTGCGATGGCCAGAGCGTGGACTCGATGCTTCACACGTTGGCAGAATGCCCAGTGTGTGTGGAACAGAGTCATGACCTCGTGGCTGATAGCAATCATGGTACCTCCGTACCATGATTGCAATCGCATTACTAGCGCTGGTAAAACTCTGCTTACTCCCACTGCGAGGACACAGCCAACACCAATTCGCCTCAGGAGACAGCTTCTTCCGCCAGTGCCCTCACGCGCATGACCGCATCCAGGGACCGCGTCTCTGACGGAAACCATACTGGTTGTCCGCCAGATCCGGCCCAATCCTGAAGAGGTGCTTGACGAGGCTCCTTGCAATCACTCAGTTTGCACACCTCGGTAAGCAACACTATGGGCCGGTAGGCGGATGGTGAATCCGCCGGGCGTCCCCCGTCTTCCACAATTTCGGAAACTGGCCCTGCTCGAGGCACGCGCTATAGAGCCCTCTCAGCCGGGGCTCGAGAGCTACGTCATCTAGGGCCAGGACCCACGCTCGGCCTTCGATCCTGCCGTTTGATCACTGCAAAGGAAGAGCAAAAGCAATTTTCGCTACGCTGTGTTCAGGAGCATAGAAATCTGTATACAGACTGTAAAAAAAAGACCCTCAATGAACCTCATCTGTAATTTTATTTTCTTTAAATAAATATCTTATAAACTTGAAATATTTCAATTGATTTAGCTACAAAACAGCAATTTTCAAAATCTTCAGAGTCTCTCGGCACGGGTTAATGTTGACGTAGAAAAATAGAACGTATAGAATTAAACGGCTCAGTCCAGCGTGCTCACGACTGGCAAGTGGCAACCAATCATTGAGTTAAAAATTATATCAATGCAACCAGTGGTTGCGCGTCTTGCAGCAGACACGTAGCTGCAAGTCGCTAGAGGTGGATTGCGATTGCACAGCACAACTTTTTTGCTATCTATTTTATTACCACCCCGGCTTCGCGGGGGTGCAATGTACACACTAAATTTGGTATTAGTGTAGAGTAAATAATTATATTATTACTATGATTAGACTATACCACTTCTTGATATACTGTCATAGGCACGCTCCGCTCTTTAGGGCCTCTGGCACTAGGGATGGACGGCCCGACGAATGTTCTAATTTCTGTTCTGTTATGTTCTAAGAAATTCATTTAATAATATGCTGTAAAGGACAATTTCGATCTATGTTCATTAAATGCACAACTTATACATATATATTAATATTCTACCACATTCACACAACGCCATCTAGTCCCAAACTAAGCAGAGATTGTACTATGGGTACTAGATAACTAATATAAATACATATATACTTTATTTTGTAAATACATCCATATTATACATAGAAACATCCAGACCTTTAGAATAGCAGTCCGTTACACAAACCACTACGTCAGCCGGTCGTCATATACATTTACAAGAAATATTACTGTATTATTTAAAAAAGCTTCGTAAATAACCCATTACTTTTTTGTAAGATTCAAGAGCTAAATATATTTAATGTAGGTTCCTTAGGAGACAGAAAATACATAAAAAACTTTTTTGTAAACCTTTTAAAGGTAAACAATTCCGTGTTACATTATTTTGATTTATCTCGTAAGGTTTAGCTAGCATTTGCAATGTAAACGCACAGAAACACGTTACAAATCTTTGAAATTCTTGCATTTTCATCATTTTTTTCTTGGTTTTTTCAGTACTGCTTTAGCCAAATAATAGGTATGTTCGGTACTAATCGCTCGCACGCTGCACAGATTTTCGTAACTGGAAGTCACCGCGAAATCGCTTGCATGCTGCACGGGGCCTTAGCAGTAAGGGAGCAACTAGTGTTACACTAATGCCTTCTTAATCACCCACCACGGAAGGAGGTTCAAAGCGTTGACTATGTTAAGACAATGCGAACATTACTCTCCAGACAGACAACCTCTTCCTTTCTTCAACCTTAATACAAGACATTAACATAAGTTTTACTGCATTAACTGAATATTACAACAATTTTGGATTATTGTACGACCAAGTTTAAAATCTTTGCCAAAAAAGAAGCTTTTTAATATTGTAATTAAAAAATATTGTGGTGTTATACTTTAAGATGAAGAAAGCAAGGACATATAAGCTTATTAAAGAGACGTATCTGACGTACTTGTAAGTAGGTTACTTACAGCTTCCTATATATATTCTCTATATATATATATATATATATATATATAAAAGACGTGTGGCACTCGGGGACTGCTGCGGTAAAGCTATAGCATAGCATTTTGTATCAACTTATGCAATTACGAGTATAATTATTTATTTATTTTATTTATGCAGTATTTCTTTTTCTTTGATATTAATTCAAGTTACACTTTTTGAGCGTGGTGACCGATAAGAAAACATTTTTTTTTTTCTTTTATTAAATAAAAATATTGAAGCATATATCACAATTTGTTTTTAAATAAATAAATAAAAAATATTATTATTAAATCAAATTACATATCCATGTAAGATTTTTCTGCATTATGTTGACGAAATTTCCTTTGACGTTTAGCATTTGATTTTGGTACTGTTTTTTGTTTTGTTTTTAGCGTGAGGTTTTTTTTCGTTACGGAATTTCTGAATTCGGTCCCCGCGCTCAAGGCCCTCGATAGAAGCTATGCAATAGCTTAAATATATATATCCCTATAGCTATTTAAAATATATAAATATTTATACCTCTATTTATTTTTATTTCTATAAATAAAAAAAAAATATTTATATAAATAGCAGGTCGTTAAATTAATGATAAACTAAATTAACTATACTTATAACGTGCTTAAGTAGCTCAGCATATCTACACCACCCGCCACCTTTGAATATTACGTAGACAGACAGGTTTAATAAGAGTATGAAAGAGACACCCCAGACAAAACATTTGTTGTGCTGTGTGTCACAACTAGAGTGTGAAACGAAACGTCGCGTCGTAAGATGTAAACATAAACAATTTTGATAAGTTGTGATTTTTTGTTAATGATTAATAAGTTTTGTAAATGGAAGCTAAAAAAAGGGAATAATGACATAGAACATAGACAATAAAATGAGATTATAAAACCATATAAGTATTTCCACAAACTACGCTAAAACAAAACACGGGAACTATGGTCAACGCTAACGTCTGCAACTCAGGAGTCACAAACGCGTTGCCGGCCCTTTAGGAAGGAGTACGCAGGATTATTATGTTGTTTGCGTGAGGACGAATTACCAGCCTTTCTTGGTGCAGCTACTGGTTCCCCTGTCGCTTTGGGGTGTTTCTCCAAAAGAGAGTGCAGCTCGTCTATACCTGACTTTGTGGCGACAGCCGTCAGGCGCTTTTACCACAACCGTACCATCCTGCGTTCAGACGGCTCTCATACCGAAGCGAAGATCATCTGGCGAATCCTTGTTAAGAACTGTCGGACCGAGACCGGTGTGCCCTTTAACGACGACTTGGCTTTCCAGATTGAGGATTTTAACCTCTCGGTGCTGAACCGAACCAGAATAGGCCGGGGACGGTCTTTGCCTAGGCCTCCAATCTACATTAGTCTTCCATGCCAAACCTTCTATGGAGCAGGCCATTCAATGTAGTGGAACACTCTTCTTTTTCAGCCTCGGGAACTCCCAGGAAGAGAAGACCCTTGCGTCTGTGTCTAGTCTCCATGTTGTCAATAGTGTTGTAGCAGTCACTTATCTGTTTGCGAAGTAGGCCAATCACCTTGAAGCGAGATAAGAATTTAAAAGTGATTAGAAATTAAGTAGTAAGTCGTTACTTGTTTATATTATTTAAATGACGTATGTAACGGACTTTATTAAACTAAAGGACATCATTCAAAATGTACCCAAAAATTAAAGTGCCGGCCAGTAAAAAAAAACTGTGTCATCTTACGGCAAATGATCTTTTAGACATTTTTTATTATTACAACAAACGTCTACGACCAACTTTTAGACCCAAAATGGATCTCCGAAAATCATAAAATGAGCATTTAAATTGTATCAATTAACTATTTCTGAATAATTAAAAACTTAAACAACGCAAGACTATCGAAATGAGACCTGCGGAATTATAACATATGAATATACATATACATTTTCTTTACATATATTTTATAACACTCATACCTACACATAAATACCTACGTAGCTACTTAGGTACCTAATGATGATTGTATATAATTAGGCTTTTTGTCATATTATATTATTATTAAGCGAGATTAAGTTATTCTTTATCATCATTATTTGATTTTTGCTTTAGTAATGAAGTGAAAATTGTTCAGACGAACTCGTATAAATGCATTTTTTAAGTCATATAACTCATAAGCAATCGGTCTTAGCTCTTAGCCGTCTAAAGAAAAAATCTTAGAATGACATTCTCTAACCGATAAAACCATTTTTTTTCGTTGGCCGGCACTTTTTTTTACTACTACTACTTTTTGTACGGAGCGTGAATGATGTCCTTTATAATAAAATAATATAATACAGTTGCGTAATATACATTACAGTACGTTATACGTAGTGTTTCAAATTTCTTCAGTACAAATGTACCTTACACAAAAAATGGTAACATAAATCCTGTTTAAAAAAAAAGTTGAACCGACTTCAAATAATACCAACTAAGGGCACCAAAAATTAAAAAAATTAATTACAAATCTGATTAAAAACTAAAATAAGTAAGGCCCTTAATTTTAGGGGTTAAAGTATGAAATTGCTGATTTGTACAGAAAAATTAAAACTCGTTTTTTTTCTAAGATGTAACATATTTATTTAAGCAAAATATTTAACCTCATTATCTATATATTCCTGCCATCTAAACGGAAGTTTATTTTGTCTTTATGATAGAACTCTGGGGGTCTAGATTCGACAAAATGTGTGAAAGCATTTTGTACTGCCTCCTGGGAAGAAATGTTTTTATCGCTTAGAAAATTGTCCAAATCACGAAAAAAATGGTAGCCCATTGTGACAAGATCTGGCGAGTACGGAGGTTGACGTATGGTTTCTAACTGCAGCTTACTATATAATATTATTTGTGTCTGGACTATAATTTTGAAATGTCTTATCCTGTATGTTAATAAGAAATTTTATTATTATTATTATTATTATTCTCTTTATTAAGTTATATATACATATTAATTACATTTTTAAATATATTACACAACAAAAAAAAATACATTTCAAAATATAAAAAATAGTAGATCACCATCATCGGGTACAGGGACCAAGACACCGGTGGTTAGGACTCCAAACATAGGAACTTCGTCACTATACGAGCCGCGTCAAGGAGGACTGCCGTCTGAATCAGACCCTTGATCCAGCCATCCAACGTGAGCCTCTTAAGGTGTCGGTCCAGGCTCTTGGCTATCAATCCGTGAGCAGATACAACTATCAAAACAATGATCACTGAATCGACATTTCACATATCGCCAATCTCGTCTCTCGTATCTCGTGAGGTAAATCTAAATATTTTATCTGTTTTTCTTTTTCAACTTTCACGAGATTTTCGTCATGAAGAACGGCGATATCAACAATCATTGCGCAGAGCTCTAATCGATCTATCACTACAATATCAGGCTTATTGGCAACAATAATCCTGTCTGTGATAATAGATCGAGCCCAATACAACGTGGCCCGACCATTCTCGAGAACTGGGTCGGGCACATACCTGTAGTATGGCACCTCTACATTTACAAGTTTGTATTTAAGGGCAAGCTGTTGGTGTACGATCCTAGCTACTTGGTTGTGCCTGTGCAAATATTCACAGTTAGCGAGACGAGAACAACCAAAAATAATATGGGTGATTGATAACCCAGGACGGTGGCATGCCTGACAGATATCAAACGTATCATCTTTCAGAATACATTTCCGATAGTTATTCGTCATGATACCTTCGTCCATAATCGCACAAACAAAACCTTCAGTTTCTTCGAAGAGATCACCATACCATAGCCAAGTCGTAGATGCGTTTAAGTCTATTTCGGACCCTTTTAGGGCCCGAAAAAACCGACCATGGAGCTCTTTGCCCTTCCATACTTCCCTGCGATCATTACTACTAAGTACTACAGGTTTGCGCCAATTCTCTTTACCCAGAGCGAGCGGGATGAATCCGGTATCGACTGCAACTACATTTCGATGCACTTCCACATCAGTATGTAGAAAATATTCTCTGAGATTGCATATTTCGCGATTGTGCAGGGTCTTGATAATTAATATTCCGCGACAACCAAGCTTTCGCGGGATATACAATCTCATAACCGATGAACGTGGGTGGTGCATTCGGAATGCAGTCAGCAGTGTACGGACTCTCAAGGGTATCTAATTCGGTCTGTATACCAAAGGAATACATCAGGACCCACCCATTGCAGGCTCGCACCTTGTTGCCCCCTGATAAAAGTTTTAAAAAATGATAATAGGCCCCCTGATAAAAGACTTTTAAGTACTTTTTTCAGGCAGCCAAAAAAGCGTCCCTCAACGTTTGTTTTATGGCAGATACTGATATTCCCAACGACTGTGATATACCCAGATACTTGTAAGTTCAGTGGCAGTCAGAGATCGCAGTTTTGTTGAATCTGACAGCTCTGTTCCTTCAAATTCTACTGATCTATAATACATGACTGCGCATTTGTCTACACCAAAATCCATTTTGATAGTTATTATTATTATAACAGGTAACATTCGGTCTGGGCCTCAATTCTACTATTTTAATATTGTATCAATAGACTGTCGATGGAATGTCGTTGGAATAATTTTGCACTTTTCTTATTCTACTACTAACTTGTTATTGATACAAATGTCGTCGATGTATTTGTAATAGTTTGGTAAACATTTTAAATTTGTAAGAATATGATAAGTTCAATTTTCCAGATATTGCAATGTTGTTGATATCACCATTGATGGCCTATATTACTACATCGACAGTCTATTGACACTGTGAATTTATGTTAGTAGAATACCAATAGTTTGACCGATGTCAATGGCATCTCAATACCATTGTCAATAGAATGACAGTGACTACGCGTTAACATAAAATAGCAGAATTGAGGCTCTGGTCTGTCTGGAGTTAGTGCCAAGCCCGATGCACAATCAATAAGTAATATTGAGGGTCTATGTCAGCTTTATATTAGCTCAATAAAGACCAAACAGACCAATTAACTACGCAAACTTATCAACTTCTTAATAAAGCATTTAAATGAAAAATATCAATTGAGATGTGCGTAATACTCGTACCTTTGACTCGTTTAGCATGTTTTACGCAGCATGAAGACATTCGTAGCTGCAGCGTTATCTTGTTACTAGTCTATCAAGTACCTATTTTATTGGAACGAAGTTTTGGAACGAAGTTCCTTATCGCGCGTTGTGAAAGGGGGCTAGACGGAAAAAATTCTAACGAAAAGTTGTAACGACACTTTTTATGTCAGTCATTCAGCGCCATCTATCGAATAGATAGGAAATCATTACTTTTCATCTCAGTATTTATTTTGAATTGTCACTTGTCAGTCATTCAGCGCCATCTATCGAATAGATAGGAAATCATTTTTCAAGGAGATTTTACCAATGTATAAATTGTTTTAATTAGAAACCAACTGAAAAATATGTAGGTAATAGCCGCTTTCATAGATGGCGTTGTAATAAAAATCGTGTCGAATCAGTTTTACTCGATCGTCACAACTTCGTTCCTATCGGGTGTCCCACGACACCACACGGCTTTTTTTTTGTTAGAATCTTAATTAATTTTTACTTTATGTCCAATGTGTACAGATGCAGCCTTAATAGTAAGAGCATTCTATTCCAGTCTACCATTTTTTTGCGTTTGGAAACCCCTCCGGCCGTTACCACATTTATTTCGTGATAAAAAGTGAGCTTTATATCTCGCACCGTGGTAGAGATGAGCTTCGATACAAATTGGCAAGCCCGACCGAAATAATAGTGCGGCCTCACACCGAACCTGTGTTAAGTAATTCTTATAGTCCGATGCAACTTAATGGCGACTCTGAAGCCTTAAGTATTTCAGTCAAATAGTTGTTTTGTCAAAGTAGTGTATAAGTTCATGTGATCTCGTTTTCCTTAAATATATTTAAAAAATATTGTTTGTAAGTAGTAAGTACTTCAATAATGTAATTTTATTAAGGATCACACACTGTTAAAGTGTTAACTTACTTTTTATTCAAAGTATTTTAAATAAATGACAATTTTCTGTAGTATGTACTTTATTTTTACTTACCTGTAAAGTTAGTATTAATAGGATTCCATTATATTCCATTTCCATCGTAAGTACTTTATTATAACGCAGTTACCCGTCGAAGTTTTGTATTTAACTGCATTTTAGACATGTATTCTAAAATTGATTTCAATCAAAAAACTAGTTTTAGTTTATAATACTTATAATATTAGTCTAAAACGTGGCAAACGTTGCATAATATTCCAAACTATAAGGTGAATATGTGCTATAACGGCATTTTAGTTTTGTAATAATCGATAAAATTTAATAAAAAAAGAATGTTATAGTTACGACGACTTACAAGACTAAGACGCTGCTAAGTTACCTATAACCGCGCGACCGTGTGATTTCAAGAGGACGCTGCAAGCATGCTATAGCATTCTGTATGCGTGTACACCGAAGAATTCAAGAGCTATCCTATACTTCAATAGCTCTCTCCCTTTCTCTTTCTCTCATTCAAGCTATTCATCCCACGTGGTGGTGGTTCACTTTATGATTTATGTCGTTTTCGAAAACCTGACAGTCTTTCGTGTCCCTCAGCACTGCATTCTCTCACCTTGTCTTCTATCTGCCTCGGGATCTAAGGCACACTGTTTTTTTTGAGGAGTGGAAACCCCCTTGGGCCGTCCCCCCACCGGGGTTTACGGCGGGGCGGTGTGTGGGAATCGAACCCACTAAAACCACACGTCGCGTATCGTTGTTCTATAGCGTTAGATATTTGTTGTCATCTATTTGGTTGGCATTCAAATCTTGTGGAAATACATCCTCATCATTATCTCGCGTCGCACGCGTTGCCGACAGGTGTGCCTGCGTCGCGCCGTGTTCGGTTGCCTGCTCGCCGTGAAAAGATTTGTTGTAAACAATGACTTCTCAAATTGTGAAGTGTTCTAATTGCAACGTAGTTATAAACGAAGTATTAGCTTTCATTTGTAATAAGTTAGACGTGATGGATGAACAAAGTATTACCCGCATCTGTGTTAGTGCCTTTGCTGAAAGTGAAATTTTAGATGCTAAAAATTTGTTGTTTGATTCTATATCAACAACAA
The DNA here is from genome assembly GCA_902825455.1 of Arctia plantaginis. Lineage (NCBI taxonomy): Eukaryota > Metazoa > Arthropoda > Insecta > Lepidoptera > Erebidae > Arctia > Arctia plantaginis. The sequence goes on from CADEBD010000353.1 coordinate 5,534,363, forward strand.
AACCAAAGAAGGCAAGAAGAAGACAAGGAAAGGCAGTACGTGACATTGATGATATAGTTTGCTTATTAAAGGAAACGGATCCTGAGGACATTCCTATTTTTGTTGCTCGAGATTTGCAAAAACTACCCCCAGTTCTTTTCGATCATGTTGACGTGACCTGTATTTTAAAGGACCTGGTGTGGTTTCGGAGTGAATTGAATCGTATCTCCACTGAGTACGCGCCAGTAAACCAGCTGCAGGAGCTGCAGGTGGAGATTGAAGTACTTAAAAATGCCTCAATTGTCAACAACTTCCCAAGAAATTTAATTGCAAAACGGGACGCCGGTCTACGCACCGACTATGAGTACGAAAGTGGGCCCATGGGGCTATCGCCTGTTTGTGGTATGCATACATCCACAGAAACCCAAGCTACTGTGATGACACCCATCTCGAAACAGCGTAATTTGTCGTCAAAAAGGCGTAAAGTTAAATCTCCGCGCGTATTTACTACCCGAACGGTGCCTGACAGCCAAGAGAAAACAGCTGATCGCTCGCCGACTGGCGATGTGATGACTGGTAACGCTCCAGTACCTTCATCTGTCGCCAGCTGTACGTTTAACAGCGACCCTCCGCCACCGTCACCGCCCCTGCCGGCGGCTTCCGCGTATGTTAGTAACGACAGTAAAAAGACGTTCTCTGCGATTGTGCAGAATGGACGGCCGAAGAAACAGTCCAGTACTGTCCAACAGGAGTGGACTTTGGTTCAAAAAAAAAGGAGACTGATAAATCGTTTTGTAGGAAGTACAGGAAAAGCAATTCTCGACTTAAATAGTAATTTTAAGGCAGCGGATATTAAAGTGCCAATATATGTATACAATGTGTCTAAAGAGACAACTGAAAGTGACTTCAAAGCTTATTTACTGCAAAAAACTAACTTAGATATAAAGATTGATAAAATAAACATGAAATTAAGTAAGGACTATAACGGGTACATAGCTTTTGTACCAAAGCAAAAGCTAGAATTATTTTTGAAAGACGATTTCTGGCCCGAAGGTATTTTATACCGCCGTTACTTTGATTTTAAACGAAAGCAGGGTACGCCTGCTTATCGGGAGATAAATGGAGCTAATTTATCAATTGATGGATAGTACAACTACGCTTGTAACGTTCAACTGTAAGAGTGTCATCAGGTCCGTAGAATGTGTAAGAAAGCTATGTAAGGAGGCCGATATAGTTGCGCTTCAGGAGACCTGGCTGTTGCCCCATGACTTACAATTCGTTGGCGGTATTGATGACGAATTTTCGTTTACTTCGAAGTCGGCTGTCGATACGTCAGATGGCGTACTCAGAGGGAGACCTTACGGTGGTGTCGCCTTACTCTGGAGAAAAGCGGTTTTTCCCTCTGTGTCAGTGTTACCGTGTAGAAGTGTGCGCCTAGCGGCGATAAAGCTTGTGCTCAGCGACCGGTCTATGATAGTGATATCTATTTACATGCCTACTTGTTCTATGGAAAATTTAGCGGAGTTTACGGATTGTTTAAGTGAACTAAACGCAATAATTGAAAGTAGTGACGTGGAATCGGTATTTATTCTTGGTGATTTCAACGCGCACCCAGGTGAGCTGTTTTCTAACGAACTAATAACTTTTTGTTCTGAGCGATCGTGGTCGCTTGTAGACGTTGAATGCATGCCGCGCGATACCTATACGTTTGTTAGTGAGTCACACGGGTGCCGCCGTTGGCTCGATCACTGTGTTGTAACAAGCGCAGCGAGGCGCACGGTTGTAAATATGAAAGTATTGTATGACACATATTGGTCCGATCACCATCCTTTGTTTATACAATGTAACTTAAATGTTATTTTGCCTAAAGTTTCAACCAGTGTTAGTTCGCTTAATGATGTAAAATGGGGGTCGAGAGATTATTGTCAAATTCAAGAATATAGCACCTATTGTAATTCTAAATTAAAATTAATTGACTGCCCAACAGAATTTACTAACTGCGCTGGTAAAGTGTGTAATAATGAGCAACATAAAATACTCTTAACTAAAATGTATAATGAGATTGTCAGTATTCTTACTGAAGCCGCTAAGCTGAGCTGCAAAGGGGTTGCACGGAAACATAAATATGTGATAGGGTGGAATAGGTATGTTAGTGATGCACACAGGAGAGCGAGATTTTGGTTTCAAACGTGGGTGACCTACGGCAAACCTAGTTCGTGGTATATATATAATAACATGACTGAAACTAGAAGAATATTTAAATCTAAATTAAAGCACTGTCAGAACAATGAAACTCAAATTAAGATGGACATTATTGCGAAACACCATTCGAATAAAAACTATGTTAATTTTTGGAAAAATACGAGTAAGTTGAACCCTAAGTCGAGCTCTCCGGTGAGTGTGGGTAGTGTTCACGACCCACACGATATAGCTTGTGCCTTTCAGCGTCACTTCAGTGTGTCATCACCTCTCGGACCCTCGTCGCAAATGCTCGCTGCGGACAGTCGTCCCGGGTATATAAATTAACATCAGGTTTTCCGCTAAGGAGGTTGCCCTAGTTATAAAAAATATGGTAAGAGGCAAATCCCCAGATCACGACAGTCTTAGCATCGAGCATTTGCAGTATGCGGGCATACATCTACCGAGGGTGCTTGCATTATTGTTTAACATGTGTATTAGTCATAGCTTTTTGCCAGACGATTTAATGTATACAGACGTTGTGCCTATCGTAAAGGATAAAACTGGCGATTTGTCGAATATGTCTAATTATAGGCCAATTTCACTTGCGACTGTTATTGCTAAGGTGCTGGACAGTTTGCTTGACCGGCAGTTGGAACGGCACCTACAATTACATGACGCACAGTTTGGGTTTAGGCCCGGTTTAACAACTGAGAGTGCTGTTCTCTGTCTCAAGCAGACTGTCCAGTACTATACAGCTAGAAATACACCTGTATACGCTTGTTATTTAGATCTCTCAAAAGCTTTTGACCTTGTTAATTAAGACAGGCTGTGGCAGAAGCTACAATGTGATACGAATCTACCACGTGAGATTGTATATCTATTTAAATATTGGTACAGTCAGCAGAAAAATAGGGTAAGATGGTCGAATGTGCGGTCGGACATGTACAGGTTGGAGTGTGGCGTGAGGCAAGGTGGTATATCCTCGCCTCGTCTCTTTAATCTGTATATGAATGGGCTGATCGGTGAGCTTAGTAGCACAAACATAGGTTGTTCTATTGACGGTGTGTGCATAAATAATATAAGCTACGCTGATGACATGGTGCTGCTGAGCCCATCGATTGGTGCACTACGTAGGTTGATAGGTATCTGTGAGACATATGCGGCGAGTCATGGTCTCAAGTATAATGCCAAAAAGAGCGAGTTTATGATCTTTAAAGCTGGTACCAAATGCTACTCAATTGTACCTCCAGTCACTCTTTGCGGAACTCCTTTAAAGAGAGTTTATAAGTTTAAGTACCTTGGGCATTGGGTCGCCGATGACTTATCAGATGACCTTGATATTGAGAGGGAGCGTAGGGCGCTGTCTGTCCGGTGTAATATGTTGGCTCACAGGTTCGCACGTTGTACCACACCAGTAAAACTTACTCTTTTCAAAGCATATTGTCAGTCCTTCTACACGTGCAGCCTGTGGACTAACTTTACGCAGCGGGCGTACAGCGCACTACGCGTCCAGTACAACAATGCTTTCAGGATGCTATTGAATCTGTCGAGGTTTTGCAGTGCATCAAACATGTTCGCGGAGGCACGTTGCGATGACTTTTATGCAATCATAAGGAAGCGGAGCGCGTCAATGTCCAATCGACTGCTAAGCAGCACCAATGGCATCCTGAGAGTATTGTCCGAGAGGTGGGATCTTCCAATCCTACAAAGGTGGATGCGTCTGCATGCTAGCGCATCCCCACGATTTATTTTTTAATTTGTTTTCGTGTTAATGTAGAACTAACATAGTTGTAAGATTACTGTTACTAACATATCTATGGACTAATGTCTGAAAATAAATAAATTTATTATTATTCTCTTTATTTACTTTATATACATATTATTTACATTTTTAAATATACACTTTATAAAAAAAAATACATTTAAAAATATAAAAAATAGTAGACCACCGACATCGGGTACAGGGACCAAGACACCGGTGGTTAGGACTCCAAAGATAGGAACCTCCTCACTATACGAGCCGTGTCAAGGAGGACTGCCTTCTGCATCAGACCCTTGATCCAGCCATCCAACGTGAGCCTCTTAAGGTGTTGGTCAATTTTATACAACTCCAGCACCTTCAAAAGCCATGTGTGTGGAACCGAGTCATAAGCCTTCTTATAATCTATCCAACACGTCGCCAAACTCTTACGATTACAACGTACCTGTTGGCTAATGGTCATGTCTATGATAAGGAGGTCTTTAGTGCCACGGGTCCCACTTCTACATCCATTCTGAGAAACTGACATAATCGAATTATTATTAATATGTAAAGTAATTTTGAGTCTCAGAATAGATGTTAGAAGTTTATACATGGTAGGTAAACATGTAATAGGTCGAAAATTTTTGGGATCCATGACACTACCAGACTTATAGAGTAAGTGGGTTATGCCAGTGGTTAAAAATTGGGGTAATGAACCCGAATCCAAAGCTGCCTGGAATTGAGATGCCAAACGCGCATGTGAGCTTCGGAACCACTTAAGCCAAAAGTTGTGCAGTCCGTCTGGACCAGGTGATTTTTTATTATTATTATTATTATTATTATTGGATTGCTTATCAATTGGGAACTGGAATATATGTATACAATGTGTCTAAAGAGACAACTGAAAGTGACATCAAAGCTTATTTACTGCAAAAAACTAACTTAGATATAAAGATTGATAAAATAAACATGAAATTAAGTAAGGACTATAACGGGTACATAGCTTTTGTACCAAAGCAAAAGCTAGAATTATTTTTGAAAGACGATTTCTGGCCCGAAGTATTTTATACCGCCGTTACTTTGATTTTAAACGAAAGCAGGGTACGCCTGCTTATCGGGAGATAAATGGAGCTAATTTATCAATTGATGGATAGTACAACTACGCTTGTAACGTTCAACTGTAAGAGTGTCATCAGGTCCGTAGAATGTGTAAGAAAGCTATGTAAGGAGGCCGATATAGTTGCGCTTCAGGAGACCTGGCTGTTGCCCCATGACTTACAATTCGTTGGCGGTATTGATGACGAATTTTCGTTTACTTCGAAGTCGGCTGTCGATACGTCAGATGGCGTACTCAGAGGGAGACCTTACGGTGGTGTCGCCTTACTCTGGAGAAAAGCGGTTTTTCCCTCTGTGTCAGTGTTACCGTGTAGAAGTGTGCGCCTAGCGGCGATAAAGCTTGTGCTCAGCGACCGGTCTATGATAGTGATATCTATTTACATGCCTACTTGTTCTATGGAAAATTTAGCGGAGTTTACGGATTGTTTAAGTGAACTAAACGCAATAATTGAAAGTAGTGACGTGGAATCGGTATTTATTCTTGGTGATTTCAACGCGCACCCAGGTGAGCTGTTTTCTAACGAACTAATAACTTTTTGTTCTGAGTGATCGTGGTCGCTTGTAGACGTTGAATGCATGCCGCGCGATACCTATACGTTTGTAAGTGAGTCACACGGGTGCCGCCGTTGGCTCGATCACTGTGTTGTAACAAGCGCAGCGAGGCGCACGGTTGTAAATATGAAAGTATTGTATGACACATATTGGTCCGATCACCATCCTTTGTTTATACAATGTAACTTAAATGTTATTTTGCCTAAAGTTTCAACCAGTGTTAGTTCGCTTAATGATGTAAAATGGGGGTCGAGAGATTATTGTCAAATTCAAGAATATAGCACCTATTGTAATTCTAAATTAAAATTAATTGACTGCCCAACAGAATTTACTAACTGCGCTGGTAAAGTGTGTAATAATGAGCAACATAAAATACTCTTAATTAAAATGTATAATGAGATTGTCAGTATTCTTACTGAAGCCGCTAAGCTGAGCTGCAAAGGGGTTGCACGGAAACATAAATATGTGATAGGGTGGAATAGGTATGTTAGTGATGCACACAGGAGAGCGAGATTTTGGTTTCAAACGTGGGTGACCTACGGCAAACCTAGTTCGTGGTATATATATAATAACATGACTGAAACTAGAAGAATATTTAAATCTAAATTAAAGCACTGTCAGAACAATGAAACTCAAATTAAGATGGACATTATTGCGAAACACCATTCGAATAAAAACTATGTTAATTTTTGGAAAAATACGAGTAAGTTGAACCCTAAGTCGAGCTCTCCGGTGAGTGTGGGTAGTGTTCACGACCCACACGATATAGCTTGTGCCTTTCAGCGTCACTTCAGTGTGTCATCACCTCTCGGACCCTCGTCGCAAATGCTCGCTGCGGACAGTCGTCCCGGGTATATTAACATCAGGTTTTCCGCTAAGGAGGTTGCCCTAGTTATAAAAAATATGGTAAGAGGCAAATCCCCAGATCACGACAGTCTTAGCATCGAGCATTTGCAATTCCAACAAGCGGAAGCGCGGAGCGGAACTCCTTTAAAGAGAGTTTATAAGTTTAAGTACCTTGGGCATTGGGTCGCCGATGACTTATCAGATGACCTTGATATTGAGAGGGAGCATAGGGCGCTGTCTGTCCGGTGTAATATGTTGGCTCACAGGTTCGCACGTTGTACCACACCAGTAAAACTTACTCTTTTCAAAGCATATTGTCAGTCCTTCTACACGTGCAGCCTGTGGACTAACTTTACGCAGCGGGCGTACAGCGCACTACGCGTCCAGTACAACAATGCTTTCAGGATGCTATTGAATCTGTCGAGGTTTTGCAGTGCATCAAACATGTTCGCGGAGGCACGTTGCGATGACTTTTATGCAATCATAAGGAAGCGGAGCGCGTCAATGTCCAATCGACTGCTAAGCAGCACCAATGGCATCCTGAGAGTATTGTCCGAGAGGTGGGATCTTCCAATCCTACAAAGGTGGATGCGTCTGCATGCTAGCGCATCCCCACGATTTATTTTTTAATTTGTTTTCGTGTTAATGTAGAACTAACATAGTTGTAAGATTACTGTTACTAACATATCTATGGACTAATGTCTGAAAATAAATAAATTTATTATTATTCTCTTTATTTACTTTATATACATATTATTTACATTTTTAAATATACACTTTATAAAAAAAAATACATTTAAAAATATAAAAAATAGTAGACCACCGACATCGGGTACAGGGACCAAGACACCGGTGGTTAGGACTCCAAAGATAGGAACCTCCTCACTATACGAGCCGTGTCAAGGAGGACTGCCTTCTGCATCAGACCCTTGATCCAGCCATCCAACGTGAGCCTCTTAAGGTGTTGGTCGAGGCTCTTGGCTATCAATCCATGAGCAGATACGACTATCGGAACAATGATCACTGAATCAACATTCCACATATCGACAATCTCGTGAGATAAATCCAAATATTTAATTTGTTTTTCTTTTTCAACTTTCACGAGATTCTCGTCATGAGGAACGGCGATATCAACAATCATTGCGCGGCGCTCTAATCGATCTATCAACACAATATCAGGCTTATTGGCAACAATAGTCCTGTCTGTGATAATAGATCGATCCCAATACAACGTGGCCCGACCATTCTCGAGAACTGGGTCGGGCACATACCTAAAGTATGGCACCTCTAGATTCACAAGATGGTATTTAAGGGCAAGCTGTTGGTGTACGATCCTGGCTACTTGGTTGTGCCTGTGCAAATATTCTCCGTTAGCAAGACGAGAACAACCAGAAATAATATGCCTGATTGATTCGCCAGGACGGTGGCATGCCCGACAGATGTCAACCGTACCATCTTTCAGGATATATTTCCGATAGTTATTCGTCATGATAACTTCGTCCATAATCGCACAAACAAAACCTTCAGTTTCTCCAAAGAGATCACCATGCCGTAGCCAAGTCGTACATGCTTTTAAATCTATATCGGACCCGTTTAGGGCCCGATAAAACCGACCATGGAGCTCTTTGCCCTTCCATACTTCCCTACGATCATTAACACCAAGTACTACAGGTCTGCGCCAATTCTCTTTAGCCAGAGCGAGCGGGGTGAAGCCGGTATCCACTGCAACTACATTGCGATGCACTCCCACGTCGGTATGTAGAAAATATTCTCTGAGATTGCATACCTCGCGATTATGTAGGGTCTTGATATTTAATAGACCGCGACCCCCAAGCTTTCGCGGGATATACAATCTCATAACTGATGAACGTGGGTGGTGCATTCGGGATGCAGTCAGCAATGTGCGGACTTTCCTGTCAAGGGCATCTAATTCGGTCTGAGTCCATCTAAGTATACCAAAGGAATACATTAGAACCGGCATGACCCAACCATTGCAGGCTCGCACCTTGTTGCCCCCTGATAAAAGACTTTTAAGTACTTTTTTCAAGCGGCCAAAAAAGCGTTCCTGCAATGTTTGTTTCATGTTAGATTCTGGTATTCCCAACGACTGTGATATACCCAGATACTTGTAAGTTTCAGTAACAGACAGAGATCTGAGTTTTGTTGAATCCAAAAGCTCTATTCCTTCAGATTCAACTATCACACCCTTCTTTACATACATGACTGCACACTTGTCTACACCAAATTCCATTTTGATAGAATTACTAAAGTTTTCCGTCACCTTTAGTAACTTTGTCAATTGTAATTTGTTGGAGGCTAACAGTTTCAAATCATCCATATAAAGAAGGTGAGATATAACTTGATCATCTTTCTGCAACCTATAGCCTAACCCTGAACCCTCTAATAAAGTGCTAAGAGGGTTCAAAGCCAGACAAAACCACAAGGGACTCAGACTATCACCTTGAAATATACCCCGCTCGATCTTTATTAGTACATCGTGTATCGCTGTCTGCCGACATCCTGGATAGCGAAGTGCCGTTCTCCATTGCCCCATACATGACTTCAAGAAAGTGCACAGAGTTGTATCAATTTTATACAACTCCAGCACCTTCAAAAGCCATGTGTGTGGAACCGAGTCATAAGCCTTCTTATAATCTATCCAACACGTCGCCAAACTCTTACGATTACAACGTACCTGTTGGCTAATGGTCATGTCTATGATAAGGAGGTCTTTAGTGCCACGGGTCCCACTTCTACATCCATTCTGAGAAACTGACATAATCGAATTATTATTAATATGTAAAGTAATTTTGAGTCTCAGAATAGATGTTAGAAGTTTATACATGGTAGGTAAACATGTAATAGGTCGAAAATTTTTGGGATCCATGACACTACCAGACTTATAGAGTAAGTGGGTTATGCCAGTGGTTAAAAATTGGGGTAATGAACCCGAATCCAAAGCTGCCTGGAATTGAGATGCCAAACGCGCATGTGAGCTTCGGAACCACTTAAGCCAAAAGTTGTGCAGTCCGTCTGGACCAGGTGATTTTTTATTATTATTATTATTCTTGTAGTCTTAATTTTTCTCAGCTCTAGGCTGGTTTCAACTGTATTTACGGGCCAAAACCAAGTAAATACAGTGAGGTGTGTGTCTTTGTTATGTAGATGTAGATGGTGGTTGCTGTGTGTGTTGTGCTGTTCCGTTCTCTTCAATATCCATGAACTTTCTGACTGTTCGGCAAGTGTTCAATATTGCTGCTTTCTGTAGGTTAAAATACACGGATTCATTTAAATTGATTAATTTAAGGCTATGGTGAAGATGTTTAGGTATAACTCCTGTGGTAGATAGAACTATGGGTACTATGTAAACTTTCTCCTGTCTCCAGATTCGTATTATTTCTTCTTTTAGTTCTGTGTATTTGCTAATTTTTTCTGTGATGGTTTTCTGTAGATTGTGTGTATTCGGTACTGCAATATCAATTAGGTAGGTGGTTTTGTTAATTTTGTCTTGTAGGGTTATGTCTGGTCTGTTATAGTGGATGGTTCTATCTGTGAGGATGGCGCGGTCGTAGTAAAGTTTGTGTGAGCTACTTTCTAATACAGATTGAGGAGTATAATTGTAGTAAGGTGTGTTTGTGTTTTGTATAAGATGATGTTTGAGTGCTAATTTTTGGTGGATGATGTTAGTTATTTGGTTATGTCTATGTGTATAATCCGTTTGTGTGAGGGTAATGCATGCTCCAGTAATGTGCTGAATGGTTTCAGATTGAATGTGGCATTTTCGGCACTTATCATCTGTAACGGTTGCATCTTTGATTATATATTTTCTATAATTTTTCGTATTAACTATTTGGTCTTGTATAGCTATTATAAATCCCTCTGTTTCTGGAAATAGGTTACCAATTTTAAGCCATGAATTTGAAGCTATTGTATCAATGTGGGGTTGCTCTAAATCATGAGGGTGTCTTCCATGTAGTACCTTTTTTTTCCAGTTTTCTATTTTGTCTGCCTGTGGGTCTATGTTATTAGGGTTGTGTATTCCAGTGTGATCATTTAAGTTTAGTGGTGTGAAATTGTAGTCGTTTAGAGTTATGGCTTTATGGATGTTACTTGTGAGTGATTTTGTGCGAAAGAATGTCTTTAGATTATAAACTTGTTTTTGCCAAAGATGATAAATATCTATTAAACCCCTGCCACCATTTTGTCTTTTGATAGTAAGTCTTTCTATGGCGGATTTAGGGTGTAGGTTGTTGTGTTTGGTTAATGTAGTGCGTGTAGTTCGTTCTATTTGCTCTATGTCAGTTTTTGTCCATTTTATAACGCCAAATGAGTAGGTTAGTATTGGAATAGCGTATGTGTTTAATGCTTTTATCAGATTTTTAGCAGAAAGTTGGGTTTTGCATAAAGTGTTAGTTCGACTTTTATATTCAGTAGCTAATATTTGTTTGATTGAGGTGTGATCTAGCCCTTTAAGTTGTTTATAACCTAAATATTTGTATAAATCTGTTGACTCCATAGCTGCTATCGTACTTGACTCATCCACTGCGTAGTCCCCAGGGCGTATTTTCCCTCTGATTATGTGTAACGTTTTACACTTATCCAGTCCAAATTCCATATTTATATCTTTACTAAACTTTGTTGTATTTTGTAATAGTTTTGTCATTTCTTTGTCGGATTTTGCATATAGTTTAATATCGTCCATGTATATGAGATGAGAAATAATAGTTTCTTCTGTAGAATTCCTCAGACGATATCCTGCCTGACATCGCTGCAGCAAATGAGACAAGGGATTCAAGGCAAGACAGAACCACAAGGGGCTCAAGGAATCACCTTGATATATACCTTTTTTTATAGAGATTTGTCGGGTCGTGACTGTTCTATCATTCATATTTAGATGTAATGTGGTTTTCCAATGGCTCATAATATCGCGCATAAAATCTGTGATTTTAGGGTTAATTTTATAGATGTGTAAAATTTTTAAAAGCCAAGAATGTGGGATGCTGTCAAACGCTTTCTTATAGTCTATGTAAGTGCAGTGTAAGTTTCTGTTTTTTGTAGTAGCATGTTTATGGATAGTAGAGTCTATGATCAGCTGCTCCTTGCATCCCATGTGTCCCCGCCTGCATCCTTTTTGTTCTTCTGCTATTATGTGATTGTGTTCAATGTGCATATTAATTTTGTGGGCTATTGCTGATGTAAGAATTTTATATATAGTAGGTAAGCATGTTATGGGTCTGTATTGAGAAGGCTGTGGTGAGTGTGCGGTTTTTGGCAGCATATATGTTATACCCATACCTATAAATTCAGGTATATTCTGTTTCCCCAGAATTATATATGTTAAGTTTTTGGCTATAGGTTTGTGAAATAATGTTATCTTTTTGTACCAGTAATTATGTATTTTATCTATGCCAGGAGATTTCCAGTTGTGTAGTTTACCTGTTACGTGCGCAATATCGTCTTCTGTAATACAATCAAATTCCATTTCTTCTATTGAATTCCATTTATTTTCTTCTTCTGTAATCCAGTCTGCTTTATCATTGTGTTGTACCGGTTCTTCCCAAATACCTGACCAAAATGTTTCAAGTTGTGTCTGTGTAGGAATGTCTATGTTTTCGGGTCTAGTTGTAGCAGTTTGTGGTTTCGATAGGTTTCTATAAAATGATTTTTCATTGAGGGTGAATAACATGTTGTCATTTTTACGCAGTTGTGCTTTTTTATATCTTTTCAGTCGATGTACTTTAAGTGCTAATTTTTGTTTTAATGTGTCTAGGTATTCTTCGGGTTTTCTATTATTATTTTCGTGTCTAGTGTGAGTGCATTGTCTTCTAAAAATTTGTTCTACTCTCTTAACTATTTTGTTTGACCTGTTGTTGTTGATATATTGGGTAAGTCTGCCGCAATCTGCTCTAAGTTGTTCAATGTCTTTTTCTAGTCTTATTTGCCATGGAGGTTTACTATTCTTTCTTAGTATATTTCTAGGGTGATCTATTATTTTATAATTTAGTTCTTCACTTATAACTAACGCTGTGCAGTATATTAAGGTATGAATATCTGTTAATTGTGTATCTTCGGATAAAAATTGGTGTAGTATGTTATGATTAAAAACGTGTGTTAATTCACTAAGTTTCCTACTGTACTTTAATTTAGGCAATTTTGGTCGAGTGATTGGATCCATTCTAGAATATAACGCTAATGCTGTTCTAAATTTTTCTTGTATTTTTTGTATATTATCTGATGAGGGGTTAACATTTTGCATAATCTCTATATCATTCTCAAGGGTTAAAGTTATAGTCTCAGGTTGTGTGGATATGTGTGAAGATTGTGTGATTGTGTGTGGTTGTGACTGTGTAGGTAATGCTGTTGTTACTGATTGAGTATTGTGAAGTTGAGGATTCGAATTATTTTCTATATACTCGTAGATGTGTTCATTTTGCTGTAGTTGCATTCGTATTTCTTCTTTTAATATGTGTAGTGTTTCCTCGGTTAGAAGTTTATTTCTAACAATTGTTCTTCTTTGATCGGCAATTCGTTGTTCAGTAACGTTGATATCGGGATAGTGTCGTGTAAAAAGTTCGTGTAATTGTTTCCTATATGTTGTCATGTCTGTCTCTAATTTAGTGATTTGGTAGTACGTACGCATGATGAATAGGTTCACTTCTTTACTCCACCTCATGCGTACTCTAGGTTTTCCACTCTTAGTGGACGCAGGTAAAAAGGCATTCACCTCCTGCGTAACAGCTAAGGTTGGATTCGGTGTTTCGTGTGAATCTTCATCCACGAAAGACACCGGTGTAGGTCTGTACGAGCTAGTTGAGGGACTATATGGTTCAGTTACTGATAGCGATGTCAAAGAATTTAAGCTAATATTGTCATTGTCAGTCTGTCTGTCAGTTTGGTTATTAATATTATTATTTCTAATTGAGTCCCGGCGACCCCCGGGTAGCGGCCTTAAATTATACTTATTGGTTTTATTTTGCATTTTTTATCATTTCGTTCCCACGAGTAGCTGGGGACATACGGTCCACCGCGGCATAGCCCCGCATTCACCACGGCAAGGGTACTTTAAACTGAAGGTCCCCCTTTCTTCAGAGTTCGAATATTATCGACTAAGCTCCCCCTTAGCCACGCAGCCCTTGGCATATTCTGTTCCACCTTGGCTTGGGTTTTCCCTCCGTACATTCCTACCTCCCTGCTTAACTACCTATCTATTGTCTACCAGCCTACCTATCCATTAACTTATCCACCTATCTACCCATTTAATTAACCGTCTATTTTGTCGCTCTACTGCCTGCCTACTCTAATCCCTACCTACCAGTGCCACGTTAGCCACGCCAGTAATTTCTCTTTCGTGTGTCCGCCCCCCACGTGATCAGATGGTCGATCAGGACGTGTGGTTGGATTTTTAGGGGGCTTATTATTATTATTATTATTATTATTATTGGATTGCTTATCAATTGGGAACTGGAATATGCATGAAATACTAATAAATACTAAATACTCATTGAAGTAAACAGTATATATTCATGATACGAAACCACGGATTTTATATTTCAAACAAAAGCATTAAGCACACACCATTTCAGAGTCATTGAATGAAAGTAACAATAGCTTTATTAAAAAAAAAAAAAAAAAAAACCCCCTCACCAAAAAACTTTAATAAACGACAACTGCTCATTGAGACTGTTCTAATATGCTGTAATTTTCTGAGGAGTTGGCTATCCCGCAAACTACTTGATGCAGCAGCAAGTTTTAGGTTACAATGTCGTGGAAATACCATCTAAGGTAATATAATAATAATTGGTACTCTCGTGCAATGATACGACTTCTTAGAGAAAAATACAAATACCACGTCCGTTTTAAAAAATACAAAAATCCACTAGACCAAGTGGCTTTTGAGGAGTTACGGAATGAATGCAAGGTATTGAATTCAGCATGCTACAAGAGTTATATTGCAAATATAGAAAACGCCATAACCAAGAACCCTAAAACATTCTGGTCTTTTGTAAAAAGTAAAAAAAAAGTTAGTAGTACATATCCGGCACAAATGTCTATGGATAGCAAAATCGCAGTAGGCGGAAAGGAAATCTGTAATATGTTTAGAAATAATTTCGCTGGGAACTTTAGTACCCCTGACGATAAGTACCCAAGTCCCGCGAACACTTCGCAAGTTATCACGTCTGCAGCATTTTGTAATCTACAGTTTGAAACCGAAGAAATATACAGCGAACTTATAGGATTAGATGAAACTAAGGGTGCGGGTAGTGATGGTATTCCTCCTGTATTCATAAAACGTTGTGCAAAAGTTCTAGCATCACCCCTACAAACAATATTTAATAAATCTCTACGCGACAGTATCTTTCCTAGTACCTGGAAAGAAGCTCTTGTAATACCTATATTTAAATCAGGGGAAAAGAATCTAGTAGCTAATTATAGACCAATCTCAATTTTAACGACATTTGGCAAGGTGTTTGAAAAACTTGTATGCAAACATCTGATGTGGTACCTTAAACCACACATAGCTGAACAACAGCATGGTTTCGTTAAATCTAGATCAACCAATACCAACCTATTATGTTTTACATCAGCTTTATCTAAGAGTCTTGACAACCGTATTCCGGTAGATGCCATCTACACCGATTTCAGCAAAGCATTTGATAAAGTAGATCACCACCTTCTTATTCTTAAATTGGCTCAACTGGGCGTGGGGGGAACGCTGATTGGGTGGATTCAATCTTACCTTGTAAACAGAGAGTCAAAAGTGGTAATTAACGGTCACTTCTCTCAAGGCTTTCTAGCAACGTCAGGAATCCCACAAGGATCGCATTTGGGTCCGATTCTTTTCAACGTTTTTATAAACGACATAACTGAATGCTTCAAACACTCCCGGTATTTCCTGTTTGCTGACGATTTAAAGATAATGAAGCCAATACAAAGCATGTTGGACTCCAAAATGCTTCAAGAAGACATTGACCGCCTTATAAACTGGTGTAAACTTAACAAAATGTCTTTAAATGTCACTAAATGTCACTATCTTCAGTTCACACGTAATAAGAAAACGTTAGACAACAAGTACTACATTGAGGGTATTGAAATTGAGAGACAGGGAAGTGTGCGTGACCTTGGAGTTCAACTCGACCAAGCACTAAAGTTTAGCTACCACATTCTAAATGTTGTCAATAAAGCCTTTCAAGCACTGGGCTTTGTTTTGCGAAACAGTAAAGAATTTAAGAACCCATCTACAAAAATCAGGCTTTTCAACACATTAGTCCGCCCTATCTTAGAATATAATTCAGTGGTATGGAATCCGCACTACGAGGTATACACCAAACGGATAGAGAGTGTTCAAAAGCGGTTCCTCTATCACCTGTGCTACGGTGATCACTTAGCTAAGCAACTTACGAACTACACTGACAGGTTGAGACACTATAATATGGATACTTTAGCTAGTCGTAGGAAGAAGCTGGACTTAATTATCCTTCACAAGGTACTAAGCGGATCAATAGATTGCAGTGAGCTTTTGAGCTCATTGCCTATTCAAATTCCAACTCGGACCCCCAGGCATAACACTTTTAGCCTATTTTACATTCCTGGCTCTAATACAAACCTGGGTCATTACGCTGCTGTGCCAAGACTTTGTAGGCAATATAACACGTTAGCCAAAACGACTGAATTAGATATATGCCTATGTTTGTCTAAATATAAGAAATGCTTAACAGCTTTAATGTAATGTAAGCCTCAACGTTTTTTATTTTATTTTTATTAGTATATTGTTTTATGTTTTATTTCGTATTTTTTAAATTTTATCAAAACAATTTTTTAATTATATTTTTTGTTACTTTTAATAATTTAAATTTTAAACATCGCTTGTAACTTTGTTCGCTTGGTTGATGGTATTATTTTTTTTTTTACTGTGCTTGCTGTGGTCTCCTGTAAGTGAAGGAGTACACCGACTTTAAACCCATTCCGTTAATTACTGTTTTTTTTACTTGTGTATATCTTTCGTAGGAGATCCTAATAAATAAATAAATAAATAAATAAGTAACAGTATACCAAATTTCAGATCAATCACACCTGTGGATTTTAGTGAGATCGCTTCATCACCTAGCAAGTGAGCTAATGATTTTAAAATTTATAGCTAAGAACTATCTCGATCACATCGGCTTTCGAACAATAAAATCCGCATCGAAATTGGTCCATCCGTTCAGGAGCTATGATGCAACAGACAGACAGACCGATACACACCCTCGTTTAGTAACCAGTCTGGTTACTGATAAAAATATATGATAAAAATCCTTAAATATGCTAAATGCATATATGTTATATGTAGATAAATTACACCCAGACAGAGAACAAATGTTCAGACAATTATTTGTCCTGGGGGGATTCGAACCCACGACCTCTGGCTTCGAAATAAGGTTCACTAACCACTATACCAACAGGATCGTCATATAAACTTTATTAGGACATTATAATGTAATAATAATAAATAATAATAATAATAAATAAACAACAAACAACACTACTAGCAACACTTACCTACATCAGTCGGAATTTCTTCACATTTTCGAAATAAACAAGTTTTCTATACATTTACAATCCCGTACAATCATTAAAAGCTATTAAACTGTATTGAAATGGATCCTTTTTATAAAAATATAACACAAAACCGTTTTAAATAAATAATATATATAGATATATGTTGATAGTAAGACATGACGTTTAACGTCATGTCAAAATACAAAAAATATTGAAAATGAAAGAAATTCGACTAGAAAATGTTAACTAGATCCAGAGCACTGACAACATCCCCGGACTCGTCGCTCCGCTCCGTCTTGCCGTCCCCGGAAGCTACAACAGAAGTTCCGGCCGTGGCTGAGGCGTCGAGCTCAACTTCAAGCGACGAGTTTTTCTCTCCGCCGACGTCGCCAACACCTGTACGTCGGCAGGGGAGAGGCCGGCCACCGACCAGCTTGGGATCCCGAGGACTACTGACCTCGAACAGGGTCCCCGCTACCGGTGGTGATGTGCGCCGCATGAAGTGGACAAAGTCTATTAATGAAAATGTCATGCGGGCATATTATCGGGCTACAGAGGCCTTACTAAGGAGAACCTTACTGCGTACCGTGTTCGACTAGTCTCTTTGTTTCAGGAGCTTGAACCAGCTGTCAACGTATCAGCACAACGATTGTCGGATCAAGTACGAGCTATACAGCGCTGTCATCTGCTGGATGATGCAGTACTTGAGAGGATACGCTCTGACATACGGAATAGCTTAATTATCCCTTCTTCGTCACACACTGTGGATTCGGTAGCCAACAGCACACCTCAGTTGGCATCATATACTGATGATATTGATGAACTAGTGGAGAGTGAAGTTATATCCGTAAGTACCCAATACAATGATAGGATAAGGAGCGCTTTGGAGGATGCGATTCTGGAATACCGATATTTAAATTGCAATGATAGGCCCCGGTTATTCCGTTTGCCCATTCATAAACGAAATTTAGCGCTGGTGGGTGCCCTGGATTCGTTATTGCCTGAATATTTAGATAATAGCGAAGATCTTAGTGATACACATTCTATTCTATATTGTGCGGCTATTGCAGTTTGTCGAGTAGCTAGTGTTAAAATAGCTAACAATGTCACTACTACTCGACCTAAATCTACTGTACCAGCTTGGCAGTATAGAATTGAACGTCATATTACTGAGACCAGGACACTCATCGGTAAGCTTATTAGCTACCGATCAGGGAATACGCGGCCGAGAGTGATGCGCTTTGTGAAACAGGCATTCTTGGGGACTACCATTAGTCCTCAGCAGTACATGTCATGTGTCACAGAGCGCATAGACTTTCTAAAGCAGAAAATTTATGCATGGGCAAATAGGATAAGACGGTATAAAAAACGAATAGATCGGTATAATCAGAATCGGATGTTCCAAAGAAATGAGAAGTGGGTGTACCGGAAATGGGAGGAACCGGATCCATGTGTGGGTGATAGGCATTTGCCAGATGAAAATGTCACAAATACATTTTGGCGTAACATCTGGTCGGTGCCTGTCACTCATATAGAAGGTGATTGGTTGCAGGATGTCAGACGCTCATGTGAGTCTATAACACCTATGGAACCTGTTAAAATTGATAAAGATGATGTAAGTTGTGCAGTTCGTTCATTACCGAATTGGAAATCACCTGGTCCAGACGGACTGCACAACTTTTGGCTTAAGTGGTTCCGAAGCTCACATGCGCGTTTGGCATCTCAATTCCAGGCAGCTTTGAATTCGGGTTCATTACCCCAATTTTTAACCACTGGCATAACCCACTTACTCTATAAGTCTGGTAGTGTCATGGATCCCAAAAATTTTCGACCTATTACATGTTTACCTACCATGTATAAACTTCTAACATCTATTCTGAGACTCAAAATTACCTTACATATTAATAATAATTCGATTATGTCAGTTTCTCAGAATGGATGTAGAAGTGGGACCCGTGGCACTAAAGACCTCCTTATCATAGACATGACCATTAGCCAACAGGTACGTTGTAATCGTAAGAGTTTGGCGACGTGTTGGATAGATTATAAGAAGGCTAATGACTCGGTTCCACACACATGGCTTTTGAAGGTGCTGGAGTTGTATAAAATTGATACAACTCTGTGCACTTTCTTGAAGTCATGTATGGGGCAATGGAGAACGGCACTTCGCTATCCAGGATGTCGGCAGACAGCGATACACGATGTACTAATAAAGATCGAGCGGGGTATATTTCAAGGTGATAGTCTGAGTCCCTTGTGGTTTTGTCTGGCTTTGAACCCTCTTAGCACTTTATTAGAGGGTTCAGGGTTAGGCTATAGGTTGCAGAAAGATGATCAAGTTCCCTGTGAATATATGTAAATTAGATAGCATTAGTGAATTTAAATTTAAATTAAAGATTATATTACAACAAAAAATATACTACAGTGTTAAGGAATACTTAGAAGAGAAATATTTAATATAAACATTAAGCTTTTCTTTTTTAAATTCTATTTACTACAATTTAGTTAATTTGACTCATGATCTACTATTTAATTGACATAATAATTATTGTAATTTATTTTGACACAAATTTTGACATTAACTTTTTTTTTTTTTTTTTGTTATTTTTATATAGATGTGACTCATGAATTATGTCTAGATTATGTTTGAAATGTTTTAGTGAAATTGTAATATAAACAAAAGTATATTGAAATATTTGCATGCCATAAGGTGGAATATGAAGGAACGAAAATTACCTTTTTAACAACTTTACTATTGTACCCATATTCGCAAATAAATGTTATTATTATTATTATTATTAAAAAAGTTATATCTCACCTTCTTTATATGGATGATTTGAAACTGTTAGCCTCCAACAAATTACAATTGACAAAGTTACTAAAGGTGACGGAAAACTTTAGTAATTCTATCAAAATGGAATTTGGTGTAGACAAGTGTGCAGTCATGTATGTAAAGAAGGGTGTGATAGTTGAATCTGAAGGAATAGAGCTTTTGGATTCAACAAAACTCAGATCTCTGTCTGCCACTGAAACTTACAAGTATCTGGGTATATCACAGTCGTTGGGAATACCAGAATCTAACATGAAACAAACATTGCAGGAACGCTTTTTTGGCCGCTTGAAAAAAGTACTTAAAAGTCTTTTATCAGGGGGCAACAAGGTGCGAGCCTGCAATGGTTGGGTCATGCCGGTTCTAATGTATTCCTTTGGTATACTTAGATGGACTCAGACCGAATTAGATGCCCTTGACAGGAAAGTTCGCACACTGCTGACTGCATCCCGAATGCACCACCCACGTTCATCAGTTATGAGATTGTATATCCCGCAAAAGCTTGGAGGTCGCGGACTATTAAATATCAAGACCCTACATAATCGCGAGGTATGCAATCTCAGAGAATATTTTCTACATACCGACGTGGGAGTGCATCGCAATGTAGTTGCAGTGGATACCGGCTACACCCCGCTCGCTCTGGCTAAAGAGAATTGGCGCAGACCTGTAGTACTTGGTGTTAATGATCGCAGGGAAGTATGGAAGGGCAAAGAGCTCCATGGTCGGTTTTATCGGGCCCTAAACGGGTCCGATATAGATTTAAAAGCATCTACGACTTGGCTACGGCATGGTGATCTCTTTGGAGAAACTGAAGGTTTTGTTTGTGCGATTATGGACGAAGTTATCATGACGAATAACTATCGGAAATATATCCTGACAGATGGTGCGGTTGACATCTGTCGGGCATGCCACCGTCCTGGCGAATCAATCAGGCATATTATTTCTGGTTGTTCTCGTCTTGCTAACGGAGAATATTTGCACAGGCACAACCAAGTAGCCAGGATCGTACACCAACAGCTTGCCCTTAAATACCATCTTGTGAATCTAGAGGTGCCATACTACAGGTATGTGCCCGACCCAGTTCTCGAGAATGGTCGGGCCACGTTGTATTGGAATCGATCTATTATCACAGACAGGACTATTGTTGCCAATAAGCCTGATATTGTGTTGATAGATCGATTAGAGCGCCGCGCAATGATTGTTGATATCGCCGTTCCTCATGACGAGAATCTCGTGAAAGTTGAAAAAGAAATACAAATTAAATATTTGGATTTATCTCACGAGATTGTCGATATGTGGAATGTTGATTCAGTGATCATTGTTCCGATAGTCGTATCTGCTCATGGATTGATAGCCAAGAGCCTCGACCAACACCTTAAGAGGCTCACGTTGGATGGCTGGATCAAGGGTCTGATGCAGAAGGCAGTCCTCCTTGACACGGCTCGTATAGTGAGGAGGTTCCTATCTTTGAAGTCCTAACCACCGGTGTCTTGGTCCCTGTACCCGATGTCGGTGGTCTACTATTTTTTATATTTTTAAATGTATTTTTTTATAAAGTGTATATTTAAAAATGTAAATAATATGTATATAAAGTAAATAAAGAGAATAATAATAATAATATCTCACACATCTCACACACGGCCGTCTGATCCCAAACTAGGCAGAGCCTGTACTATGGTAACCAGACCGCTGATAAACATACTTATATATTTTTAAATAAATACATATTATAGATAAATTACACCCAGACACAGAACAAATGACCGTGCTCATCACACAATATTTGTCCTGGGTGGGAATCGAACCCACGACCCCCGGCTTAGCAGTCAGGGTCACTAACCACTAGACCAACGTAACCTTAATTTGCACTTTACACTAAAGTAAACATCTGTTCCTGAACTTGTACCTGACCGTACCTAAGTTTAAACGATATTTATTTATTTATTTATTTATTACAACTATGGAGGATTTACAGCTATGATGATTACAATAAAAACAGTCAAGAAAACAGAAAGCCAATAACAAATCCTCACTTATATAAGTCAGAGATAAGTTACAGTGCATAAGACAATACAGAATAGGATCAAGAGGTATTATATAAGTTACAGGCACAGATCACCTACAAATTACACAGAACGTAATAATATACACACAAAACAGACAGGACCCATAACAATAACTACTCAGACCCCCCACCATCACCCCTGAAGAATTTAAGGCTTAAACACCTCCTCGCTCCCGTTACACTAACATTAAAAATATCAATTCCAAATTGTTCACACACATTATTGAGGCTTCTAGTTGAACGAATAACAAAAGAATTTTTTCTATAGTTCGTCAGTGCAAATGGTACACTCAGCGGTGGGTTATAGCGAGTTCTTGACGGAATATTAATATTAAACTTAGATAAAAGTTCGCAGCAGTCAATTTAGTTACTAAAAAATTTTAATAATAGGGTACAATCAGCGATTTCACGACGCGTTGTAAGGGGTAGTAAATGGTACTTCTTGCAAAGGTGAAACTAAATTTCCGAGTGATAAGGTACTTTCTGGTGAAAGCACAGATATTTTATGAACCTTCTCTGGATATTCTCAATTCGGTCTACATATTTTTGGTAGCAAGGATTCCAAACTTCACATGCATACTCTAAATGGCTTCTAACAAAGGTGCAATACAGAATTTTTAAAGTTTTTGCCTGTTTGAAGCCCCTAGACAGTCGCATTATGAATCCTAATGCTTTAGAAGCTCTGGCAACGATTGCATCTATGTGTTCTTCATAGATCAGCTTCGAGTCATGCGTGACACCCAGATCCCGGACGGAAGCACATCTAGGCAGCGAATCACCGTTTGACTTATAGGCTGTAGTTATAGCGGATCGCTTTCGCGAATATGTCACCACCGAGCATTTTGTAGCATTCAGATCTAGCTTGTTGTTTCGACAGTACTCCTCCAAACGAGTCAAATCAGCTTGAAGCGCGGTCATATCCTCAAGTGATGAGATCGCTGCGAAAATTTTCATATCGTCAGCAAAACATAGGAGTCTCGATGATCTAAAGCATAATGGAATGTCGTTCACGTATATCGTAAATAGAAGGGGTCCGAGCAAAGACCCCTGAGGACAGCCGCTGGAGATAGGCACCCAGCCAGAGATATAGTTATTGAGAACTACAGCTTGAGTTCTATTCTCCAAATACGAGGAAAACCACCGCAGCAAGTCTCCATGGATACCCATGCCATTTAATTTTAATAGGAGGATATCATGATCTATACGGTCAAAGGCCTTGCTGTAATCAGTATAGACCACATCAACCTGCTTACCTTTGTCCATAGTGTCAGTGATAAAATCATTTAGTAAGGCAAGATTAGTGACAGTAGATCTGCCCTTTAAGAAACCGTGCTGCGAAGGACTGAAAGAATTTTTTAGGGCTGAGTATACCTGGTCATAGACTACTTTTTCAAAAACTTTAGCCACTATACAGAGTTTAGAGACAGGTCTATAGTTAGTGACTTCTGTTTTTGCACCCTTTTTGTGGATAGGTGTTATGAAAGATGATTTCCACACCTTTGGGACAGAACAAGAGGACAAGGAATTCTTAAAAATTATAGAAATAGGTTGGGCAAGGGATGATGCACAGTGCACAAGAAGTTTTGGAGATATGTTATCCGGTCCTGGGGCCTTGGATGTATCCAGCTTTCGAATTAAGTCACCAACGTAGTCAACGTTTATTGTAATTTTACATAGGTCGGAAGTAGAGAGAGAATACCTGGATTCACGACTGTTATCGACTGTATTTGAAGACTTTTTAAGAAAGTTTGATTCAAAATAAGTAGAGAATGCGTCACATATTGATTCCCCTGTAAGCAAAGTTTGATTATTGTACGTTAAGGAGCTAGGGATCGAGTTAGATTTGTGACGGTTTTTGACAAATGTCCAGAAGTGTTTCGGATTAATCTTGATTGATGCCTCCGTAAGCTCCAAATAGGACGTATAACATTCAGACTCCATCATTTTAACTCGCGCTCGGAGGAGTTTAAACGCCAATTCATCTGACTTATTTCCATACGTCTTGAACTTTTTAAGGTACTTGTATTTTTCTTTTATTATTCTTATTAACGTAGGACTGTACCATATCGGATAAGACTTATCATTAATGTATTTTTTTGGTATATATTTTTGTTGCAGATCAAGTATAATTTGATTGAAATGATCAACAGATTCGTCAACTGAGCGCATTGAGAACTCCGTGTCCCAATCAATGGAGTCTATATTGCTGTTAATGGCGTTATAGTCTCCCTTGTCATATGAGTAACGGGTACGCGGCGCATACCGTAAAGTTGTGGTTTCTGCGAAATTTATATTAATTAATAGTGCAGGGTGGTAATCATCAATAGGCACTAAGGGGTCCAAGCACTCAGTTATGTTTATATAATTATTGCAAAAAGCCAGATCCAATGTCTTACCGTACTTATTGACAGTGGCGTTATATTGTTCAAAATTTAAAGCAAATAGTTCATCAATTAATGAGTATTCATCGTATGTACTAAGGTTGGTAGGAACAAGACACTGATCAGTTGAAGGCTGCCAGTTTATTCCACTCATATTAAAATCACCCACAATAAGAAATGTATCCGACATATTGTTGACCACGGTGCGATTCAATTCGAAAAGAAAGTTAGCAAGTTGTGATGAAAATGAATATCCAAGGTTCTGTTTGCACAAGTAAATTACACAGAGGTAAAGATCAAAACAGACATGAGTGTCAGATCTTTTTAAGCGTATCCTTATCCATAGATCTTCCGCTGTAGAGTGAAAACTAGGTTGAGACTATATTACGAAATAATTGTGTAACTTAAAAAGGGCAGTAGTTTTGTGCGCAGTTTTTTTTATGATCATCACCAATATAATGATAATAATTTTAATAGACTTATAAAACGTTTAAATTACGGTAACTTATTATTTTATATTATTTTGGAGTGTAAAGCTATCAAACTTTACGATACTAAAATATTGCGTGTCACGTTTGTTTGTTTATAGTGATATCAGAGTTTATGTCCACATGCCCAAACTCTCTCACAAAGCTAGCAGAACTTTTAGTGTTAAACTGACATGATACTTGCTATACCAACTATTTTTACCCATGGTCACCTCGAGCACCGTAGGAGGATCCTCTTTCCCGTTCCCCCTTTATTTCTATATTTCAACTAAGACAACTCCTGCACTACGAAAATATAATAATATATCTTGTGTCCCGGTGGACTTTAACGTCCCAGCACCCAGATTCAGATCAAAAATTTGTGGATCACACAAAGTTTTGTCACATGTGTGGATCGAACCCACAACAGTCAGTGCAGTAGGATGCGGTTAGGTGACCGCTTAAACCACTGCGCCTTCCGTGCAGTCATTTAAACTATTATTTTTGTTACACAAGATAATTAAAGCATACACGGATACAAGGGACAATACAAAAACACGACTAAGCAAACAAAAAACATTAAAAGTAAACATAAGTTAACATTTTTAAACAAGACTGTAAAAAATAATTTCTAAATTCATGAACAGTTAGCTTTTGCTTTGAAACTAACAAATTCAACTTCAAAACTAACTGTCATACCTAATACTTCATAAATGTCTCTTTAGGCATGGATATATTAGTGACAATTCTAACGTATGCTGTTAAATCATTTTGGATAAAATGTTGGTACTTTTGACAATTTGGAAAGTATTTAAAAACGCACACAACAACGATTAAGTTCATTGACACATTTGGATAAACTGGTGTTCGGATAATTCGTGCTATTTGGTGTTCGGTTAATTTCCAGCTGTTAAGTAGATAATCTTCGTTTTATTCTGGCGTTAAGTTAGTATTGTTAAGTGGCTTATGTATTGACGATGACATTAACGTAAAGTCAAAAGGTATACATGGCAAGCTGGCAGTGGACATTAACCTGGCTCTTCGTTAAATATGATGAAAAGATTAGGAGTATATTCAAAGGTCCAAAGGTATTTAGGAAGGAAGGCCAACGGATAAAAAAGATGCCTATTGCTTACGGGACTTTCACTAGCAAATAGCTGATGACATAAGGAGTAACTTAGGCTATATTTTTTAGACTAGCTTCGCCCCGCGACGTTGCCCGTAGAGGATTACAAAAATGTTTTATCGCAACTACACTGACATTTAAAGATACGTTAATACTTATATACGATAGACTATCAAACATGTTAATACCACAATAAAACGACACCTATAAAAGCACTGAACAGTTTAACTTCTGGTATAATCTGATTCGGTTAACAGAAAAGGTAAGTAAAACACAAATATTTAATGTGTATTACTATTATTTGTTTTTTATAATACAAAATTATAGTTTTTATAATATTTCATTACATTTTTATATCCATAAAAATAAAATTAATATGTTACATTTAATCCTCTTTATCAAAACAATAAATTCATTTTGAAATACTAAAGTAATATTTATTTATTAAAAATATTTTCTTACAAAATCATTCTAATGCGATATTGTAGTTACATTAATTTCAAATTACAAACTAAAGTAACAAATTATATAACTGCTACAATTGTGAATTCACTCAGAGAGTATTGACATATTGTTTATTTACAGACTAAATATGAAATTCTTAGTTGCTTTTGCTGCCCTCGTTGCCGTGGCTGTGGCTCGTGCTCCGTTCAAGCCTGAGTCTGCAGTGGCCAATTCACCCGTTGTTTTTGGCCCATACGAAGGCGCTCCCCCACTGGTTCAAATCATCGTGAACGTAGCTAACTCCGATTCTCTGGACATTGCTGATTCACCGGCCTTGGTCGACGCTGACGATGTCCTGGTTGCTGATTCGCCAAGCGCATCTGATGATGTAACCCCTGTTGAGATTGCTGATTTACCTAACCTCATTCCCGAGGTTGAGATTGCTGACTTACCTGTCCCACCCGTTTCTCCCGTAGCCGTAGGTGCCCCTCACCAGCCCTCCCCCGCTATAAACTAAACAAAACACACAGAACGTCATAGTTTGGCAGAAAAGGTAACATAAATGAATTGGTGCTGATGATTATTATTAAACAATAAATGTTTAGAAAACAATAAACTGCTGCATTTATTTTTTATTGGGTTTTAGGACACAGAAAATGTTGGTGTATGAGTTTTGTCTTTAGTGCTAAGTAGCTTTTAACCATTTGTCTTGCGGCAGGAAACAGTACGAAAACTGTTTTATTAACCACAGCCTTAGTAAAGACTGATTCGAAGAATGGGACTTACCATGTGGTTAGGGCTTTACTGGATCAGGGATCTCTGGGTTCTTTTGTTACAGAATCCATGGTCCAGTATCTGGATTTAAATAAAATCAAATCAAAGAATACGGTGTTAGGTATGGGTGGAGATAAAGGTACAACTTTGACATCCGTTGTGGTTGATCACCACTTCAGCAGCTTCGATCAAGAGTAAATCCGTCTTTTCAAATAAAGGTCAATGCCTATGTTCTTAAATCTGTAACAGCTCTTCTCCCGTCTTCGAAGGTAGCTAGGATAGAATGGGCAGATTTAAGCCACTATGATTTGGCTGATCAGGATTATTGTAGGCCTAATAAAATTGATATTTTCATCACACACATCAACAGCCTTTAATAGTCCACTACAGGACATAGGCCTCCTCTTAGAAAGGAGGTTTAAAATTGAAATTTTATTAGGTGCTAAAGTATACAGACTGGTTATACAGCACGGTGTTAAGAAGAATGTGAGCGGGACTCTCTTAGCCCAGCAAACCACTTTAGGTTGGATATTGTCGGGCGCTTTGGCAGTTGACCAAGGTATAAATTCTCACTCAAAAATTAGTGTGATGCATACCAACGTCTAAGATGATCAATTATTAAGAAAATTCTGGAAATTGGAGGAACCATTTAAAACAAAAAGGATGCTAACGGAGGAGGAAACTAAATGTGAAGAGTTGTTTACAACGTCTACACGTAGAAACGAAGACGGTCGATACATAGTAAGATTGCCGCTACATTATACCAACCTGATTAGTGGATCCGGTGAATCTAAAGGGATAGCTAAAAAAAGGCTTAAAAGGCAAGGTTAGCAAAAAATAAAAAATAAAAAAACGAAAAGTCAGGAAAGAAAAGCTCAAAATGAAATTCATTTAATATATTTTTAGACCCTAAGGGAATAATAAGAGTAGGAGGTAGGCTTGAGATGTCTCAGTTAAGTTATGGAAGGGTGCATCCCCTCATGTTACCAAAGGAATCTTTTCTAAATAAACTTTTAACCGCGGACGCACATGAGAAAACGATGCACGGGGGTCCTCAATTAATGTTTACATACTTACTGTATTGGATCATGGGAGTTAAGACATTGGTAAAGGGGGTATGCAAGGAACTATGTAAGATGTATACGATACACAGCCAAAGTAATGACCCAACATATGGGATACTTACCATCCTCTCGGGTAACACTGGGCAAACAATGCTCTCATTGCTCTTAGAGTTGCCAGGTCCCACTACAGAGCTGCTGTGGAAAAATCCAAGAGAAACTTAATTCAGAAACTTGTTGATAAACTCGATAGAGAGGGCCCGTGGTCACCTTTGTATCACGAATTTAAGGCAAATAGATCAATCGACCTTGCATACATACAGAACATCAATATTAATAACAGATATACCACACGAGTAGAACAAACAGCAGAATATTTTTTAGACTCACTCGTACCTGACGATCGACCGGAAAACGACACTGATCATCACCGACAGATCAGGCAGTGGGCCATCGAACCACCACTATCTCCAATGTCTGATTTACCATCTTCAGACGAATTTCTCGGTATCATTAGATCCTTGCCGCTAAACAAGGCTTCGGGCGATGATAAAATATCTAACAAAATGATAAAAGAAGCTTGTAAACTTTCGGGTGACACGATTTTCACTGTCTTTAAATGTTGCATTGCTGAAGGAATATTTCCTCGTATTTGGCGTTGCGGTAATATTCGTATAATACCAAAAAGTGGCGACAAGCCAGCTTCTGCCAGGTGGAGTCAAATTTCATGATAGACAATTTGGATTTACGTTGGGTAAATCGACAACTGACGCTGTTATATCGGTTAGAAAGTTTGTCACAGGGTCAAAATTTCAATACGTGCTGGCTATTTTCTTAGATATATCTGGCGCCTTCGACAACGCATGGTGGCCCATGCTGTTGCTGAAATTAAAATCACGGGGGTGCTTTAAAAATATTTATTCCCTTATCTCTTCGTACTTTTCACAAGGTACAACTAAACTAAGACTTGGTCATCATTCTGTGTCGAAGGCGCTTACAATGGGATGTCCTCAGGGATCGGTGCTAGGTCCATACTTGTGGAATATCGGCTTCGACGATTTTCTTGCGATACCAATACCATCCGGATGTACTCTGAACGCGTATGCTGATGACGGCTTATTACTGGTGGAATCTGATACTAGGGCGGGGCTTGAGAGATTAGCCAATAGATGTTTGAACTTGATATCTCAATGGGGTGAACGTAATCGCTTAACTTTTGCACCCAACAAAACCTTCCAGCTACTTTTAAAAGGTAACCTCAAATCACCGCCGAGCATTAGATTTGACAATGTTACTGTAAAAAATAAAACCGCAGTGTGTTATCTAGGATTAGTTTTAGAAAGAAACTTTTCATTTATCGAACATATTAAAATAGTTAATGAAAAGTCTAAAAAGAGTTTCTGTGCATTGACAAGGATATCAACTGCGACATGGGGTCTATCATTTAATACATTAAAGATCATATACGGAGCTACTTATTTAGGTTCTATGTGCTATGGTGCACCTGTATGGGCCGATAGGGCGACCGTAGGCGCTGTCCGTCGCAAACTGTTACAAGGCCAACGACTTGCACTGATATTCTTGTGTAAGGCATATAGGACGGTTAGCACTGAGGCTTTACCGGTGTTGGCGGGTGTGCTTCCGGTCGATCTCGAGGTGCAGAGACGTGCAGCCATGTACTATTCAAGACAACAAAACATGGAATGCGATTTTTTGGGCGCGCGGGATCGCGGTAAAATTACAAGATTGCTTCAACAGCAGCCCGATGTCTATAACGACCTCATAGACGAATGGCAACAACGCTGGGATGAATCATCCAAGGGGCGCCATCTTTACCAATTCTTTCCATCTGTTCGCGAACGGTTGTCGAGGATATGGCTTGAGGTGGATCACTGTGTCGCTCAATTTCTTACGGGTCATGGTAACTTTAAGAGCAAGCTTTATTCATTTAAATTAGTCGAGTCACCATTGTGTCAATGCTCAACACCTAACTCTCACTATGAACAGTCTGCTCATCATATCCTCTGGGAATGTAGTCTTTGGTATAATGAACGTAATATAATGTTGAATAGCTTGCAGGTGACATCTGGGGCGGTATACTATGGGGATCTTGTGTCAACTAGGGTGAATTTCCGTGCGTTTAAGCGATTCTGCCATACATATTATAGAAATCAAACATAGCTCACGTAGGACCCGTAATATTTGTGGCCGTGGTGCTTCCCTGTTTAAAAGGGTGTATGCCCTTTTTACTTCATTTTGTCTCCCGCTTTGCTTAGGAGGGAAGTGGACTTACTGTATTTCCAACTCCTCCAATTTTCTTCTGATTAATTTCGTTGCGGGTTCCAAGACAGTTTAATTTCTTCCTGGGACTTCCCGAGTGTCATAACTCGGTGTGTTCGTGGGTCACTGCTGTGGATCCTGGTGTACAGGAGTTACAGCGGTGGGCGTGTGGGTGGGATTAGTCCCGTTTAAAGGCCCTTTAAATATTAGATTGTCGAAAGGTCACGGTGACAAGTCTTACAAGGGCTATGTCGCCGTGTTAGTATGTAGCGCCACCCGAGCGTTGCATTTGGAAGCCGTAAGCGCTTTAAGCACACTTTGTTTTACAAACGATTTGTGGCTCATCGTGGTCGATGTACGATAAACCATAGTTTTAATAGTCAACTTATTGTTTTATTAAGAAGCACTAGAGTCTATTTTGAAGGCCATAATGTCCTTGGTAGGCGGCATGTTCACGTAAATATAGTCCAACGAAATCGTAAAGCGATTAATTCATTTAATATAAAAAGTTGAATAGTTGGCTCGATAGATGGACTCGAAAATACTACTTATACTACTACTACTTATACGAATATTACCGCACCGCCATATACGAGGAAATATTCCTTCAGCAATGCAACGTCTAAAGACAGTGAAAATCGTGTCACCCGAAAGTTTACAAGCTTCTTTTATCATTTTGTTAAATATTTTATCATCGCCCGAAGCCTTGTTTAGCGGCAAGGATCTAATGATACCGAGAAATGCGTCTGAAGATGGTAAATCAGACATTGGACACAGTGGTGGTTCGATGGCCCACTGCCTGATGATCAGTGTCGTTTTCCGGCCGATCGTCAGGTACGAGTGAGTCTAAAATATATTCTGCTGTTTGTTCTACTCCTGTGGTATATCTGTTATTAATTTTGATGTTCTGTATGTATACAAGGTCGATTGATCTATTCGCCTTAAATTTGTGATACAAAGGTGACCACGGGCCCTCTCTATCGAGTTTATCAACAAGTTTCTGAATTAAGTTTCCCTTGGATTTTTCCACAGCAGCTCTGTAGTGGGACCTGGCAACTCTAAGAGCAATGAGAGCATTCTTGTACAAATCTCCTGTTACGTTATGTTTTTTAATAGTGTTTAATTTTCTACGAGCTTTCCGGTAGCTTCTACGTAGTTCGGCTAATCTGTCATTCCACCAATCACATCTACGAGTGTTAGTGATAGATCCGCGACCAATAGTTACATCAGCGCAGTATGTAAAAGTTTCTGATAGTATTTCTGCGCTTTCCTCAGCTGATAAACTACTGCGACTGAAGTCTTTAAAGGGCCTGCAAAATCTACAACGCTAACGTAGCGTCCTACCTTTTCTAGGTAGAAAAGGTTTGCCCGGTGTTACCCGAGAGGATGGTAAGTGTCCGATATGTTGGGTCATTACTTTGGCTGTGTATCGTATATATCTTACATAGTTCCTTGCAATACCCCTTTTGCCAATGTCTTAACTCCCATGATCCAATACATCGACCGTAAGTATGTAAACATTAATTGAGGACCCCCGTGCATCGTTTTCTTATGTGCGTCCGCGGTTAAAAGTTTATTTAGAAAAGATTCCTTTGGTAACATGATGGGATGCACCTTAATGTCTCAGTCAAGTTATGGAAGGGCCTACCTCCTACTCTTATTATTCTCTTAGGGTCTAAAAATATATTAAATGAATTTAATTTTGAGCATTTCTTTCCTGACTTTTTGATTTTTATTTTTTGCTAACCTTGCCTCTAACCTTTTAAGCCTTTTTTTAGCTATCCCTTTAGATTCACCGGATCCACTAATCAGGTTGGTATAATGTAGCGGCAATCTTAATATGTATCGACCGTCTTCGTTTCTACGTGTAGACGTTGTAAACAACTCTTCACATTTAGTTTCCTCCTCCGTTAGCATCCTTTTTGTTTCAAATGGTTCCTCCAATTTCCAGAATTTTCTTAATAATTGATCATCTTAGACGTTGGTATGCATCACACTAATTTTTGAGTGAGAATTTATACCTTGGTCAACTGCCAAAGCGCCCGACAATATCCAACCTAAAGTGGTTTGCTGGGCTAAGAGAGTCCCGCTCACATTCTTCTTAACACCGTGCTGTATAACCAGTCTGTATACTTTAGCACCTAATAAAATTTCAATTTTAAACCTCCTTTCTAAGAGGAGGCCTATGTCCTGTAGTGGACTATTAAAGGCTGTTGATGTGTGTGATGAAAATATCAATTTTATTAGGCCTACAATAATCCTGATCAGCCAAATCATAGTGGCTTAAATCTGCCCATTCTATCCTAGCTACCTTCGAAGACGGGAGAAGAGCTGTTACAGATTTAAGAACATAGGCATTGACCTTTATTTGAAAAGACGGATTTACTCTTGATCGAAGCTGCTGAAGTGGTGATCAACCACAACGGATGTCAAAGTTGTACCTTTATCTCCACCCATACCTAACACCGTATTCTTTGATTTGATTTTATTTAAATCCAGATACTGGACCATGGATTCTGTAACAAAAGAACCCAGAGATCCCTGATCCAGTAAAGCCCTAACCACATGGTAAGTCCCATTCTTCGAATCAGTCTTTACTAAGGCTGTGGTTAATAAAACAGTTTTCGTACTGTTTCCTGCCGCAAGACAAATGGTTAAAAGCTACTTAGCACTAAAGACAAAACTCATACACCAACATTTTCTGTGTCCTAAAACCCAATAAAAAATAAATGCAGCAGTTTATTGTTTTCTAAACATTTATTGTTTAATAATAATCATCAGCACCAATTCATTTATGTTACCTTTTCTGCCAAACTATGACGTTCTGTGTGTTTTGTTTAGTTTATAGCGGGGGAGGGCTGGTGAGGGGCACCTACGGCTACGGGAGAAACGGGTGGGACAGGTAAGTCAGCAATCTCAACCTCGGGAATGAGGTTAGGT
>CADEBD010000354.1:0-196078 GCA_902825455.1 Arctia plantaginis
GATTACTTAAATTATTTATATAAAGTGAAAGTGTAACTGGTAGTATAGAATATGTAAATAAATACTACATATTATATTGTAATGATATATAGTGTATAATAATAAGATATATGTAATTATATTAGTTATAGAAATGTTTAGATAGAAGGAAGATAGTATTGGAATATTATATAGTATAGACGTGTATGTATGTATTTGTGTATACCTCCTACACTACCATAATGTATTACATAAATACAGTAATTTAAAAGCAAGTGCGAGTTTCAATGTTTTGTTATCAATGACCCAATGTCCTCTATTTTGAGTGAAAGGAAATGTTTTATTCTATTCTACATTTATGTACATTTAGTTTCAATTATTATAATTCACCGATATAATCGTTTTGATGTTAATTTAAACATTTGTTGATTAAAAAATACCAATACTATTAAGCATTTGTACTAAGTCGATTAAAATATTATTTTCACTCATAGTGAAGTAACGTCTTTTCAAATCAATAAAAAAATATAAAATGCATTCTATAATCCGGTGCATTGAAATGGCTGAAAATATATTGTGTATATATAGAAACTACCTGTTTTGTAGCACGAAATACAAAACTCTGATTGTGTGTCGCATATTTATTGAAGTAACAATTTATGCGCTTGTAGTTCTCAATAATTTACTTTTTCTTTTACGTGAGGCACAATTTGGTATTGATTTGAAATATGTATATATCGTGACGAATGCTTTGTTTGTTGGCGATGTTTTCTTCGGCTTCTTTAGTAAGTCTAAAAGTGGGGCATATGAAATCTTCATTAATAATCTTACAGTGGTTCACAACGTGTATAAAAAGGACATTAATTATAACAGAAGCTTAAAACGATTGCGTATTATGTTTATAATAAGTTTCACTGTCAGTTTGACAATAATTGTACCTTTGATCGTACTTGATATTGTAAGTAATATGGCATCAAGTGGTGCATTGCGTATTTTTTCGTTGGATTACTCCGTTCTTCGAAACGTAGTTACCTATATTTTAGAATTTATTGTATTCTACTCATTTCTGTTGATGTTGACAAATTTATTGAAGTGCCTAACTAATACAATATTTGAGATACAGAAGAATCTGCAATTGAAAGAAAAACTAAATACGGAATACAGTAATTCAATGCTAGTTGAGAAGCTGACACAATGGGCTGAGTTGTACAAGTGCTTAGTGGATAGCGGCAAGCATCTGTCAGCATGTTTTAATCATTATGTAAATATTGTTATGCCTAATTTTTTTTTTTATATTGACGATTTTGTTGAAATTAATTTTAAGTCAGTGAGCATAATTTTTAATAATACTTTTATCTTGTCTCATACATTTGATTTTGTGTTATTTGTTATCTAATAATCAAATAGTTTAAAGAGTTTGGTTGGGACCATAGAACATGGTATCCTATGTCCTATGGTCCCATAAGATGTGTATTGAACTTTGATCAGAATAATTGTGATACACTGTATGTAGCAAAGCAAGCTACTTACGCGAAATACTAAGGCGACCGCAATAAGCGTATACGGTAGGTAAGGTGTGCCATTTGTTGTCTAACATCGACCGATTACTTCAGCAGACATAATTATCAAACATTACTCCGAAATATTAAAGTTGATGCAAATACGAAAACCAAATCATCAACAGTTCACAACAGCCCATTGCTGGGCATAGGCCTCTCCAGGGAAAGGAGGTTTTCGGCCTACTATACCACGTTGACCAGACGGCTGACTGGCGAGACGCTGACCGTCAAATACCGAACTTAAATTATTTATTTGGTTTGGAAACGTAAACTATAATGTATGAAATCGAAAGATATCGCAGGAATAAAGTACAGTTTTATTTTTATTGTATTAAACTTTAGTGCATTTTGTTTAAAAATTAAGGTATTTTGAGTAATAATAAGTATGTAACACTGCCTACGGTTATTCAGATTAAGATTCAGATTGTTTTATGTGATTACTTTCAGATAATATATTCATTCACGGTGAATTTGGCTTATTTCACATTTGTATTATATTGTACAATCAGTACGCTCATAAAAAAGGTAAAAAAAGAAAAAGATATGATACAGTATTGAATAAATATTTATTTTATAAATAACACCTTTTTTTCAGGAGATTAACCTGAACGTATTCTTTGTAAGCATAATTTGGTTATTCGTGTCCAATGTATTGCCGATTGTGATGGTAATTTCTGCTGGACAAAAGCTGCGTGATGAAGTTGCTAAGATGAACAGGGCTGTTACGAAATTGTACAGTTTGGTTCCCGCAAGTAAGTATAAATAACTTGAGCCCGGTTGTAAATTTATTATTAGATTTTTTATGGTGAATGGGGTAAACAAGCAGATGGGTCTCCTGATAGTTAGTGAGTACTGTCGTGCAGCTCAAGAGTCACTCTCAAATAACGTTGACAACCAGATGGCATAGTAGTTTGTGTAACGGACTGCTATTCGAAAGATCGCGGGTTCGATTCCCGCTCAAGTGAAACATTTGTGTGCATAAACATTTAATGTTTGATTTGGCCTGGGTATTTCTATGTATAGTATGTAAGTATTTAAAAAAAGTATAAATGTATTTTTATTAGTCCTCTAGTAGCCATAGTACAAGCTCTGCTTAGTGGGACTAGATGGCGTTGTGTGAAAGTGGTAGAAAAGAAAAGTGATACAGATACAATAATAGGATCACACCTGTATCTCTGTATCACATTTTGTAAATTTTATCACCCGTTCCGTCGGTACACTAAATAAATATGAAAAACTTTATTCTGCCAGTCACAAATACGAATTTCAGAATACCGATTTTCATAATGCCGTATGGTTCAAAATTCCTAATAAAATAACTCCGATTTATAATTCATCCGATTTTTATAATTAAAAAATTTCAATATTACTAACGTACAATTATTATGCTCAAAATACAGAGTTTCAATAGATCGAATAACAAAAAGTCCGACTTAATAATAATTCAAAACATCAAAAATTCGATTAAAAATATCTATTGCCGCCCACAGGCCATTTCTTAAGGTGGCCACCTAACCGTAGATGGTACCCGACGCAGGTATATCTAAGCAGAAGAAGAAAGCACAAAAAAAAACAGAAATATTAATAAAAAAGTAGGCGTTTTTGAATTATATGAAACGTTACCTACAGATTGTGAATATATAATATGCGTAACTGAATATTATACTAACTGTATCAGAATCTTAATTTTAGCAGTTTATTTGAAGTATTGAAAACGGACCGAGAACCCATCGATCATTTGATTCTTCGAACGTATAAAAATCGGAAAACATAAAATTCGCATTTACGACTTTCGGTAAAATAAATTGCCTAAATTTTAATAATATACATTAGGTATTATGAAATTCGGACTTTTGAAAATCGGAACATCGAAATTCGGAATAAAATATTTCGGAGTATTTGGGTGTTCCCCACTTACGCAATAGTAGGAGAGTCCATAATGCTATATGGGGATTTACTCCATCGTCGTGGGCAGTTATTGGATTCGAAAGATTAGATGATAGAGTAGTCACTAAGTATTGCGGTTGTTTAGCTATGGAATGTCTTACCGTATGCTATATGCAATAGCCTTTTTCTGAGTGTGTTCAAGGGGAGAACCAGGTATTAATAATGGCCCCTTCAATAATTAGGCTCTCAGTATGTCATATGTATAATTTATATTGCTATTTGTTTAAATTATATACTTTTCCCTACTGACTCCTAAGTAAGCACGACTGTGCCCCTACGTTTCACTGCTATCCTCTATTCACTCAAGGTATGCTGGAAGAAAACTAAGATAACACAAAAGTGTACCTATATACAATAAAAAATAAATGGAATTAACTTAGTCGCATTAGGCGTGATTAATATAATAATAATAATAATAGGGAACACTTACTGGGTGGATGGATGGATGGCGTAGTAGTTTAAGCGGTCGCAATGAAGCTTTCTGCTACCCTGTATTGTGGGTTTGATCCCCACATGGGACGACACTTTGTGTGATCCACAAATTGTCGTTCTGATTCTGGGTGTTCTGTGTTCATTTCATGTATATTTGTAAATCCCCCGCGACACAGGATATATTCCTAGTTCGAGAGCTGTCCATCAATCATCATCAACAGCCTATACTAGTCTACTGCTAGACATAGGCCTCTCCTTAGAAAGGAGCTTTTGGCCTACTATACCACGCTGGCCAGACGGGTTGGTATAGGGTTTGTTTCAAGTTTTCCTTCTCTTTGCAGTGCTGTTGTCCTGCTTAGTTTGCTCCCTTAGTCGGCTCTTACGACACCCACGGGATGAATTGGGGTAGTGACAATTTGTATTCTTAATCCGTCACCACAAGGACTCGAGAGCTGTCCATTAAAAACAAAAAAGAAGAAAAGAATGTTGGAGCAACTAAAACGCGAAAATGTTAGTAACAGTTTAGACTTACAGTTGTATTACTACGTTTTAAAATTAAGATTAGTCTCATTGACAGGCTCTGCTGAAACCCCGTTGCAATGAGTCATATATGGACAATCTAGTCCACTCGGTATCATGCTCAGTATGCTGTTGGAGCTGACCCACACCGCACGGCATTCGCATGTTTCTGTTGCACTGGATGATGATCGATGATTATGTATTCATTATGTCCAACCGTATTGTTTTACCATATTGTTTAATTTATTTACTTTAAACGTAATAAAAATGCCGAGATTTTAGTTATACCTTAGTACGTAATAGGTCTTACTTTCGTAAATGTCTCCTTGTTACAGATCCTGACAACCCT
This sequence comes from Arctia plantaginis, assembly GCA_902825455.1. NCBI lineage: Eukaryota > Metazoa > Arthropoda > Insecta > Lepidoptera > Erebidae > Arctia > Arctia plantaginis. The sequence continues at coordinate 4,786 of CADEBD010000354.1, forward strand.
GAGACAAAAGCTGTCAAAAATCTACTAAATTTAACAATGAATAATGCGGTTACAGTAGAACTTGTAAATACATCTATAGGGATGTATTTAATTCCGATGATTCTGTCTACAATAGTCTCAAATATAATTACGACTTTACAATTTAATAATGTAATTTAAAAATGTACAAAAAGATGTTTCGTGCATTCAGACTAAATGGTAATGTTAAATATTTTGTGATGATTATAGATAATTAATATTAATGGAGTGTTTGTGAACTTGCGTTATCTTGTGTTATCATCTAGATGTAGTATCAGTTCCCAATGAAGATGAAATTAAAAATACTAATACAAATTTATTAAAAACTTTAACGTAATTTGCAATTTGTGTTTCATGTCAGTGGTTGGATTATTGTTTATCTATTGGAAATGTTAGGTAGGGTACTGTGTGAAGAAATAGACAAATTTAATCTATGTAAATAAAGATGAATCGAAATAGCCTGAAGAATCATATGTAAAACACCAAGAAAATACAACACTTAACTTAACCACTTATAAACACGTGCACTTGCAATGCGTCCTATAAAAACGAGGGGCAGATAAATATTAATACTTAATCTTTCATAAATTTCAAAAATATTCACGGAAACAAAAATATGGCGGTACGAAGTTCGCTGGATCAGCTGGTTACAATTAAACCAATATTTAACTGTGCTTGTGATCTAAGAAAAGAAATTATTTATATTTAACTGTTTTTACACTTTTTTTTTATGATTGACAATCAAATAGTTATATCATTTTGTCATAGTGCGGTAAGGCTGCCATTTGTACTAGCTGATCTAACCTGCGGTTAATTTTTTTTATATTGTGTTTGGTGTACAATAAAGGGATTTAGACATAATTATTATTCTTTTAAATTTCGGTGAGGTGGAAACTTCTCCGTCTCTGAAATTATTTGCAAAGGTCACGTCAAGTCCAGGCGACAAGCATGACTTAATGCTTTATGCTGTATGATCAAGTCTAGTAGAGTCAGACCAAGTACCATCACAAGGGCGGCTGTTGGCCCTTCTGCGAGCAAGTTATGCTCGCGAAGGAGACGGCGGAGCGCGACCGGGAGAGGTTTAGAACTCTCCCGGCCCGCCAGGCCCGGGCACGGGCCAGGCAGCGCAGGCGACTCAGGCGCCGGAAATCGCAGAACGACCTTCGTCCTCCATAAGCGCAGGCCTGGGGGTGACAGGTGAGGCCATCTGTCACTTTAGCAGAAGCAGGCCGGGGTGACGGCGAGCGCGTTGCGAAGCGCGCTCGCTTCCAGGGAGCACAGGGAACATGGGGTTCCCACACGGGGCGGGGGTCGTCTACTCGTCTGTAGATGACATGCCACCGACAGGTGGTATCCGAGGGGATTTCCGCACGGAAAAAAAAAAAAAAAAAAACAAAAAGGGCGGCTGTTGGCGTTGTGCGCATACAGCCACTACTGTGGAGCATGAGGTTCGTTGCAATTGCTGCAGTTTATTTATGAGTGTACTTAGCTCTGTTCTCTGCCACTTAGCAATAGTACCATACGTGATAATTAGTCGTATGACTGTTCTGTGTAGCCGTAAGTGCGATTTTTGGTGACAATCCATAGCCTTTGCCGCGTAGGCGTAGCATACCAGTGTTGGTCAACTCAGGACATTTTAGCTTTGTTAATCATTGTTCGACTGGCAGAGAATGCCTTAGGCATTAAGTCCGCCGATGCATGTACTTGTGCAAAAAGCTATAAATAAATAATATAAATTGTTTAACCTTCCTGCGTAAAATCTCTAGCTCTAGTCTTCACCAGCAGTGTGCATTCTTAGGTCCAGTTCTGGGTGTAAAAATAGGAATGATAATAATAATAATTAATGCGAGTCGAGGCGGTGTATCAAGATTTACAGGTTCCATAGGTGTTATAACACCTATGGAACCTGTAGAAGAATTGCCTGTAGAAGAATTGAACTGCTCCAACTACGCCGGGCATTAGCCCGGCGTAGTTGGAGCAGAGGCGTTGCCTAGTGGCGGTCATCGGAGTAGGATTTCTCTCGCTCGGTAACATGATTGCCGCCATGGTACGGAGCGAGAGTTCGTAGAACTCCACCGTCTCGTTCTTAGAGCAAGTTATGCTTGCAAAGGAGATGGCGGAGCGGGACCGGGAGTGGTTTAGAACTCTTCAGGTGCCTGGTGCATCTGAAGAGTTCTTTAACCTCTTCCAATCCCATCCAGTGGTATCTTTCTGGAACACTACAGTTTCACAGATGAAGACCCTGCGTCCCAGCCCTCCTAATCAACTAGCTTGGCAGTAGTGATTGTTGGCAGAAACAGATCTCTTCCAATTCGAACTAAAAGGATCTTCTGTTCAGATGCCAACGCGCCTCCTCCAGCGAATGTTTTGAGGCATCCCAGTCAGCTGGGCAGTGCTGAAATGCCGTCACTACTCCAGCGCCTGTTAGTGAACGTGCGCATTTTGAGTGAGTCCAGGACCTTCACGCTCTCATTCCAGTGAGTCACATGAGTCTGGTCATGTCCGCCAGGATATCAACAGGCAGAAAACATGCCAAGACTGTCGCCGCCTCCGATGAGGTGGTGCAATATTGCAATGAGATAATACACGAGCTCAGCATGGCAGCGGCAGGAGGTCAAAGGGCGTTTGGCCCATATCGGCGCTTCGTAGAGGGCCATGAATCGTATGACCGCAGAGTAGAGGCGGCGAAGTAGGTAATAGCCTCTGTAGGCTCGAATCGAAACCAAATACCAAAACTAAATTATTTGTTTTATTCAAAAATGTAAACTAGGAAATCGAAAGACATCTCACGAATAAAATAGAATTTTGATATTATCTTATCTTTGAACTTACTTAAATGAAATTATATAATACTATTTAAGGTTACGCGATTGCTTTACAGATGATGTATACATTCACGGTGAATATGTGTTGTTTTACATTTGCATTATATCACACAATCAGTTTGCTCATTAAAAAGGTAAATAGAGAAAAAGCTATGGTGCAGTATTGGAAAAATATATTATATTAAAAATAATATCTTGATTTTACAGGAAATAAACTGGTACACATTCATTATAAGCACGATTTGGTTTTTCTTCTGCCATATATTGCCAATTATGATGCCAGTTCATGCTGGACAAAAGCTGCGCAACGAAGTAGCTACGATGAACAGGGCTGTTACTAAATTGTACAGTTGGGTTCCCGTAAGTAAGTACAAAACAACTTGATCCTTATTACCATTTTTTTACCTATTAGATTTTTAACACACTTTTATTATCTATTATATATATATGTATCTATGTAACGGAATCTTTGAACGTGATTTTCAGTCTCTTTAAAACGTAACCCCTTTTAAAAATATTGTTACAATTGATAAAGATAACTTTAAAGTAGCTAGCTACACTTGAGCACACCTTATCTATGCACTGAGTTTGTCATGGAATCAAAAAACAATCTCAAAATTATAAACATTAAGATTAAAATTATAAATAAAATTCAAACCAATTTAAATGTATCTATAAATCTGCAAAGAGAAGGAAAACTTGACACAAACCCTATACCAATCCGTCTGGCCAGCGTGGTATAGTAGGCCAGCCAGCGTGGTATAGTAGGCCAGCCAGCGTGGTATAGTAGGCCAGCCAGCGTGGTATAGTAGGCCAAAACCTCCTTTCTAAGGAGAGGCTTATGTCCAGCAGTTAACCATTAAAGGCTGTTGATGATGATGATGATCTATAATTCAATTTGTATTTGATATAATTATATTCTCAGAGTGCAGTTTGTAAGTCTTTGGCTCACCACCGTCACCTGAAAACTATTAATAATATCATAATTCTACCACCTACTTTCTCCAGAACATTACAGATAAATATAATACATTAATTATTAAAAATATATTCCATCACTAATGCTCACACATTCTTAATACATCACCCTCACAACATTTACATATTCTTCATCACTTACATCACTCAAAAAAGAGGATATCCCCACACTTTCACAAAAAATAATATTGTTTTTAATTTATACTTAATTTAAGGTAAGTATTGAGATGAAAGAATTTTGTAACAGTACAACTAGCAATGTCCGTGTGGTGGTCAGGTGGTGACTCTCTGTATTCTCTATCCGTTGATTGAGAATACAGAGAGTCACCACCTCTATTCATCCCACGGGTGTAGTAGGAGTCGACTAAGGGAGATAAACTACGCAGAACAACAGAACAGCACTGCAAAGAAACTTGAAACAAATCCTTTTTTTTTTTTTTTTTAACGTGTGGAAATCCCCTCGGACCGTCACCCCTCCGGGGTTTGCGGCGGGGTGGTGTGTCGGACTCGGACCGACTAAAACCACACGGTGTGCCACTCTGCGCCTGTAACAGGAGGGATCCGGGAACAGCTGGGTCCACCCATATTGGGCAAAAGTCGCCCTAGGGCAGACGCAGCGCCGACCAGCTTTGGAGCAAGCTGTCGGAAGTGCTCGTCGAAGAGCCACCTCCCGTCGAGGATCAGGCCCAGATATTTCATCTGGGCCCGAACCGGTACGAGGACCGAGTTGACCACTATTGAGGCGCCAGGGGGTGGACCACGACGGGGCCCATGAAATAACAGGGCCTCCGTCTTATCTAGGGCCACCCGTAAGCCCAGCGCCTCAATGCGCCCGACCACCAGGGAGACTCCCCCTGTGGCCAGGCGCGCCGCCTCTTGGAAGTTTGCCCCCCGGGCTGTCACGAGGGTATCGTCTGCGTAACAGATTACACCCAGCCCGGGGGGGAAATCGGCGCGAAGGGCCCAGTCGTACCCTATGTTCCACAAGAGGGGTCCAAGAACAGACCCCTGTGGAACACCGCACGACATGGGCCGACACCTCAGATTACCTTCTCGGTCCTCGTACACGACGGTACGCTCCTCTAAATAGTCTGCCACCAGCCGCCTCAGGTACTTTGGCACCCCATGATAGTGGAGTGCTTCCCTGATGCAGCTGAATGGCAGACTATTGAATGCGTTGGCGATGTCTAATGACACCGCCAACAGCACGCCGCCACAGCTCACGGCCTCTTCGGTCACGGCCCTCAGGCGCAACACGGCGTCGACTGTCGAACGCCCCGCCCGAAAACCAAATTGGGCGTCCGACAGATCGGGGCCCACCTCGCAGAGGTGCCGGACGATGCGGGCAGAAAGAACCCTCTCAAACAATTTGCCCGCCTCGTCCAGCAGCACGATGGGCCTATAGGCCGCGACCGAATCGGCAGGCCGTCCTGGCTTCCTCAATAGGACCAGCTTCCCGCTCTTCCAGCACTCAGGGAAGCGTCCCGACGCCAAGCTAGCGTCGAACACCTCCCCGAGGCGGTCTGCCATGTGGTTGAGGGCCAGGGCCAGCACTCGGGCCGGTACCCCGTCTGGCCCAGGGGCGGTGCTCTTGGAACGGATCCGTAGAACAGCCGCCCCTACCTCCGAATCCCGGACGGGCGGAACATTGTCCTCCCCGTGCTCCCCGTCGTCTCCGGCCAGGGAGGCCATCGACGGGGGAGTGTGTTCCGCTCGTTGTGGGAAAAGGCCCTCAACCACTTCTCGCAGAAAGCTGGGCTGGAGAGTCTCCGTAAGGGGGGGGCCCGACGCGCGGAGCTTTTGTCGCACCGCGCTTTAAGGGCGACCCCAGGGGTCACGATTATGACCCTCCAGCATCTCCTGTCTTTTTTCCTCTTTGGCGCGGCTAATGGCCAGCTTCAGAGTTTTCCGCGCCCGTCGGTACTCCTCATGAAGCCGGTCCTCCTCACCGTCTCCACGGTGACGCCGCCGACTGCGTGTGTAGGACCTCCGGGCACGTGTACAGGCCGCACGGAGGTCCGCCAGCTCCTGGGACCACCAGTACACCTCCTTCCTTGGAGGCCGACGACCTCGAATGCGGGGCATGGCCGCATCGCAGATATGCGTAATCGCATCGCGAAAGCGGCCAGCCCCCACGTCGACCTCCTCGGTCGGAGCCTGAGGAGACAGCCACGAGTGAATTATGGCTGCCTCCTCTAGTAGGTCCCGGTTCAGTCTGGCAACAGCCCACCGCGGAAAGCGGTATAAACGCCGCGCCACGTGACCCCTACTGGAGTCCTGGGTCCGGGAGAGCTCAAATCGGATATACAGGTGATCCGAGAGCGTCTCAACCTCTTCCAGGACACACCAGTTCCTTACTCGTGCGGCGAGGGCAGGGGTAGCGAACGAAAGGTCCACTATCGACCCCCCCTGCTGTCGCACGCACGTGTTGGTGGAGCCTCTGTTTAGAAGACAGAGGCCCACCGAGGCCGCCCACTCCTCTACGGCCTCGCCCCTGGCGTCCGCCCTGGGGGAACCCCACGCAATGGACTTTGCGTTGAAGTCCCCCAGCACAAGGACGTGCCCAGACGCTAGTCGCCGTATCGAGGTCTCCAAGCTGGTTAGGAAAACCTCGAAGTCGTTCAAACTCCGGTTGGGGGAGAAATAGACACCATATATGGTGATCCCCCCCACTCGACGGCAACATATCCAGTGCCCTTGTCTCTTAGCGACAAGGGCGGGGAATGAGCCGTCGTGGAACCGACGACTGCCACGGAGCCGTCCCAGTCACCCATCCAGTTTGGACGGGGAGGGACAGAATAGGGCTCCGCGACTACGGCAACACCTATCGACCACTGTGCCATGGTTTGCAGGAAGAGATCCTGCGCCGCGGCACAGTGGTTCAGGTTCGTCTGGACCAGGAGGTTGGAGACTTGATCCATTACTGGATCGTCTCTACAACCTCCTCCATGGGCGACGACGTCGACGCACGAACTACATCGGAGGCAGCCTGGGTCGACTGGCTAACCCCCGACGTCTGCCGAGAACTGCGGGGAGGCTTGCAGCCTCTCTGCCCCATCTGGTGATTGGCGGGCTTATTGCCCGCCGCACACACTGGGCAGTGAGGGGCGGCAGAGCATTCTGCCGCCTTATGCCCCGGTTGACCGCAGCGGAAACACAGTCCGCCGCAGTCAAAACAACTGTCGCACTTGACGCGCGTGTGTCCCGATGCTAGGCATTTGTAGCACCTCATCGGTCTCGCCGCCAGGACTGTGATCCTGGCGCTCACGAAACCGATGAGCAGCCTGCCGGCGTCGGCCAATACTTTGGCCGACGCTACGGGACAGCTGACCCACACGGCGCCAAGCCCTCCTGGACCGGATGATGGATGATGCCGACCCTGACGTTGTCCGCGCTGCACCCCGTCTTCTCCCGGATTACAGCGCGGATATCTTCGGCCGTTACGGAGTCGTCCAGGCCCGAGATGCGCAACTCTGCGCACTTAGTAGGCCTGGCGATCTTTACACCATCTGTGGTCGCGAATAAACCCCGCAGCTTCTCGGCAAATGTGTCTGCCGTCTTAGCGCCTTCAGCCCCGGGGAACTCGAGTACTCGAGCTCCCAGACGGGCGAGGCGCATCCTGACCCCCACCGTTCCAAAGTCGTTGGCGAGGCTGTCCCGGGCCTTTTTGAAGACGGCCGCGTAGGACAGCCCGCCGTCCGCCGCCTCCGGGGACACGGTCACCACTACCGCCGCGGTTTTGGGCGGCTGCAGCTTCCGCGGCCTCTTTGTGGAGGCCGTTGCCACCGGTGGCGAAGGCTGGGCTTGGGCTGCTTTTTTGGCAGCCTTTTTGGCCCGCCTTCGGGACTTCTTGGAGCCCCTCGCCTCCTGCCAACCCTCGTTGGAGGGGGCAGGTGCGGAGGGGCCCGGCAGGGGTGTCGGAGTGGGGAGCGGAGGGAATGCCACTCCGCTCCTCGGCGCCGTTTTAGGCCCCGTCTTGGCCGGCGCCTGGGGATGTGCCTTGGCCGGCGCCTTAGCCGGTGCCTTGGCCGGCGCCTGGGCCGGTGCCTTGGCCCCCCTCCTCGGCCTTTGGGGAGCCGATGGAGTAGGGGCAGACGCCGCCGCCGCGTAAGAAACGCGGCCTCCCACCACGGGGAGCGCGGTCGGAGCGGCGGCCTTAGGCCGCTGTGCCGACGCGAGCGGGGGGCGCATAATCGGCGCAGGAGGCAGTCTCGCCTCCAGGCCAGCCAGGCGTCCGTCCAGCATATTCCCAACTGCGATGAGGATTTCTCGCAGTTGGGAGTCAAATGCCCCTGAGTTGGTGGTAGTTGCAGGCTGGGACGCGGGCGGGGTTTCCCGCTCGGGGAGGTTCGCCTGGAAGCGGGCGAACTGAGCGCTCAGCTCGTTCACCCGCTCCGTCAACCTCTCGTTGGCCACCTGCAGGCGAGACACATCGCCCACTAGGCCCTCCACGACCTCCGACAAAGCGGAGGAGGAGTCCTTAAGGGCCCTCACAAACGTGCCCTTAAGGTTCACGGACTTGGTGGCCACCTTGTGAATGACGGCCATCGCCGCTTTCGCCCTCTCCTGCACGGACACGGGAGCCTGGGGGGCATTTCCCCCCACCGGCTCCCGAACCTTGAGCAGGAGATCCGCGATCTCCTCCTCCGCTACGGCCTCGCCGTCCACCCGTACGTTCCTGTACGACTCCGCGTTTGAGAACGCGGAGCCTGACGGGGTCGAGACCGGGGCCGAGGCAGGTTTGCGTGCCCTCCCTCGGCGGCTGCTTGCCACCTTTGGTGGCATCATCTCCTGGGACGTGTCGGTTTCCTCGTCCCTGGAGCGTCCTCGTTTCCGGCTGTCGCTTCGCTCCGCCTCCATGGCGTCAGCGCCATCCAACGAAACGGCGGATCCGGAGCGCAGCCGATCTGATGCTCTTCGGCTCCCAGAGACCAGCGTCAGACTGACTTCTGGGAGCCCCATAGAGATAGGCGTCCCCGACGCCACCTCACCCTCAGTGGACGACCCATCCGCTCCACTGTTCTGCTTCTCCTTCCTTCCCTTCGTTTTCTTCGTTTCCGTTAGACTTGCCTTCTGTTGTTGGTTATTTCCGATCGTTTTTTGTGTTTTAAGGTTTTGAATTTTTTCCATATTTAATCCCACGAGTGGGGGAGAACTAAAGGTCCACCCGGGCAGAGATCCCCCATTACCCGGGCAAGCGTAAGTTTTTAACCCAACCGAGGGGTCCGCAGGTACCTCGGCTTGGAGTGCGCTCGCGACTGAACTTCCCACCAGCCATGCATCCCCCGGCCACGCACCAGAACACGGGATTCGGGGAATTTTTTAGAGAGGTTATCTTCCTCGCGGTCCGGGCGGTTAAGCCAAGACCCTCGTCCCCGATCAGAGCCGCGAGACTTAACCACAGCGCTCTTCTCGGGATTACGATATGCCGACGGTTGACAGGGAGACTACGTCCCCCTGCCTGCTCGGTGGTAGTGTGAGTACACGCCGAGCCCGTCCTCCTTTCTCCACCGCTATCAGCGGAGAAAACTGTGGCCCCTACAGGGCCCCGCCATCAGGTTTTTTACCGAGGTTTCCTCCTCCATGCTCCGAAGAGCGAAGAGCCAGCAGGGCAACCGGCAGACACGCCCACCCTGCTGGACCAGGCCTTGCCCGAGAGCCGATGAACGGCTGCCTCTTCTGCTAGAATATTGGCCGCTGGCGATAATCCTCTCCTCCAAGAGGACAAGGAGGAAACAGTACCATCGCCAGCGTTTCCAGGGTGCACCACGAGGAGGTTTTCTAGCCCAGCACCCCAAATCCTATACCAACCCGTCTGGCCAGAGTGGTATAGTAGTCCAAAAGCTCCTTTCTATGTCCAGAAGTGGCCTATTAAAGGCTGTTGATGATGATGACAACTAGCAAATAGTAAATCAGAAGCGATTCTTACAATAAAATACGGGCTTTGTAGTTTGATTGCAATTGCTACATACTCGTACATTAGTTTGTTAAACATTTGTCTAATTATTTGTAATTTAGTACTAAGTTTTTTTTTGGAAATAAAATAATATAAATATTATTTTTTTAGACCAAACTGTACGGGTGTCACCAAACTGTATATTTCAAGTTCCTTAAGGTTTTCGTAATTTTCGAGACTCGTTTATTTTTATAATTTTCGAGGCTCTAAGTTTCTTTACTTCGTTAAATTTAAAATGTTACGGTTAATATGCTATTAGCGGTGGCATGCAACGCTAATAGCATATTAACTGCTTATGGTGCAGATATTGTACTGGACGTGGATCGATTTTATTTTACATAATATTATGTATTCATTGTGTCAAACCTTATTATAGTACCTGCCATATTATTTAATACTTTATGTAAATAAATAGTTCAAAATTACAAAAAATCTTTTTTCGATTTATTTTCATGTACTTATTGTCATGTATTTTCATGTATGTATGTATTTCACTTTATTTTAGATCTCGAAAATCCTGTGGTGAAAAGTTTCAAAAACTTACTACATTTAACCACGAAAAATACAGTTACAGTAGAATTTGCAAATGTATCTATGGGGATGTATATGATACCGGTGTTTCTGTCAACAACAATCTCAAATATAATTACGGCTTTACAATTCAATAACGTAATTTAAAAATCTACAAAACCAAGACGTTTTGCTGTTTGTAGATTCCCAATAAGATTTAATGTTAATGTCAAAAGATTTTTATTAAAAAATGTGTTACGTATTTTTAAATTCACAATAAATGAGTGTGTATTAACTTGTATTATGTTTATTTAAACCCAAAGTTAAGATATAATATATCCGTGTGGTGGTGGATTAAGAATATGAAGTGTCACCACCCCTATTCATCCCGTAGGTCGTAACAGTTGACAAAAGGAGCCCCCTACGCAAAATGTTAGCACTAAAAAGAGAAGGAAAACTTGGAAACTTATAACCAACCCGTCAGGCCAGCGTGGTATAGTAAGCGAAAACCTCCTTTCCAGGAGATGCATATGTTCAGCAGTGAACTATTAAAGGCTGTTGATGTGTGTGTGATGAAACCCGAAGTTATTATTCTTAATGCAGTATCAGTTCCTAATGATGAAGAAATGAACAATGCTATGAAAAATGTGAAATATCAATAATATGGTTTTTTGATGGACAACTCACATTTGCCTCAGTAGTAATTAATCATCCGATTGTCTTTTAGATTACAAATGTAAGGCGGGGCACAGCGTGACGAAAAGACAAATTGAATTAAAAGTAATTAATCAAAATATATTTATTTTCTTTAAAACTGTTCTTTTGATCGAAGATAATAAATTATTTATATTTTAATGTTTTTCCCATTTATTTTTAATGAAATAATTTCTGAAATAATTTACAATACTTCAACTGCAAGCGACAAGTTTGGTTTGACGTTTTGGTTCTGAAATTGAATTTATCAATTACACAAGGCTATCAATATCGCCACAAATACGCAAGACATTCAAAACACTCGGGATACTGTACACATACGCACTTGTATTTATACGTAATCGTAACACATAATGACTATCGACGGACCTTTTGGTCTAGTGGCTAATGACTCGTCATCATCACTGGCAGGTTCCAAATAATAAATAACCAAATAAAATGCAGCAACTTGACATTTCAGTAGCCTGGTACTCTGGTTAGCACCTGATATGGCCGGAAGTATGTAGTCGTCCTGCTAATTGGGATTAGTATCAAATGTCATCTCTATTTCTACTATCAGTCAAAGCGGCAATAGCGGCGACTACTCTGAGAATACTAAAATGGAACCGACCTTCGCCTCGAAACGAATGAGCTTAAAGCTCCAAGGAGTAACAAAAGTCCTTTAATTAAGAAAAAAATAAAGGCTAAATTATGATAATGATTATTTTAAGCTTCCTAGGACAATATGAATTTGTAGTGAAGTTTGAGTTTCAATTTTAGTTTTGGCCATGAATGTTAGTTTGACTCAGATGCTAAATTGTTTTCTCTCTTTTTAAAAGACTACTCCCGCATTAGGAACATATCCTGTGGCGCGGGGGACTTTACAAACATACATGAAACGGACACAAATAACACCAAGACTCAGAACAACAACTTGTGGATCACACAAAGTGTCGTCCTATGTGGGCATCGAACCCACAATAGAATTATACCGCCACTAAGAATCATTATCAAAATGTTCATGTGGAACTCTGCCGTCTCCTTCTGCGAGCAAGTTATGCTCGCGAAGGAGACGGCGGAGCGGGACCGGGAGAGGTTTAGGACTCTCCCGGCCCGCCAGGCCCGGGAACGGGCCAGGTACCGCAGGCGACTCAGGCGCCGGAGGTCGCAGAACGACCTCCGTCCTCCATAAGCGCAGGCCTGGGGGTGACAGGTGAGGCCATCTGTCACCCTAGCAGAAGCAGGCCGGGGTGGCGGCTTCGCAACGCGCTCGCTTCCAGGGAGCACAGGGCACATGGGGTTCCCACACGGGGGAGTCTGTCTACTCGTCTGTAGATGGCCCGAGGTATGTCGGGGCACCAGGGACTTCCCATCTAGGGTATACCTGGTTCCCCGGCTATTCGAGTCCGACATGCCACCGATAGGTGGTATCCAAGGGGATTTCCGCACGGAAAAAAAGAAAAAAAAAGATGTATACAGTAATTCATTAAGAAAGTGTGAGTCATACAATATCAATATAACTTGAGTAAAAGTAAACAATAAATTCTGTTTACGTTTAATTTTAATAATACTCGTAGTCATTTATGGAAATAATTATTTTAACATCTATTAACAATTTCTTGATAACTAATATCCAATACTATTAAGTATGTGTACTAACTAAGTCGATTAAAACATAATTTTTACTCATACGATAGCAGGAAGAATATTAAACGTCTTTCCAATAGAAGTCAGTAAAATGCATAATTTAATACAAATCATTGAAGTGGCTGAAAACATAATGTGTATCTATAGAAACTATCTATTTTGTAGTGAGAGACACAAAACATTCGTTGTGTTTCGCATAATTATTGAAGTAGCAATATATTCACTGATAATTCTAAATAATTTATATTTGATTTGGTTTGGTTTGGTATATGAGGCAAAAAATAGCACTGATTTGAAATATGTTTACTCTGCACTGTATACTTTCTATTTTGGTGATGTATACTTTGGCTTCTTTAGTATGTCTAAAGGTGCGTCATATAAAATCTTCATTGAGAATCTAACGGCTGTACACAACGTATACAACAAGAATACGAATTATAAAAGAAACTTAAAACGATTGCATATTATAGTCTTTACAAGTTTCACTGTTAGTTTAATACCAACAGCCTGTTTGAGTGCACTTGATGTTACAAGTAATATGCCCGTAGCTGGTAACGGGAGCACACTAAATGTTTCTTTAGTGGTTTACTCACTTCTTCGAAATGAAGTAACCTATATTTTAGAATTTTTTGCATTATTTACATTTTTATCGTTATTGACAAATTTGTTAAAGTGCTTAAGTAATACAATATTAGAGATACAGAAGAACATGCAATTGAAAGAAGAACTGAACACGGAATGCAATCATTCAATGGTAGTTGAGAAGCTGACACAATGGGCTGAGCTGTACGAATGTTTAGTGGATAGTAGCAAGCAACTGTCAGCATGTTTTAATCATAATGTAAATATTTTAAAATACCTAGTTAGAAACCAGTCAGCTGTTCTTTATTTTAATGGCTTTCTTGAAATAAGTAGTTTTATTTAAAAGTTTGCAATTTTATAAACGAAAATACCTGTCACTCAAAGAAAATTAAAAAAAAACCTTCAATACTTGTTAATAATAATGTAGGCAAGTATATACCTAGTTACATCTAGTACGAGAAACTAAATATAAAATTAGCATAGTCACGTGAAATGTATTAGTTATTTAGTTAGAAAACTTATTTACAAATATTTTTATTACATTTTGATTTTGTGTTTTCTGTAATACCTTGTGCCATGCTAGCGTGTTCAGTCTGGTTATGGTAAAAGTTATAGAAAAATGATTGATCAGTTGAAGTTTTTCGATTTCATACTTGGAATTATTAAATCATTTCTAATTATTAATCTATGATTTTACTGTCATAATAATGGAATAAAAGTCTTTACTATTTGTGGCAAGTCACTGACGTCGCAAGTCGTAACGGATGTCAGGTGCGCCATTGGTAGTGGTGGCTACCCGAGGGGATTTCCGCACGGAAAAAGAAAAAAAAAAAAAAAAAAAGGTGCGCCATTGGTTTTGTACCATCAACCGATCACTTCAGCAGACGTGTATGAGATGTGTCCAGTCATTATTTTAAAGCTAATCTAAGTACAGAAATCAGAATTCGTTTATAATTAGTAGATATATTTGTAAATTGGCCTTATTCAGAACTGTTAATCATGATCCATGAAGTCAAAAGACAACCGAATGAATTACAGTTAAATTGACTTACCAGTTTACAAAAATTAAAGTGTTAGGAGTTAGTATTATTTACTTAAATATGGAATTATGTAACACTTCTAAAGTTTATGTGATTACTTTTCAGATTATTTATGCATTTACAATGAATAGTGTTTATTTAACAATTATATTATACTACATAATCAGTTCGATCATAAAAAAGGTAAATAAAAAAAAAAATAGTTAGTTTTGGAAAAAATATTTAAGTGTATAATAATATATTTATTTGTTACAGGAGATAAAACTGTACGTATTCATTATGAACATTATTTGGTTTATTTTGAGCAGTGTACTGCCGATTGTGATGTCATTTCATGCTGGACAAAAGTTGCAGAATGAAGTGGCTACAATGAAAAGGGCTCTCACTAATTTGTACAGTTTGGTTCTTACCAGTAAGTATGTTTATTAATTTATTATTAAAGACCACGGGGTTCAATAATTCGACATTATAATATTAATAATAATATATTTTTACACATTTCACACATAACCAGACTGCTGATAAAATTACCTTTATATTTATAAATACATACATATTATAGATAAAGACACCCAGACGCAGAACAAATGACCGTGCTCATCACACAATTATTTGTCCTGGGTGGCGATTGAACCCACGACCTCTGGCGTAGCAGTCAGGGTCACTAACCACAAAACCAACATGCCAGTACAATTTCGCCAACATTACATTAGAAGTAGGATCGACCTGTTTTTGAAGCAGTGGAGCATTCTTTTATTTGGTGTAAGCAAGGTGGCAAAGGAGCAAACGTTTTACCTGAGGGTAATTGTCTACTGTCGCCTATAAATACCTACAACTCAAAAGTCAAAAGTGGGTTTTCTCCGGTAAACTTACCCACTCGGTGAAAAGCATTTAAAGAATTGTTTAAAGCCGGTTTTTTGTGAAGCTTGTGAGGCCTGTGAGGGTCATTCCCGTTGAGCCGACCCATATGTGCTGAATCATGGCTCTCCTCGGGCCCAACAAGATATTCAAACAGGTTCATGAGCATTTAAAGGAAGGGCCGAATGGTCAATACAGGCTTTGTGACTGGCACTAGGAAGAAATCCTGTGTCACGGGGGACTTTACAAACATACATTAAACAGGCCATACCCAGACTCAGAACAATAATTTATGGATCACACAAAGTGTTTTCCCGTGTAGTGCAGTAAGAAGCGGCGAGAGAACCGCTTAAACCACTACGCCATCCGTGCAGTCAAAATTGACATGAACCCTCCCAACTCTGACACTTTGAGTGAGGATTCCGAAAATACTGTACGAGTTTATGGGATCTGACGCCTGATAGACGGGAAAACTTCTGACATAGGTCTTGTTTTTAAGCTTTCCGGACCAGTGCAAGACTGAAGGGTTCCTTTTTTATGAAGCAATTTATCCTTGTTAACTAAAGGGATATCTAGACTAGTGTTTTACTTTAGGGAAATCGCGACTACTTGTTTACCATGAAGAACGATTCGTTTTAACTATAGGAATACCTGGGGAAGTACTGCTATAGGGATATCTAGACTAGTTAAACTTCATGAAATCCAGTCAAATAGTACTATTCCAGGGATGTAAATAAATTAGCCTCGAAGAACTCGGTGTGCTAAACAGATCGAGGCAGTATTTCACTCCGGTCCACCGCCTCCGACTCTAAAAGGCGCAAGTCCGGCCGCATATGGAAAACTGTTCTTCTATGCAGGGGCATCCCAGTACCAGTTTCTCCCTTTGGACCGTATCCAATAAAAAGCATTTCGAATCGTCGATAGTCAAAAGATCTTCGATTCGATCCGATTTTAATATTTTTTTCACAATTTTATTTGGGGCGCAATGCATCAACGTTGCGAAGGTTTTTGGCTATTTCTTTAATCTTTCAACCGTTTAGACATGAAACCGTTTTCAGACAGAATGAAGCGAGAAGGCAAATTAGGGTTAGGATAACAGATAGGGAGAAGGAGCTAGCTAGGATAAGAGATACTACAAGTGTCAGAACCGATTCAGAATTGAAACTGCAGTAACTCGAAAAGGTCGAGGTAGCATACCCGTATGTCCGTATAGGCCACTAGGACATCATCCAACCTATGTGTGTGTTTGGTAATATATTATAGGGTTACTATAGTATAGGGTTTATTTATTCCGGGTCAGACGCACATATTTACCTTAAAAAGATAGATATAAAAGAAATCAAAATAGAAACACAATTTGTCTTCGCGATCATTATTTGCATTTTTGATATTATCACATATTAGCTGCTTTAAAGTGGGTACTGAATGCCGATTGAAAGTTATGTACCAATTCAATATGTAAAACATGTATTTTAGTAAATTTTAATAAAATCGACAAACATTATGAAAATTACAAGAATTTTTGATATTTTTATTTCTCATTTTAACATTTAACCTTGTTTCAGATGCCGAAAATCCTAATGCAAAAATTGTCAAAAATCTACTAAATTTAACAATGAAAAATAAGGTTACAGTAGAATTTGTAGGTGTATCTATCATTGAGTTAAAACAACACTAGAGAAGCAAACCTCATTATCACACGTCGAAAAAAGTGTAACCACTTTTGAACTTTGACGACGTAGCTTTGATACCACTAAACATTTGACAGTAAACATATTTATGTCTCATTTACACGCGAGACAAGAACAATACCATCGCTCGGATTAGACAAAGACAAAGACATAACTTTACGATGGTGGGCCAGTGTTGACTACCGTATGAAATTTTACCCATAACAACCAAGAAACAATTTTTTTTTTTAAACAATTTTCTAATAAAATAAATTTATTTAAATATTTTAAATAATATATTTCGAATTGAATGGAATAGGTATAAATAATAAAATAACTGGAAATATTTGGTTAAAAGGGTTATTGTATATTCAGTGTAAAATCAAATTCCGCTATGAAGCATCAGTTTTGTATACAATTGTCTTTTAGACTCTTTTTTATAAGTTTGTGTGGATATTTTACTTTCATGATACAATCTTATTTTTACCTATGTATAAATAATGGCATTTAATAGTAAAAGTGAATGATCAACTTGTACTGATAATAAATAATCCCCAGGGTGTATTGCAAATTCTTTTAATATTTTAAAATACAAATAAAAAAAAAAATATATATATATATATCTTTTTATATTTTATATTTTTTTATTTATATTTATTTACTTTTTTATTTTATATATATATATATTTTTTTTGTACAATTGTTATTTATATTTGATAATTAATTAAGAAAAATGAATGAATGAATGAATTAATTCTTTTATACAAAAGTCTCCAGCACTGCGAGCTTGGCAGAAGGTGAACGTTCAACGGGTCCCTAAAAAAAGTGATCGATTCAGCCCTAACAACTACCGTTCTTCCTATATTTTATTATTATTGACAAAATGTTTAAAAACAGTATAAAGCATATTATTTCATAAATTACAAATTCTCCCACTAATGTGGGAAAACAAAAATGTTTTTTTAATGGTAACACTAATTCTAAATTACAATTATCAATGTTTTATTTCAATTATAGCCTTATTTACGATATTATCAATACAAAAACCATAAACTTACACGTGATAAGTAATTCCGCATGATTTATTATGGTTTTGTGACCTTGAATCGCATTCTTTCACTACGCATTTACCCATTTTGGCGATTGTTACTGTCATGTGTCGCTATGTTCAACTCGGTTGACGCCACATTGAACACTGAATTGACGTTTGCTACGCATATGCCTGTGGACAGATGTGCAGTAGCAACGATTTTAGGCGGTAATTACTCATCTATGTAAGTATTATATCAATGGTATCTATAGGGATGTATATTATTCCGATGTTTCTGTCAACAACAGTCTCTAATATAATTACGGCTTTGCAATTCAATAATATAATTTAAAAATTTACAAAAAAAGTGGTTTGCATTCGAATTTGTTGATATTAATATATATTAACCTAAAATGTTAAAAGCATATTTATACATAAGTAATAATAAATAAGTGGGTGTTAGTTTGCGCCATGTTTATTTAACACCAAATATAAACGCTGCAATACCAAATCTCAAGGTGGTTATAAAATAAGAAATACTATTAGACATATAAAATCACAAGTCCTTTGCTAGACTCAGGCCACCTCTACCAATTTCTACTTCTCCTGATCCCTTTTTAACTTACCTTTTTCGTGGTCGTTCTCTATCACGGGTGTTTGCTCAAGGTCTTAACTCGAGTGATCTTCGAGCCCATCGATTGTTGTATAGTCTAATAATGTATCCTGCCCATCTCCAATTATGACATCGATTTCCACTACATCTATGACTTATGTCTTTTCTCTGATCCACTCGTTTCTCTTGTTGATGCAACGCAGGGATGTTTGTGAGGATTTTAACATAACATATAATTTAAAATTACATTTTCTTTAACCTCTGTCACGTCCGCTCAGCAGACTTTGCACATTAGTGCGCTTCTGTGTCGAGTCCGCTACGGGGATCCGCCGTAGAGGTGTATGTATAGTCTGTTTTTTCGATTACTACAGTTCTCCCTTCGCGGTCGCCTCCCCCCCGGGCTGGGCGTTATTTGTTACGCAGATGACACTCTGGTTACAGCCCGGGGAGCGGACTTTCAAGAAGGATAGTGGCAGTCGACCCCCGCCCGAAAAGATACGTGAGTGGCGTGAGGCCGCTCGTCGAGCCACGATAGCTCGTTGGTCGTCCCGGCTGGAGGCTCCACGTGCTGGCTTTGAAGCCGTGGAGGCGCTCCAGCCGGTCATTGTCGAGTGGGCAGGGCGGCAGCACGGGACCCTTTCTTTCCGGCTGACGAAGGTCCTTTCCGGGCACGGTTGCTTCGGGAAGTACCTGCACTCGGTCGCCAGGTGGGAATTGAGTCCTGCCTGTGACCACTGCGATTGCACTGAGGACTCGGCTCAGCACACTATGGCAATTTGCCCAGCTTGGGCGCCGAAGCGCCGGGTTCTCATTGCAGTCATCGGGGGGGATCTCTCGCTGCCGGCCGTCATACGCTCCATGGCTGGTAGTGACAGATGTTTCACCGCGGTCGCATCCTTCTGCAAAGACGTCATCTCGCAGAAGGAGGCGGTGGAGAGGGCCCGGGAGGACAACCAATGGAGGACCCAATCCGTCGCCGTCGAACCGTCTACCGCGGGTGGACGGGGCGGGTTTTCCCCTCCACCCGCTAAAAGCGATGTCCGCGTGTGCCGGACGTCGCCTAAATGGAGATTTTACCCGAAGGTGGTGCCCGCGCCGTTGCGGGCAGGCGCTAGGAACGTCCGGATGTATCATAATAACAGCAGTTCCCGGATCCCTCCTATTACAGGCGCATAGTGGCACACCGTGTGGTTTTAGTCGGTCCGATTCCGACACACCACCCCGCCGCAAACCCCGGTGGGGTGACGGCCCAATGGGGTTTCCAAACGTAAAAAAAAGGCCTCTGCGCCAAATGTACCTGAAGATGTTGATGCCGAGGCAGAGTGGGTCTGGCCTATTGTTCAGCCCAATATTGCTAACGCTGAGTTTACTAGTGGTCTCCGGAGATGGAACGGCTACGTCAAGCGTGCGTGACCGCACGCCCCCAGTGGTTCCCCAGAAGCCGTCGCCGCCCCGATGCTGAGCTCGAGAGGCAGAGCTGTTAGCGGAATACAGGGTTGCCAAGAGGACCCTTCAGGCACCGGTAAAGCACCAAGAGTGAGCCCGCCTTGAGTTACTGGGGACACTGGAGCGGGATCGGTGGGGACGCCCCTACTGTTTGGTTAGAAGCAAGATCCGACTGTGGGCCACGCCGCTGACCCGGTGTCTTCAGAGAGGGTCTTCGGCGGTCAACCGCGAAGCAATCTGAAAGCCACGGCCGGGGTTGCCCAAATCGTGAAGAAGAGGTATCTAGGGCTCGTACTCGATGGCCGGTAGGACTTCGGACATCATTTCCAAGGTAAGTTTCATAAGTTAGTTGGCATACAATAATTGCTGAATGAATATCCTAAGTATGTATGTATTTAACATTAAGATAAGCATGCCCTTTCCAATTTCATCACTAAACATGTTTATACAGAGGAAGCCTCGATTTCAGGGTAAATAGTTGTATTACAAATAGATGACATCGAGGAAGGAGTATGTGCTGCCTTGGGGCTGTCTAGAGAACACAATGACTCATTATAATTATAGGAGTTTACCAACCTGCCTATAGCCAGCACCTTTACCGACTTTACCAAATTTAGCCATTAAGTTACGAGTAGTTACGTGTAATAAATAATCAAAAAAAAATGCAGCTGCTTGGCATTTCTCTGTATACTAGTTTGCACCAGATAATTCCGATTCCGAAAGCATACTGCCGTGCTACAATATATATTATTCGGAATCAATATAACATCACATCACTTTTCTCTTACTACTACTCTTATTAGCCAAAGTGAGGATAGCGTGGCTACTCAGAGTACAAATTATTCAAAAGGTTCTTTAAATTAAAAATAAACTGATTATGGAGAAATTCATTTGGATCATCACTTAATAATTGGCACTCCACCACTTTTCAAGACACTTTTTGCCTCGCACAACTAACCTGTGGAACAAGTTATCGGCCGATACGACATTTAAACCTTCAAGAAAAGAGCGCACTCCTTCCTCAAAGGCTGGCAACGCGCTGGTGACTCCTGAGTTACAAGTGTTCATGGAAGGCGGCAGTTGCTTTCCATCGGGCTACCCGTCTGCTCGTTTGTCCCTACTTCCTTAAAAAAACCCTGAAAAATTGAAATTGTTTATGGAAGTTTCAGTTTTATTTTCTATTCAATTGCCATAAATTAGTTTCAATCAGACGTTAAATGACATACCAAGTATTTTAATGCCGCCACAGATAATTAGAATCATGTTTTCATGTACTTAATTATATAACTACAGTAATTCGGGACTAATACCAACCGCAAAATTCCACCATCGTTCCACACGGCAAAATTTTCATCCTCATTACCTGGATAGTTGGCGCTCCACTACTGTGCGCTTTTCGAGACACTTTTTGCCCCGCACAAGCAATATGTGGAACGGGTTATCGTCTGCGGTATTTCTTCTTCTTCTTAGGTCTTCAGAATAATGAGTTGCAGACGTTCATGGGCGGCGACAGTCACTTTCCATCAAGTGACCCGTCTACTCGTATGCCCCATCTAATAGTAAAAAAAAAAACATTAGCAACTGCTAATGAATATCACCCCATATCCACTCAGTTGAGTCAAAGTAAATATTTTATTCTATTCTGCGTTTAGCTACAATTCATTTCAATAATTATCATTTTTCAATATAATCGCTTTGATGTTAGTTTAAACATTTGTCGATTAAAAAATACCAATAGTATTGAGTATATGTGCTTACAAAACTTACTTACAATGAGTTTATTTTGAAAAGTTTCGGATATAAATACAGTAAATCTTTACCAAGTGTGAGCATCATACCAAATCCACCGATATCAGTAAAAGTGAATGTGTTATTCTGTTCCACATCCATTTACATTTAATTACAATTATTATCTTATATCGATATAATTGTTTTAACATTAATTGGAACTTATGTTGTTTCAGAATACCAATATTGTTAAGTATATTATTTACTAAGTCTATTAAGATATTATTTTTACTTATAGTGCAGCAGTAAGAGTGTAAACACCTTTTCCATTCAAGTAAAGTCCTATAAAATGCATAATATAATCCGGTGCATTGAAGTGGCTGAAAATATAATGTGTATCTATAGAAACTACCTGTTTTGTAGGAAGCGATACAAAACTTTAATTGTGCTTCGCATAGCTATTGATGTAGTAATATCTGCGCTATTAGTTCTCATAAGTTCATATTTTTTTTTACATGAGGCAAAACAAAATGTTGATTTGGGAACCTTGTATTCCTTGATGGATGTTATGTTCTTTGGTGATATCTTTTTAGGGATTTCTAGTAAGTCCAAAAGTGCGGCATACAAAATATTAATTGACAATCTTACGGCTGTTCACAACGTGCACAATAAGGATATAAACTATAACAGAAGCTTAAAACGATTGCAGATTATAATTTTTACAGGTTTCACTGTTATTTTGATGGTAATAGTAACTTGGATTGGAATTACAATTGCGAGTTTAATGTCATTAGGTGTCACCTGGGGCACATTGAATAATGTATCAGTGGTTTTCTCATTATTTCGAAAAACAGTAACCTGTATTTTAGAATTAATGGCATTATTTACATTTTTATCAGTATTGACAAATTTATTGAAGTGCTTGAATAGTACAATATTAGAGATACATAAAAAACTGCAATTGAGAGAAGAACTAAATGATGAATACTGTCATTCAATACTGATTGAGAAGCTAACACAATGGGCTGAGTTGTACGAATATTTAGTAGATAGTAGCAAGCAGCTGTCAGCATGTTTCAATTATTATGTAAATATTATTTATAAATAGTTAGAAACTAATCTGTTTGTTGAAATATCATCATCATCAACAGCCTTTAATAGCCTATTGCTGGACAAAAGCCTCTTCCTAAAGTCCAGCCGCTCAAAGAATGCGTTTCTGACAGATCGTGATCGACTGGGCAATAACTTTGAACTGGCGTACAATTTACGGCAAAATTTTAAATATCTTTTATTTACCTTATTAACGAGTGATAACATTAAAATTCGAATAATTATGGCAACTTACAATAAATGTATTAATTTTGGGCTAAAATTATTACAATTACTTAATTAACAAATATAAAAACAATAGCTTTTAAAAGTCAAACCACGTCAAACGGCGCTGTTTCAAGGTTATGTCAACTGTTTGTTTTTGTAGTGATGTGGCAAAATAACGAGGCAATTGTAATCAAATATTTTTGTAGTCTTAATATATTCTGTCGGTATAATATAAAATAAAACGTTATAATTTTATAATATACATATAATGTACTTAGTACTTAATAAAGTTAATAATATAATAAAGGTACGCCCAAACAAAACTTAAGAAAATTAGTGTCCTACTATCAGTCAGATGAACTTAAAAAATCATTGATAATAAAATTACCCACTACTTTATATTTCTGGTAAAAAATGGCAACCCAAAATAGCGTTGTGGGGGCCGCCATTTTGTGACATTTAAAAACAGTCGTCTCTCACGCCTAGACTACGTTCTCCAGTGTTTCTCGTTGTGTATTTTGTCGTGGCTGTTATTCTTGTTATTTTGACTGTTCTTCTTGACATACTGACCTCTGCTCTAATCTGGACTTTTAGTGTATAATAACAATGCCAAAACGCGGCCAAACATTGAAAAGTGAAACTCGTGAACTAATTATCAAGCTACAATATTACTTTGAGCGTGAAAGACAAAATGGCCGAACTTTAATTCCTGTCGACCAGGTCCAAGAACGCATTTCTCAGGCACTTGGAGTGAGCAAACGGACGATAGCAAATATTAATAAGGTAAAGTTCGGCTCATCTGGCATGGAAGCAAATATTTTAAGAACACCAAAAAAGAAACGCAGAACTAAACCTGCAACAGACATTGATAGATTTGACGTCGATGCAATAAGGAATCATATGTATGGTTATTATTCCAGGAATGAGTAAATTCTAGCATCTTTGAAAGCAGCATCTAAAATTTTGACGGACAAAAGGAAAATTCTCTTAGAAAGAAATGACATTATTTTAAAAATAATTACTTTTTTAAGAGAAGCGACAAAAATCGATAATTGGGACAATGTCGTTTTCATCGACGAGACATGGCTGAACGCCAATCACACGATTTCTCGTTCTTGGACAGATGACACTCAAGCGTCAACGTCAAAAGTGCCAATGGGTAAAGGAGCACGACTTATAATATGCCACGCTG
The DNA here is from genome assembly GCA_902825455.1 of Arctia plantaginis. Classification (NCBI taxonomy): domain Eukaryota; kingdom Metazoa; phylum Arthropoda; class Insecta; order Lepidoptera; family Erebidae; genus Arctia; species Arctia plantaginis. Next base: position 28,889 of record CADEBD010000354.1, read on the forward strand.
GTTTTGCGAAGTATGATTTCATGGAAAACGGTTTATTGGCATTTGAGTCAAAAACCACTACTGACTATCACAAAGAAATGAATGCGGCTTCATTTATGGAGTGGTTCCAGGATGTGTTGCTACCTGTCCTGCCAAAGCCTTCAGTTATATTAATGGATAACGCCCCTTAGGATTCGGTGCAAAAAAATAAAGTACCTACCCAAGCTAATAGAAAAGAGGAATTGATGGCTTGGCTGCAAAAAAGTGGCATTGACGCAAATATGGTAATGCTAAAAGCAGAGCTGATGAAATTAGTCAATGACCATAAGCTGACAAATGTTTGATATGAAATAGATGAGTTGGCTCTGGAGTACGGTCATCGCGTTCTCCGAATTCCCTCGTACCACTGCCAGTACAACGCCATTGAGCTAATTAGGGCTCAAATTAAAGGTTATACAGCCCGTCATAATACTTCTCCACCGTATGGCGTAAAAAGATGAAGATGCTTTTAAAAGATGCATGCGAAAAAGTCACAAGAGATGACTGGATGAAGGTGGTTGAAACTAAAAAGATTATATTTGATGACTGACCGCGATATCCGTATAGATACTATGATTGACAATAATATGATTATACACGTTAGTGAAGATGACAGCGACTCCTCAAGCGAATCGGAAGATTAAATTGTTTGACATAGTCTTCATTGTTCAAGGCTTAAAACTATGTATTTCATAATATACATTTTCCAATAAATAAAGCATTTTTATTTTTATTCCCTTCGTTACATTTAGAAATTACGATTCAATTCAATTAATTGATTCATTAAAAATTTATTTACATCGTGAATATTTATTGAATATATGGAAATATAATGCCTATAAAAAATAACAAATTAAATAATAATAAAATAATTAAATTGAATAAATATGCATAATGAATGCAATAAATAACGTTACTAAATATTATCAATGTTATTTATTGTACATCACCAGTCATGACGAATTGACAGGTGTCAGAAACGCATTTTTTGAGCGGCTGGACTATAGAAAGGAGATTTTGGCCTACGATATCACGCTGATTAAACGGGTTAATGCAGGGTTTGTTTCAAGTTTTTCTTGTCTTTGCAGTCCTGTTGTTTACAGAGTTAGCTCCTTTGGTCAGCTCTTACGACACCCACAGCGGTCACTACTGGGACATTGTTTAAATAGTTTTATTTAAAAGTTTGCTATTTTAAAAATAAATTAACTGTCCGTGAAATAAAAACAAAATAAAACTTTCTTCTGAAAAACAATGTAAACAAGTATACCTATTTCTACTTCTAGTATGAGAAACTATGCTTAGAATTTGTTGTAAATTTCAGTGGGTTTGGGTTTGTTGTAGCAAATAAACTAAGATTCAAGAGTGCTTTCAACATAAAAAATGTGTAATACAATACTTTGAACAGAATAAAGAAAACAATTTAAAAACACATTCATCTCTTTTGCTTTTTACTTTTCTATTCTATTTTCGTTTTGACGCTGTCACACATGAGGTTGTAGAAAAGAGGTTCGTCAATTGATCAATTGTCAAAACTTGTCCTTGATCAATTTACAACGTAGCATCTCAAAAACTCTTCGGTTGAGTGGCTTAGTGAGAATGTCTGCAATCTGCTTGCTGCTCTCGACGTGTTGCAATATCACAGTGTTGATCGTTGAATCGACTGAGATAGTTCACGGCGAAGCTGATGTCTGGGCGAGTGATTGTAGCTAAGTACAACAAACTCCATATCGCCTCACAATAGTTGTTGTTTTGCCGGTAGTGCCTCGTCATTCTTGAAGTCTGTCTTCTTGGTGATCATTCCTTGCTCAATGGGTGTTGATGCTGGGTTGCACTGTTCGAGTTTCATTTTTCTCAAGATCTTCTCAGTGTATCGAGGCTGATTCACGAAGATACCATCCTTGTCGATCTTGATTTCCATGCCCAAGTACGTACATTATTCTGTGCTTTCTTGCTGTATGTGATCTGAAATTCCTTGTTTATCGCCCAAGAGTCTGTATATTTATTTTTCATCCTTACCAGCTATCAATCCATCATCCACGAATAGTGAGAGCATAATGCTCTTGTCCTTGTTATAGTAAATACATGGGTCGTCATCAGTGTTGATCAGGCCTATCTTAATTTTAAAGTGTGTGGTGACCCTCTCGTTCCACATCCTCTGAGCTTGTTTGAGCCCGTAAAGACTCTTATCCAACTTGCAAACTTTTCCTGATCCATCGTCGAACCCTTCAGGCTGGTTCATATAAATAACTTGCTCCAGGTTTCCATACAAGAATGCCGTCTTCACATCGAACGATACCAACTTCATTTTCTCTGACGCTGCATGACTCAAAAAGTAGTCGAATCGATTCATGGCGGGCTACTGGGCTGAATGTTTCCGCGTAGTCCACTCCTTTCTTCTGTTCAAATCTTCTTGCTACGAGTCTGGCCTTGTATCTTCCGTCTGCCTTCTGTCGAAGTACCCAACGACAAGTGATCGGTGTCACTCCTTCTGGATAGTTCAGCAGTTCCCAAGTTTTCATTTCCATTAACGAGTCGTTCTCCTCCTGCATTGCTTGTTTCCACTTCTCATCTTTGAGTGCTTCACTCACCGGGATGTCTTCCGTTTCACCAATCATGGCTACTTTTGCGCTCGTTCCTCCACGCCTGGAGTCAAGTACGCAGTCTTTCAGTCTCAGTCGCGGTTGCAAAGTTCGACGATCTCGCAAAATTGTTCTTCCTGGCTCTTCTGGCGGTTTTATCCCATTTTCATTGTTATTAGTCTCCTCAGCACTTTCTCCTGTTGTCCAGTTTTCCTCTTCTTCGTCTGACTCACTGCTGCTTTCTTCTTGCTTCTCAGGTGTGCCCTCTGTTGTCGATGTCTCAAGTTCAGTACCTTGCCTCTGTCTTATCTTTTCTTCGTCGAAGATTACATTGTCTGAAGTGACTACTTCTCTCTTCTCTTTCATATAAGTCCTGTAACATGGCGAATCGATGTCATAGCCAACCAGAATTCCCTTTTCTGATTTTCTATTTATCTTACCTCTCTTCTGTGCTTGAGTCAGCACATAACATTCACATCCAAAAGGTCGCAGTTTCTCAATTTTCATTTTTCTTCCAAACCATAGTTCTGCCGGACTTTTCCCTGGTACGTTGCTGGTTCCTGTCTGGTTGATCGTGCAGATCGCGTGGTTCATTGCCTCTGCCCATAGTCTCTCATCCAAACAATCTGCTTGTATCTCTGCCTTGGCTGCCTCGACAATCGTTCTCATCTCTCTTTCGACCCTTCCATTTTGTTCTGGTGTATCTACATTCGTAAAGGTATGAAAGATTCCCAACTTGTCCATCAGCTCTTTCGTTTTTGCATTTTTCAATTCCGTGCAGTTATCAGATCTCAGACTTTTCACTCTTCTTCCCAGTTGATTTTCTACAAGTCTTAGATAGCTTTCAATCTTCGCTGGGCCTTCACTTTTCGTCTTCATAAAGTAACAGGTTCGGTAGTGGGTGAAATCATCTTTCAACATGAGCCAATACTTTGATCCTCCTAGAGATCGGATGTTCATCTCGCCGGTGTCAACATGCACAAGATCTAATGGCTGCTGGGCTGTCTTGGGGTTGTTCGGGTGTGAGGATCGATGTTGCTTTCCATATGAGCACCCCGTGCACACATAATTATTCCAGTCATCAACATACTTGATACCTTTTCTTTTCAGTATGTCCCTCACATACTTCACGTTTTGATGGGCGAGTCTTTCATGCCATACTTTGATCGACTGAACCATCAAACTTGTCACTTCTTCTCTCCTGAGCGTCATTTTGAAAAGATTTCCGTTGCGCCTTGCTATTGCCACAATCTCCCTGCTATCCAGACTGTAAAATGTCGACTTCTTTACATTTGCCTTCTATACATATCCCTTGTCAAGCATCTGACTTACTGAGAAAAGATTAAAGTAAAGATTTGGTACGTAGATCACATCTTCAAGTACCACTGGATACCACTTTTGACCATCAAAGCCTCCATTTCGATGTTCCCGACTGCAACGCCATCTAGTCTGGTTGCGTCTCCAATCACAATTGGAATGGACTCGTCCAGTTCATCAAGCTGTACAAACCATTCTCGATGAGACGTCAAGTGTTGGCTGGCTCCACAGTCTTGATACCATGAAATTGCCCTGTCCTTCGAGATGTCGTTGTCCACTGTCGAGAGTGTTGTGGTCAAAAAAAGCCTTCTTGATTGGTATTCCATTTGCTGACTTATTTCCTTCTTCTCTGAATGGACAGTCCTTTGCGAAATGTCCTTTCTGCTTACAATTATTACATGAGTATTTCTTTTGCAGTACTCGATGTATTTCTGACATGGCTTTCCTCTGCACTCCTTGATTACGTGACCTTTCTTCTCACATTTGTAACATGCGAGCTGTGACTGGTCCTGCTTGCTTGATGACTGTACTTGTTTCACACGTCTTGTCATGAGAGCGTTGCTGGTACTACTCTCTGCGTTTGTCGTCGATTTCTTAAGTTGCTCGTCTTCAAGCCTTAAATGTTCAATGAGAGTATCTAAGTTCTTTGTAGGTCCGGTCACGTTGTTCCATGATGTTCTGAAATGCGCCAATTTTGGTGGTAAGACAGTCAAGATCTTTGTCATGATCCAACTTTCTCTCATAGGATCATTTTCAGTCGACACTTCTTCAGCCAAATCCATAATCTCCATACAATTCTCTACTGCTGACTTGCTTTCATCATACTCATCATACTCAAAGGTAAAGAATTTAATTCGAGACGTTTCTAAAGTTACATCAGTCTTTGTGCCATATAAAGTAACTAATTTGTCCAACATGTCTTTGGCAGTTTTACAGTTTGCAATTTTGTTCGCTATCTTACTGTTTACATTTAAACCTGTCAATGTTTGAGCTTCGACATCCTTCTTTATCCAAGCTGAAACCTTTCCTTCTGACACAGCATCTGCTGGTTCGACTTTCACGCCTGTCACAATGTCATACAGGTCTTTATTCTTTAGTGCTAGGTTTAGTTTAAATCGCCATGAAATGAAATTGACATTTCCCTGACTATCTTCACTTAGCATCTCCAACTGAGATTTTACAGTATCCATTTTGCTTACAATTAGTTGACTTCTGACAACTTTTAAATAAACAAAATGAATTTACAAACTTTCGTGGCGATTTTCTGACTTAAAGCGACTTGCGTGCACGTTCCTCAACATTGACTTGCTGTGCGATGACTGCTCATCTTGACTTCTTTTCGGTCACTTTCCTGGCCTTGCTTCCAACAAAACCCTTTCACAGCTGCCCTGGGCCCATAAATAGTTGTAAATTTCGGTGGGTTTGTTGTATGTAATAAACTAAGATTCAAGAGTGCTTTCAACATAAAAAATGTGTAATACAATACTTTGAACAGAATAAAGAAAACAATTTAAAAACACATTCATCTCTTTTGCTTTTTACTTTTCTATTCTATTTTCGTTTTGACGCTGTCACACATGAGGTTATAGAAAAGAGGTTCGTCAATTGATCTATTCTCAACAGAATTGTTATAGTGGCTCACATTCAGTGGAACGTTTCAGTTATGTAGTGAGCATACTTTCCCTCAGATCTGTTCAGTCAGGTAAAGGAAAGTGGTGGGTGTAAATGATTCAAAATTAAATTATTAGTTGAAGCTTTAAATTTTACATTTTTTTTATAGTTAGTATATATTAGGTCTTTACCTATGAAATTGCCGTTTTGTATGCAATAAGTGAAAGTACTTATTTTTTCAAACTTTTTTATTTCTGTTATTCGAAGTAATCACCCATGCAATCGACGCATCTTTGCCAACGCATTGGCAGTTTATTGATGCCCTTCTTGTAAAAATCAGCTGGACGGGAGGCAACAAACTCTTAAAAGGCATTTTGTACTGACTCTCGGGAATTGAATTTTTTACCCACTAAAAAGTTGTCTAAATTTTGGAAAAAGTAATAGTCGGTAGGTGCAAGGTCTGGTGAGTATGGCGGATGAGGGAGAGCTTCCAACCCCAGCTCTTGCAGCTTAGAGACTGTCTGTTGCGCAGTATGGGGTCACGCGTTGTCGTGAAGGAGCAGTGGGGACGACCGATTGACCAAAGCTGGTTGCAAATGTGACCACCAGACCTTGCACCTACCGGCTATTACTTTTTCCAAAATTTAGACAACTTTTTAGTGGGTAAAAAATTCAATTCCCGAGAGGCAGTAAAAAATGCCTTTGAAGAGTTTGTTGCCTCCCGTCCAGCTGATTTTTACAAGAAGGGCATCAATAAACTGCCAATACGTTGGCAAAGATGCGTCGATTGCATGGGTGATTACTTCGAATAACAGACATAAAAAAGTTTGAAAAAATAAGTACTTTCACTTATTGCATACAAAACGGCAATTTCATAGGTAAAGACCTATTATTTGTATGTCAATATTATATATAAAATTAAATAACTTTAAAAAAAGTCACTGAATAGTTGGTAATATATGGTAATAAGCTTTGTTCCTTAATTTCCTGTTTTATAACCGAATTTACTGTAATATAATTTTTATAGAAAGTGGCCTTAATATTTTATACCCGTGTTTTGTTCTTTCCACGCTCGTCGCCTCATGATAACTAATTACTGTCAACAATGGACACCTGCAACTTAAATGCGTTGCCGCCCTAAGACACTGGACTCCCCAGAATCAGGGATCGAAGTTGTGGGCTCCCTGGAATCTGGGGTCGTAGGTGAGGGCTCGGGTAACCTCAATCACTCGGTAAAAAGCAACGAAAGAATTGCTTAAAGGTGGGTCCATATATATATGGCGAATGTGCCAAGACCTGCGGGCTTGTTGTTCGTGTGCGGTTACAGCCTACGTAATGCGTGTAAACATGAAATGCACACACACACACCTTCCACACAACTCTCATGACAGTCAAAATTAATTATTTATCAATTTAGTTAGTATTTAGTTTATCATTCTATTGTACGGCATTTATTTTATTTAGAAATAATTTTCTGTGTCTGAGTTCGGCATAACTATACCCAGCAAACAAATGCTCAATTTGTACAAAAACTATTGACTAATAATTTTGTCGCCTGAGTCTGCCCGTAGGGGGAACACTCGGACCATGTGATTTTAAGGTCCTCCCCGAATCGATTCCACGCCTAATCTGTCCCTATCCGCCATAACCACAAGCATTCCCCCGCAAATCGATAACGTCTATTTGCGATCAGTCCGACACCTTAATCTCTAACGCAGCCCTAACGTGCCAGCAGAGAAGCCTGCTCTCTGGCGGCCCGTGACCTAATCGACGCCTGATATAACATAAATTCAGAAATTTAATTTAGAAATGTAACTATCATTTGTGTCATCACACGAATAAAAACCGTTTTAATATTATCTTACCAAACTTTAGTGAAATTATGTAATATTGTTTATCGTTAAGTGATTGCTTTTCAGATAATGTATTTATACACAGTGAAAGTCGCTTCTTTTACATATATATTTTATGACACAATCAGTTCGCTTATAATAAAGGTAAATAAACAAAAGGAAAGGTAAAATGTACAGTATTGGAAAAATATTTAATTAGAAAGTAATATCTTAATTTTTACAGGAAATAAACCCGTACTCATTCATTTTATCTATGTCTTTGATCTTCGTGCGTGAGGTAATTCCGATTGTGATGCCATTTTATGCTGTTCAAAAGCTTTGTAATGAAGTGGTTACGATGAACAGGGCCATCACTAAATTGTATAGTTTGGTTCACGCAAGTAAGTACAAAACAACTCGATCCCCATTAACAATTTACTATTTGGTTTTTTGATTTACTATTTGAAATTTTGAAGGTAAATAAATAAACGAGCAGATAGGTCCTAATAGTAAGTGACCACCAGTAGTCACTTACAACCTACAAACTTTTGAATTGTATAACCTACAACTCAAAAGTCACAAGGTTTACTCTTATATCGCTGTATCACTTGTTGCAATCTATAATTTTATCCCACTTACGTAAAAGAGAACAAACCTTTGATCTTCAACCTGATATATTGAAAGCAAAGGTAGATAAGAGGAAGCTGTCTATCTGTTTAGTAAACATCACAATCATTATCGTAATTTACCTCCGGGCGTCACCCCAGGACCTGTTGCAGTTTTATTTTTAAAATTATGGATATAATAAATAAAAGTGACACTAAACTGTGTGTATCAAATTTCATATTCAAATTCAGATAGTTTAAGAAATAAGATAAAAGGACCCAGAAAAAAGGTATATGTATATTCCTAGGTATATGTATATGCTTTGAGTTTTTTAATAATTTAGTAACATATTACCGCTAATGGCATATTAAAAGAACGAGGAGTGGGTATTGTACTTTTATGGTTCAATTATGTTATTCATTGTAAAAAACCTTAATGTTGTAAAAATAGATTATAACATGAGTATGGTTTAAAAATTACAAGAAGTTATTTTCGAATTTATTTTCCATTTACATACATTTGAACTTGTTTCAGATCCTGAAAACCCTGCAGAAAAAACTGTCAAAAATTTACTAAATTTAACAAAGAAGAAGACGGTTACCGTAGAATTTGCGAGTGTATCTATAGGGATGTATCTTTTACCGATGTTTCTGTCAACAGTAGTCTCAAATGTAATTATAGCTTTACAATACGATAATCTAATTTAAAACTGTGCAAAAATATGTTAAACATATACATTTTACAAAGATTATTATTTAAATGATTTTTTAAATAGGGGTAATCCCTCCCACACGCCCCCCACTGTTACTCCTGTATACCGGGATCAACAGCAGTGACCCACGAACACACCGAGTTATGACACTCGGGAAGTCCCAGGAATAATTCAAATGTCGTGGAACCCGCAACGAAATTAATCACAAGAAAATTAGGGAAATTGGAAATATAATAAATCTACTTTCCTCCTTAGCAAAGTGGGAGACAAAGTGAAGTAAAATAGGCATACACCCTTTAATCAGGAAAGCCTCAAAACATTATGGGTCCTAAGTGAGCTAATTTGATTTCTATATTATGAATGACAGAATTGTTTAAACTAGCTAGCTAGCTGACACAAGATCCTAATAGTTTACCGCCCAGATATCCCCTGTAAGCTATTCGGCAAAAACTAGTTTTTACGTATTTAGGAATATTTAATAATAAATGTTAAAATGTTGTTAAAAATTGTTGTAAAAAAATATTGTAATTAATGAAAATAGATTGCAGTGCACGTTTACAAACCGCTTGTCTCTTCTAGGTATGCTCGATCCTTATTTTGCTGATAACACGATTAAACAAATGTTTAAAATGCAGAATTATGTTTTGAACATATTTATTTAAATGATTTGCATCGCGTGACACATTCTGATGTTTCCTCATCGTGGTTTTGAGAACAAACAGCTGTCGGACGGTTAAGACTTGGCATTCGGTGTACAATTTTTCCGTTGGATGTCTGTAGGATTTTTTAGCCAGTATCAGTTTTAAGACAGCTCATTATACTCTCTCTAGGCCCAGTAGGTGCGTCTTAGCTGCCCCTTCATCCTTACAGCGATCCAGTACTGTATAACGGATGGCTGTACCCATCCGTTATACAGTACTGGATCTGTAGTATGGTCTGTAGTAATCTGGGTAAGTAGTATCCACAGCCCTGTGGCTGTGGATACTAATTTGAGTTGGTCGGGTGCTACACATTGTCTAAGACCAGATCCAGCGATAGGTGTGTACTTTAATACAGAAGTCATTTTTTTTTTTTTTTTTTAAAGACAACTCCCGCATTAGGAATAAATCCTGTGTCGCGGGGAACTTTACAAACATACATGAAACGGACACAAAGAACACCCAGACTCAGAACAACAATTTGTGGATCACACAAAGTGTCGTCCCATGTGGGGTTTGAACCCACAACACTCGGCGCAGTAGGAAGCGGCGTGGCGACCGCTTAAACCACTACGCCATCCGTGCAGTCAAAGTCACTGAGAGTGTTATATATTTTATTTACGGAGAAAGGTACCTTGACCATTTTAGGTATGTTCAGCGTTAGTAGGTTTGAATTTAGGCAATGTATGATTTTAGTCTTTGAGTCTTCTGCTGGGGTGCGGGGTCCAGACCTCCGCGGGGTGTACCCTCCTTGCTTAGCTGGGGGAATTAGCTTTCTTCCTTAGCGCTGCCGCCTACAGCCAATTCGGGCCGAGATGGGAACAGCCCTCCCGAGGATTGCTCGGAGGCTCTCTGTATAACGGAGAGCATAGGAGAGAGCAAGCTAGGAGGCGGACGGGTTCTCTACGGTTGGCTTTGTCCAGAGGTGGTGGGCACTAGTTTGATGTAGACCACCGTCCGGCGGCTCGTCCAGGGTTACGAAGACCGTACGTTACCTCTATAAAAAACTCCGGGGCGGACGGTAGGGCGTCGTTTCGAAGGCTGGCGTGTCGTTGTGGGGGAAGGGATGGGTTTGGATCACCGATATATTCGGTTTGATGTCTCCGCCCCTTCGAGTGGCGTGCTAGTCAGACCGGCTCTACCTGAACCACGTCGGGTGCTCAAGCGCTTAGATCAGGAGCTCCTTCTTGGGTTATATTGAAGGATTTCGGATATAAATACAGAAATTCTTTACCAAGTGTGAGCATCATACCATATCCACCGATATCAGTAAAAGTAAGTGTGTTATTCTGTTTCACATCCATTTAAATTTAATTACAATTATTATCATTTATCGATAAAATTGTTCGATATTAATTGGAACTTATGTTGTTCGAGAATACCAATATTGTTAACTATATTATTTACTAAGTCTATTAAGATATTATTTTTACTTATAGTGCAGCAGTAAGAGTGTAAACACCTTTTCCATTCAAGTAAATTCTTATAAAATGCATAATATAATCCGGTGCATTGAAGTGGCTGAAAATATAATGTGTATATATAGAAACTACCTGTTTTGTAGGAAGAGATACAAAACTTTAATTGTGCTTCGCATAGCTATTGATGTAGTAATATCTGCGCTATTAGTTCTCAAAATTTCATATATTTTTTTACATGAGGCAAAACATAATGTTGATTTGGGAACCTTGTATTCCTTGATGGATGTTATGACCTGTGGTGATGTCTTTTTAGGGATTTCTAGTAAGTCCAAAAGTGCGGCATACAAAATCTTCATTGACAATCTTACGGCTGTTCACAACGTATACAATAAGGATATAAACTATAACAGAAGCTTAAAACGATTGCAGATTATAATCTTTACAGGTTTCACTGTTATTTTGATCGTAACAGTATCTTGGATCGCAGTTACTATTATGAGTTTAATGTTACTCGGTGTCACCTGGGGTACATTGAATAATGTATTAGTATTTTTTTCATTTTTTCGAAATATAGTAACCTATATTTTAGAATTAATGGCATTATTTACATTCTTATCGGTATTGACAAATTTATTGAAGTGCTTGAATAGTACAATATTAGAGATACAGAAGAAACTGCAACTGAAAGAAGAACTGAATGATGAATACTGTCATTCAATACTGACTGAGAAGCTGACACAATGGGCTGAGCTGTACGAATATTTAGTGGATAGTAGCAAGCAGCTGTCAGCATGTTTTAATTATTATGTAAATATTATTATATAATATATATATTATGAAATATCGTCATCATCAACAGCCTTTAGTAGTCTACTGCTGGACATAAGCCTCTTCATAAAAAGGAGATTTTGGGCTACGAAATTACCCTGACTAATTTGTTTAATGCAGGGTTTGTTTCAAGTTTTTCTTGTGTTTGCAGTGCTGTTGTTTAGCAGAGTCAGCTCCTTTGGTCAGCTCTTACGACACCCACAGCGGTCACTACTGGGACATTGTTTAAATGGTTTGATTTAAAAGTTTGCTATTATAAATTAAATTAACTGTCCGTGAAATAAAAAACAAAATAAAACTTTCTTCTTCTGAAAAACAATGTAAACAAGTATACCTATATCTACTTCTAGTGTGAGAAACTATACTTAGAATTGTTATAGTGGCTCACATTCAGTGGAAAGTGTCAGTTATTTTGTGAGCATACGTTCCTTCAGGTCTATTTCGTCAGGTGAAGGAACGTCGTGGGTGTAAATGATTCAAAATTAAATTATTAGTTGAAGCTTTAAATTTTACACTTTAATTTAGAATTTTTTACAGTTAGTATATATTTGTATGTCAATATTATATATAGAACTAAATAACTTTAAAAAAATCGTTACTGACTAGTTCGTGATATATGGTAATAAGCTTTGTTCCTTAATTTACTGTTTTATAAGCGAATTTACTATTTTATAATTTTATAGAAAATTGCCCTATAATATTTCATACCCGTATTTTATTCTTCCACGCCCGTCACCTTATGATAAGTGATTACTGTCAACAATGGACACCTGCAATTTAGTGCATTGCCGGCCTATGACCAGACTCCCCAGAATCAGGGGTCGAAGGTGTGGGCTCCAACAGAATCAGGGGTTGAAGGTGTGGGATCCCCAGAATCAGGGGTCGAAGGTGTGGGCTCCAACAGAATCAGGGGTTGAAGGTGTGGGCTCCACAGAATCAGGGGTCGAAGGTGTAGGCTCTCTGGAATCAGGAGTCGTAGGTGTGGGCTCGGGTAACCTCAATCACTCGGTAAAAAGCAACGAAAGAATTGCTTAAATGTGGCACCGTGCGACTAACGTGTGACTTCGTATGCTAACAATTTTAATATTGTTTTCTGTGCTTTTATGTGACTAGTTTCCGGTTTGCGGGCGGCTAAAGGTTGTGTATAGTGTTTCTAAAGAATTTCAGTAAGTTTTATTGTTTTCTAAACATAAATATAGTGCCGAATTCTTTTATTACGACTATTGGTGAGTAAATTTATTATCTTACTAAAAGTGGGTAGGCGGTATCCTTTGTTTAAATTGATTTTTCTCTGCGTATTGTTTATTTTTAAGCTTGTTTTTTTTTTCTTTTTTAAATTGTTGATTGGTGTGTCTTTGTTTGGCTATGTCGGTCGTTAGCGAGTTGCCGGATCCCGGCGGTACAAGTGAATTTCTAACACCAACCGGCAAAAGGACATTTGGCGAAGTGTCACCTGCGGATTTCACGCCGAAAGACGGAAGCCGTAGACGCATTATTAATTCGGACTTAAGTGGAAATGTTTCGTCTCCTACCGGTCGTGATAACTGTGGGGAGTACAATTACTGTGACTTAGTGTCACAGGCCACCGATTACTTATCAAAAATTAATGAATTAGTTAATGATCAGGGATCTCGGATGAATGTAGGGAATAAAACGGCGATTATGGATATTACTCAACGAATTACCGGTATCGTATCAATGTTAGCAATAAAATCCTTTAGCAACGAAGCGAAGTTAGCGAATTTTGAGCGACAAATGGAGGGTATCGCAACTCAACAAACGAGTTTAACGTACGCGGACAAACTTAAGCTTCGCTTACCACCTAAATCTGCCCCGTGCCCGGTACCTACTGAAGCGCGCGTTCCTAGGCCTTGTGTTATTGCCTATCCCACTACGGAACGCTTAGCGGACTATGCGACCTTGTCAGCAACGAAACAAGCTCTTATGAACGCTATTAAACCGAGCGATGAGGGTTTCCAAATTGTAGGCGTTAAAAAAACCTCTAAGGCAGGCGTCGTGTTACGTGTAGCTAACGAACGGCAGCTTAAGAAACTGGAATCTGTAGACGCCATTAAATCAGCAGGTTTACGATTAGAAAAACCGAAAGGCCGAAAGCCCCGTATAATTGTAAAAGACGTACCCGGTTCTATGGAAGATCGTGCCTTCCTAACAGCTTTATACCGTCAGAATATCAAGGACGAATTAAAATTAAGTGAGAACGATTTTATTAAGTCAACCAAAATTGTTAGGCATCGTAAACTAGAAAATGGGCGTCAATGGATAGGCTTAGAATTGGAGGCAGCAGTTCGGAAACATCTAGCCAACACAAAAGATAAACTTTATATAGACTGGGCCACTTGTCGATTCATAGACGATATAGAAGTAGTTCGTTGCTTAAATTGTCAGCAATTCGGTCATGTACAAAAGTTTTGCACCATTAAAACCCCTACTTGTGCTAATTGCGCCGCCGCACACGAAACGCGAGTTTGCCCAGATAAAGACACACCAAATTTTAAGCCCACGTGTGCACAGTGCAGGCGGTTCAAAAAACCATCTGACCATCGATGCGGCTCACACGACTGTGCCACATACAAATTAAAACTGGAGCAGCTAATATTAAATACCAATTACTGAATAGTTTAATACAGCTTAAAAAAAAAAAAAAAAAAAAAAAGTTTTATAGAGTAACTTACTAAGTGATGGATGATATTTCGATAGGCCAGTTAAATCTTCATAACGATAAAATAGCCACATCAGAATTAGACCGTTTAATTTTAGAACAAAAGTTAGACATTGTCCTTATACAAGAACAATATCAGAGCGCTCGCTTGCGTCGTAATGTAGTACAGCTTGACTGCCGTTCGCAGGCTGGGATATATGTTGCAAGTTCTAATTTTACGGTAACATCTTTGCGTAATCTTATGACGTCACACTGCGCCGTTGCTGAGATCTCATCCTCTACCTGTAAGGTTTACGTAGTGAGCTGCTATTTCCAATATTCACATCCTATTGATCCTCACTTACATCACTTACGTTACGTCTTGCAGTACCTCGTGGGACATAAAATTATCATTGGCGCTGATGTCAATGCGTCATCTTCATTATGGTATGGCAAGTTGCGTTCAACCGACACGGTTCGACGTTGTGCGGTTGAAGATTTCATTGCGGAAATGAATCTTACTATTCACAATACCCCCGATGCACCACCAACTTTTTGCAACCCAATGGGTGAGTCTTCTATTGACGTGACGCTTACGCGCGGCGACGTCTCGATATCCGGATGGCGTGTCCTTCCGAACGCATCCTGTAGTGATCACCGCTTGATCGTGTACGAATTCATACCAAGGCTTGCACGGGATCCACAAAGGGCTCCTTTTAATTTTAGATATAAAACTAAAGGTGCGAACTGGGCTTTGTTTGGTTCACTATTTGCAACTCATACCAAAGACTTCAGTCGCAGTAGTTTATCAGCTGAGGAAAGCGCAGAAATACTATCAGAAACTTTCACATACTGCGCTGATGTATCTATTGGTCGCGTATCTATCACTAACACTCGTAGATGTGATTGGTGGAATGATAGATTAGTCGAACTACGTAGAAGCTACCGGAAAGCTCGTAGAAAATTAAACAATTTTAAAAAACACAACGTAACAGGAGATTTGTACAATAATGCTCTCATTGCTCTTAGAGTTGCCAGGTCCCACTACAGAGCTGCAGTGGAAAAATCGAAGGGAAACTTAATTCAGAAACTTGTCGATAGACTCGATAGAGAGGGCCCGTGGTCACCTTTGTATCACGAATTTAAGGCAAATAGATCAATCGACCTTGCATACATACAGAACATCAAAATTAATAACCGATATACCACAGGAGTAGAAGAAACAGCAAAATATCTTTTAGAATCACTCGTACCTGACGATCGGCCGGAAAACGACACTGATCATCACCGACAGATCAGGCAGTGGGCCATCGAACCACCACTGTCTCCAATGTCTGATTTACCATCTTCAGACGAATTTCTCGGTATCATTAGATCCTTGCCACTAAACAAGGCTTCGGGCGATGATAAAATATCTAACAAAATGATCAAAGAAGCTTGTAAACTTTCGGGTGACACGATTTTCAATGTCTTTAAACGTTGCATTGCTGAAGGAATATTTCCTCGTATATGGCGGTGCGGTAATATTCGTATAATACCAAAAAGTGGCGACAAGCCACCGGATGATCCTAAATCCTACCAACCAATCACATTGTTACCATCGTTAGGCAAGCTTTTAGAACGTCTTGTAGTGCCCCGGCTTCTGCCAGGTGGAGTCAAATTTCATGATAGACAATTTGGATTTACGTTGGGTAAATCGACAACTGACGCTGTTATATCGGTTAGAAAGTTTGTCACAGAGTCAAAATTTCAATACGTGCTGGCTATTTTCTTAGATATATCTGGCGCCTTCGATAACGCATGGTGGCCCATGCTGTTGCTGAAATTAAAATCACGGGGGTGCTTTAAAAATATTTATTCCCTTATATCTTCGTACTTTTCACAAGGTACTACTAAACTAAGACTTGGTCATCATTCTGTGTCGAAGGCGCTTACAATGGGATGTCCTCAGGGATCGGTGCTAGGTCCATACTTGTGGAATATCGGCTTCGACGATTTTCTTGCGATACCAATACCATCCGGATGTACTCTGAACGCGTATGCTGATGACGGCTTATTACTGGTGGAATCTGATACTAGGGCGGGGCTTGAGAGACTAGCCAATAGATGTTTGAACTTGATATCTCAATGGGGTGAACGTAATCGCTTAAATTTTGCACCCAACAAAACCTTCCAGCTACTTTTAAAAGGTAACCTCAAATCACCGCCAAGCATTAGATTTGACAATGTTACTGTGAAAAATAAGGCCTCAGTGTGTTACCTAGGATTAGTTTTAGAAAGAAACTTTTCATTTATCGAACATATTAAAATAGTTAATGAAAAGTCTAAAAAGAGTTTCTGTGCATTGACAAGGATATCAACTGCGACATGGGGTCTATCATTTAATACATTAAAGATCATATACGGAGCTACTTATTTAGGTTCTATGTGCTATGGTGCACCTGTATGGGCCGATAGGGCGACCGTAGGCGCTGTCCGTCGCAAACTGTTACAAGGCCAACGACTTGCACTGATATTCTTGTGCAAGGCATATAGGACGGTTAGCACCGAGGCTTTGCCGGTGTTGGCGGGTGTGCTTCCGGTCGATCTCGAAGTGCAGAGACGTGCAGCCATGTACTATTCAAGACAACAAAACATGGAATGCGATTTTTTGGGCGCGCGGGATCGCGGTAAAATTACAAGATTGCTTCAACAGCAGCCCGATGTCTATGATGACCTCATAGACGAATGGCAACAACGCTGGGATGAATCATCCAAGGGGCGCCATCTTTACCAATTCTTTCCATCTGTTCGCGAACGGTTGTCGAGGACATGGCTTGAGGTGGATCACTGTGTCGCTCAATTTCTTACGGGTCATGGTAACTTTAAGAGCAAGCTTTATTCATTTAAATTAGTCGAGTCACCATTGTGTCAATGCTCAACACCTAACTCTCACTATGAACAGTCTGCTCATCATATCCTCTGGGAATGTAGTCTTTGGTATAATGAACGTAATATAATGCTGAATACCTTGCAGGTGACATCTGGGGCGGTATACTATGGGGATCTTGTGTCAACTAGGGTGAATTTCCGTGCGTTTAGGCGATTCTGCCATACATATTATAGAAATCAAATATAGCTCACGTAGGACCCGTAATATTTCGTGGCCGTGGTGCTTCCCTGTTTAAAAGGGTGTATGCCCATTTTATTTCATTTTGTCTCCCGCTTTGCTAAGGAGGGAAGTGGATTTACTGTATTTCCAACTCCTCCAATTTTCTTCTGATTAATCTCGTTGCGGGTTCCAAGACAGTTTAATTTCTTCCTGGGACTTCCCGAGTGTCATAACTCGGTGTGTTCGTGGGTCACTGCTGTGGATCCTGGTGTACAGGAGTTACAGTGGTGGGCATGTGGGCGGGATTAGTCCCATATGTGGGTCCATATATGGCGAATGTGCAGAGACCTGCGCGCTTGTTGTTGGTGTGCGGTTACAGCCTACGTTTGGTGCGCCTCTCTAACGTAACAACTAGATGACAACTAAATGCACGCGCGCAGGTCGCAAGCGGCGCATTTGCCAGATCTGGACACACCTTATTACCGATTTTTTTGCGCGCCTGGCCCATCTGTGCCGAAGAATAGCTTTCCCACTGTATAAAAATACGACCGACAAACGCTAATACTGCTTACTAAGCCACTGATGCCGGCACCAATTAACTCCGTTCTGCCATGACCTGTTTGTTTTTATTCATAACGTTAAAGTTACATCCATTTCCTGAATAGGAAATTATAAGTAAACGTAAATACATTTACTTATAATTTGAGTTCAAATATACAATCATAATTTTTATTATAACTCTCATGACAGTCACAATTAATTATTTATCAATTTAGTAATCATTCTCTTGTACTGCATTTATTTTATTTAGAAATCATTTTCTGTGTCTGAGTTCGGTGTAACTATACCAAGCAAACAAATGCTCAATTTGTACATAAACTATTTCTCAATAATTTAGTTGCCTAAGTCTGCCCGTAGGGGGAAGAATCGGACCATGTGATTTCAGGGTCATCCCCGAATCGATAATCTAACCAGTCCCTGTCCGCCATGGCCACATGCATTCCCCCGCAAATCGATAACGCCTAGGAGCCTGCTCTCTGGCGGCCCGTGACCCCATCGACGCCTGATGTAACCTAAATTCAATTTTTTTTATTCGTAAATGTCAACTATCACTATTTATGAAATCGAAAGTCATCTCACGAATAAATAACCCTTTTAGTATTATCTTACCAAACTTTAGTGAAATTATGTAATATTGTTTATCGTTAAGTGATTGCTTTTCAGATAATGTATTTATACACAGTGAAAGTCGGTTCTTTAACATATATATTTTATGACACAATCAGTACGCTTATTACAAAGGTAAATAAATAAAAGGCAACGTAAAATGTACAGTATTGGCAAAATTATTTAATTGGAAAATAATATCTTAATGTTTACAGGAAATAAACCCGTACTTTTTCATTTTATCCATGTCTTTGATTTTCGTGCGTGACGTAATGCCGATTGTGATGCCATTTCATGCTGGTCAAAAGCTGCGTAATGAAGTAGTTACGATGAACAGGGCTATCACTAAATTGTATAGTTTGGTTCACGCAAGTAAGTACAAAACAACTCGATCCCTTTTAACAATTTACTGTTTGGTTTTTTGAGTTACTATTTGACATTTTGGAGGTAAATAAGGAAACGAGCAGACGGGTTCCAATAGTGAAGTGACTACTGTAGCCTATTGCACCTACAACTCAAAAGTCACAAGGTTTACTCTTATATCGCTATATCACATGTTGCAAATTATAGTTTTAGGTCACTTACGTAAAAGAGAACAAGCCTTTGGTCGGGAACCTGATGTATTGAAAGCAAAGGTAGATAAGAGGAAACAGCAAGAAATAATTTTAAGGAGTGATTGCAGAATGCGTCTCTTTTACCTCCTGAGCCACAGGTCGTGTGTTCCATTCCTGCAAAACTCTCATATTTATCTGATGAAGATGATTATTTGTTTCTTGTACACACTCTTTACAACCAGTAAAGGGTGCATAGTTTGTATCTGTTTAGCAAACATCACAATCATATAGTAATTTACCTCCAGGCTTCACCCCAAGACCTGTTGCGGTTTTATTTTTAAAATTACAGATGTAATAAATAAAGGTGTCACTAAACTGTGTGTATCAAATTTCATAAGTATTTTTTTCGTCAAGAACATTTGAGAATATAAATAGATTAAATAAGATAAAAGGATCCAGAAAAAATTATGTATGTATTTCTAAGTGCCGAGGCTCTGAGTTTTTTTAATAATTTATTAACATATTACCGCTAATGGCATATTAACTGAACGAGGAGTGGGTATTGTACTTTCATGTTTCAATTATGTGTATTCATTGTGAAGAACCGTAATGTTGTAAAAATAGATTATTACATGAGTATGGTTTAAAAATTACAAGAAGTTCTTTTCGAATTTATTTTCCATTTACATACTTTAGAACTTGTTTCAGATCCTGAAAATCCTGCAGAAAAAACTGTCAAAAATTTACTAACTTTAACAAAGAAGAAGACGGTTACCGTTGAATTTGCGAGTGTATCTATAGGGACGTATCTTATATCGATGTTTCTGTCCACAATAGTCTCAAATGTAATTACAGCTTTACAATTCGATAATCTAATTTAAAAATGTACAGAAACAAATTAAACATATACATTATACAAAGATTGTTATTTAAAGGATTATGAAATATTGTGTTGTGTATTCATTAATAAAAATAAATGACTGTGTGTTAACTTATATTATGTGTATTTAACACCAAAATTATATCATCTGGGTGCAGTACCAGTTCTTAATGTGGATGAAATTTAAATAACATTAGAAATATAAAATACTAGCCTTTACCCGAGGCTCCGCAAGCGTGTATGTCGGTTATCGCCGTAAAACATGGCCTATGTCTTTCCTCAAAAAGCAAAGTCTCTCCACTCCAAACTTCATTAAAATCGATTCAGTGGTTACTGAGTTCCTATTCGAACTTCCACCCCCCCCCCTCCCCATTTCACGCCCTTGAAGGGTGATTTCTAGGATAAAAACTGTCCGATGTCCTTTTTCGGGACTCAGACTATCGCTATATCAATTTTTTTTTACACACAAATTTAAGTCCTTAGTTAAACAAAAACTATGCAAAATGCTTACTACACGGTTACAGATTATTTAGATGACAAATTTGCTTGGGATTGATGCTGCTCACTCCCACATTTGAAAGTAATGAAAATTTAATTTTTTGTTGTAATTCGTATTTCATTTGTTTTAAATTTGTTTATTTAAAATTGAATTGTATAATACATATATATATATATGTATATATATGTGTACAATAATATATATGTGTATATAATATGTGTAAGTATGTAAATGTGAGTATAGTGTAGGCTTGTAATGTTAGTTCATATTTTAGAAACTTTCTGGTGGTTTTGAGTGTTTCCACTGCAAAATCAAGTGTCATGCAGGCGCTAGTGTCCTGTTCCGGGTATATCCACTGCTGGACATAGGCCTCTCCTTAGCAAGGAGGTTTTGGCCTACTATTCCACGCTGGCCAGACGGGTTGGTATAGGGTTTACGTCAAAGGTTTCCTTCTTTTTGTCAAGTCACAATCTGTTATGTTAAACAACTACATGTCCACCTGGGTGACGTTCCCAAGAGGAGTTCCGCAGGGATCTCTTCTCGGACCTCTGTTGTTTGTGATACATGTGAATGACATCGACTCGTGTCTGCGTTCGTCCTGGCTACTCTGCCTTGCCTTGCCTAATATCATCGTCAACTATCGATCGATTGCATTACAGGAGGACTTATGACGTCTCGTTGAGTATTGGAAGATTAATAAGCTCGACCTCAATCCCTCAAACTGTTCATTGGTTACACTCACCAGAAAATATACCATACAAGTGTCATTTCATATTAGTGTCATACAACATGACTTTACATTAAAAGGGACAACCTTGCCTAGACAAAATACTATCCGTGACTTGGGTGTACATCAAGACAGCAAATTGATCTTTGCCATACATATCGACAACATCGTTACAAAGGCGACTAAAGATTCTGGATTTAACATGCGCTTTTCGAAGTCTCTTATCGAAGCTAAGACTCAAATTTTGATACTGGACGTTTGTCAGAAGCCACCTTGAATATGCTTGGCTTATATAAAGCTCACGCCACCAAGTAACACGCTATCAACCGTTTGGAAAATATACAAAAACGTTTTATCAAATACTTATCCATCAAAGTTTCCATATCGCTCTAATAATTATCTACAATTTTGTAGATAGTTTCACATATTACTGCTCTCTCACTGGCCTAAAATAGCTGATTATTTACTCCTTCTAAAACGGCTGAGTAATGATATAGATTACCCTAGGTTTTTCGCCAAAATATATGTTAATATTCAACTCGTTACAATCCAGTTCTAAGTGTACCTAGAACTATGTACATTGTTAGGCAGAATAGTTATAAGTCGTTCCTTTTCTCCTTTAATAAATAGTCATTAAAACCTAGATTAGATTGCACATAAAACTATTAACACAGGTATTTAGGTCGTCTTACCCAGTAACCCTGTATATGTACATATATTTTTCAGTTACTCGTACTATACAATAGATAGATTTTCTTTTTTAAGTCACACCAATGACTTGATCTACCGGTAAAAGTGATACTGAAGATTATTTTTTGATATCTGGCAGTGACACCACTTTCATAACGATTCATGTGTGTTAGTAGTGTGTATTTATGTATGTGTGTATATTAATTATTTAAAGTATTATAAAGTACACCATATACTAGCCTTTTTTTTTTTCTTTGCGGAAATCCCCTCGGATACCACCCGCAGGTGGCTATGTCGGACTCGAACCGGCTAAAAACCGCACGCCGTCTCGGGTACCAGTAGATAGGGTTCCAAAAAAAAAAAAAAAAAAGTGTATCCTAGAAAGAAAATCCTTGGAACCCCGACCTCCTTATGCTAGGTTAGATTTGGGTCTGCTAGGGTCGCAGACAGCCTTACCTGTCGGAACGGAAGATGTTCGTCCCGCGCCCGGGCCTGGCGGGCCAGGATAGTTCTAAACCTCCCCCTCTTTCCGCGCACTCTCGCTCCCAACCCAGCGCGATAACTCCCACCCCGATGGGTGGGAGTTCGGTAACATGATTGCGGACTGATGACATGATGGGAACTCCAACTCATCGGGGTGGGAGTTCTCCTTCCCATTAAGTGAAGCAGAGTCACCTCTGCTTCACCCACGCCGGTCATACTGCCAGCGTGTGGAGCGCCGTGTCCACGGGCCGGCCATAGCAATGGTGGCACACAGACGTTGGCTCCTTGCGGATCAGACACAAGAGATCCCCGAAGCATCCTGTCTCAGTGATTACCTGCGTCAGCCGGCTATCATTTTATTTTTAAACAAAAATACAGTAATTCATTAGCAAATGTGAGTATAATCATTTTGTTTTCTATCGTCCCAAAATTAGAGTGAAAGTAAATACGAGTAGTAAATGTTATATTCTGTTCTACAGCTATATACATTTAAATTATTATAATTTCTCGAAATAATCGTTTTAATATTAATTAAAACATTTCTTGATTACTAAATATCAAAACTATCCAGTATATACTTACTAAGTCGATTAAGACACTATTTTAATTCATAGTGAACCGGGAAGAGGGCAAACGTCTTTTCAATTGAATTAAAGTCACAAAATGCTTAATTTAATCCGGTGCATTGAAGTAGCTGAAAACACAATGTGTATATATAGAAACTACCTATTTTGTAAGAAGAGATACAAAACTTTAATTGTGCTTCGCATAGTTATCGAAGTAGTAATATACTCGCTAATAGTTCTCAATAATTTATTTTTTCTTATACATGAGTCAAAACATGACGTTAATTTATATGTATATTCCGTGATGTATACAATTTTCTTTGGTGATGTATTTTTAGGTTTTTTTAATATCTTCAAAAGCGAGGCATACAAAATTTTCATTGACAATCTTACGACTGTTCACAACGTGTACAGTGAGGACATAAACTATAACAGAAGCTTAAAAAGGTTGCATATTATATCCTTTACAAGTTTCACTATTAGTTTCCTGGCAACAGTATCCTTGATCGCTGCTCATAGTACAAATATTATGATATCAGGTGGCAACAGGGATACACTGCATGTTTTTTCAGAGAATTACTCACGTTTTCGAAATGAAATAACCTATAATTTGGAATTGATGGCATTGTTCATTTATTTATCGATATTGACAAATTTATTGAAGTGCCTTAATAGTAGAATATCAGAGATACAGATGTATTTGCAATCGAGAGAACTAAATGCGGAATACAGTCATTCAATACTGATTGAAACGCTGAAACAATGGGCTGAGCTGTACAAATGTTTGGTGGATAGTAGCAAGCAGCTGTCAGCATGTTTTAATTGTTATGTAAATATTATATTATGTCTACATAGTTAAGAACCAGTCAGTTCCTTTTTCTGTTATTGACTATGTTGAAATATTTTTATTTAAAGCTTGCTATTTTATGATTGAAAATAACCGTACCTAAAATGAAAATAAAGTAAACTTTGTTACTCTCGAGCAATAGGATACTCCGGGTCTATTCTGCCCTTTGCTGGGCCAATTAATCGCGTATAATCCGTGCTAAGTGGTGTAGTCCAAATATAATGTCTGTGATAAGCTACTAAAAGTT
This sequence comes from Arctia plantaginis, assembly GCA_902825455.1. Taxonomy (NCBI): domain Eukaryota; kingdom Metazoa; phylum Arthropoda; class Insecta; order Lepidoptera; family Erebidae; genus Arctia; species Arctia plantaginis. The sequence goes on from CADEBD010000354.1 coordinate 52,921, forward strand.
GTGTTGAGTTAAATAATAATTAATTGTGATAGTCAGTGGGTGTTTATATATGTAATAAGGCCAATCCAACAGCGGGTTTTTACTGCCCGGCTCCTCAGCGATGAATCGAGTCCAAATAGAGATCATCCTCCCGGGCCCTCCTCCGCCTCCTTCTGCGAGACGACGTCAGCGACCGCGGTGAAACATCTGTCACTAATGACCAGACGAGCCGGGTTTTAGCCTTCAATCCTCCATAATGGCCAGCCGCGATGAGGCGACGTCCAAGTGTACCAAACGTGTAAATAGAGAACCTAGCCGAAGGTGGTGCCGGAGCTATTGAAGTCAGGTTCTAGGAAGAGTCTGGATATCGTAATAACAGCCATTCCCGGATCAATCTTATTTTAAGCGCAGAGTTGCACACAGTGTTGTTTTAGATGAATTCATACCAAAGGTTGCACAAGATCTGCAAAGAGCTCCCTATATTTTAAATATAAAACTAAAGGTGTGAACTCGCCTTTTTTGGTTCACTCTTTGCAACTCATGCCAAAAACTTCAGTCGCAGTAGTTTATCAGCTAAGGAAACACTATCAGAAACTCTCACATACTGCGCTGATGTTTCTATTAGTCACAATTTGGATTTACGTTGGGGAAACCGACATTTGATGCGGTTATATCGGTTAGAAAGTTTGTTACAGTCAAAATTTCAAAACGTGTTGGCTATTTTCGGCATCGATGATTTTCTCGCTTGGGATGTAGGTACTCTGAACGCGTATGCTGATGACGGCTTATTACTGGTGGAATCTGATACTAGGGCGGGGTTTGAGAGATTAGCCAATAGATGTTTGAACTTGATACCTCATTGGGGTGAACGTAATCGCTTAACTTTTGCACCCAACAAAACCTTCTAACTACATTTAAAAGGTAACCTCAAATCACCACCGAGCAATAAATTTGACAATGTCACTGTAAATATAAAACCTCAGTCTGTTAATTAGTATTAGTTTTAGAAAGAAACTTTTCATTTATCGAATATGCCGAATATGCCGATAGGGCAACCGTAGGCGCTGTCCGTCGCAAATTGTAACAAGGCCAACGACTTGCACTGATATTCTAGTGCAAGGCATTTAGGACAGTTAGCACTGAGGCTGCGCGCGCCTTTAAGGAAGTACAATTTTAACACCGTGGTTCCCATATAGGCCAGGGGTCATCTAAAAGCCGTATGTGGCCCGGGGTCCAGAGATATCCGTTTTAGCGTACAGCTGGTTCCCCGGCTACCGGTACCTAAGATGGCGTGCGGTTTTCGATCGATTCAAGTCCGACATAACCACCCCACCAAGGTGGGTGGTATCCGAGAGATGAGATGATGATTGTATCCCATACAAAAAAAAAGTAGTTTTAATATTGTTTTATCAAATTTTGAGTGAAATTATGCAATACTGTTTATTGTTACGTGATTGCTTTTCAGGTAATATATTCATTCACAGTGAATATCGGTTATTTCACATTTGTGTTATATTACATAATCAGGGCGCTTATAAAAAAGGTAAACAAAGAAAATAAATTTGAAAAAAAGCGTTGGGTGCCTGTTGTCAATAGTAAAAAGCACCCCACGCTTTTTTAACACGCTTTTATTAGCTTCACCTGTATGTTTGTTTGTTTGTTTGTTTGTTTGTATGTAACCGACTCCTTTGAGCTCGATTTTGCCCTACTTTGAACGATCAGATTTGATTCAAACTTTGCACACCTGTCAAAGGTCGATGACAATGCAATAATCCGATCAAAATATCCGATTATCCTAATTAGATTCGCCAGGATTAATTAATTTCTTTCCGCATCCTTTGCATGCGAGTAAGAGAGACAGAGCTAGTGCGCGAACTACGCATGCGTGCAGTTCCAGACTTGCTCTTTCGGCCACTCAGTTCAGCACAACCTTATAAAAACTAATATGGTAGTTGCGTCTTGTTCCTTATACTTACATATATGTCCCGACAAATCTAATACGCATTCTATTATCATTTTATAATATCCATAATATATTTATAACCGCGATCTACAGAAAAAACTTCGTATTCACAACAAAACAAAATATTAAGGACAGAAATATCTATTTATTTTACGGCATATAATTCAGTTACCAGCATGAGCTTGGATCTGCAGTCGATAAGGTCACCAACTGTTAAGAAGATCAAATTTTCGGAGAGGGAACCTGAGAAACGACTACCGTATCCAAGGAAGGCAGCAGGCACCCAATTTCCCCATTTATCTGATTAGTCACTGTCTTATAAAAACTAATATGGTAGTTGCGTCTTGTTCCTTATACTTACATATATGTCCCGACAAATCTAATACGCATTTCTTCCTAAAGTATTGAAAATATTCGTAGGTTCGAAAGTGATGCTAAGGTCGAACATTGAGAAAGTATGTGACGCCAAGATAAAATCTACAGAACATTTAACATTATAAGTTAGTAACTTCGTTTAAGTTAGTTCACATTTTTCCAAATATTTGTGATGGATGGCGTAGTGGTTTAAGCGGTCGCCACGCCACTTCCTACTACGCAGAGTGTTATGGGTTCAAACCTAACACTCTTGAACGACACTTTGTGTGATCCACAAATTGTTGTGCTGAGTCTGGGAGTTCTTTGTGTCCGTTTCATGTATGTTTGTAAAGTCCCCCGCGACACCGAATATGTAGGAATAATGCGGAAGTCGTCTTTGAAAAAAAAATACAAAAAAAGTATAAAAGTATTCTATCAGCCATTATAGCTTTCATAGTACAAGCTCTGCTTAGTTTGAAACTAGAGGGTGTTGTGTGTTAGATGTCCAATATATAATATTATTATATGTGCAACTGTTGGCTTTCCCGAATAAAGAAAGAAACGTGCATTCACCTTCCTCTATCAAATGTTTAAAATATTTTTGAAAGCCGACTCTGCTTCCAAAAACTATTTTTTTTCCAAAGGTTGTTCAATCCGAAAACACACAACACGAGCTTTATTGTGTTAGTATAGATTATCAAGTAAATTACATTAGGAATCGTCAATCGCGATAAAATACAATAATAATGTCAAATAAAAATTGTCCGTACGTAAGTACATAATGTGAATTACAATAATATAAATACGATATTAATGAAAATGAAATGAAAATGAATTAATGAGGATGAGTGTGTTCACTCATCCTCATTCTCAGTGCTGCAAACAGATTCGCTCCTATGATTATAATATCATGTAGAGTAGTTACGGATTGAAAATTCCATACCCAAGCATTAATGTGACTGACTGTATATGTAAATAAGGTTACACACCTCTGTGTCTCACTGTTTATATTGGCATCATTGAAATCTTTGAATATGTGCTCTTAACCAAGATACAATCAGAACACATTTGTACATATTAAGGGCAGTTGATAGTTAGCAAATCGAACTAAGTAATTTATAGTTTAAAAAATTTAACTAAAAAATGAAAAATAAATAATAGTTTAAAAAAACTAAAAAAACACGCTTTTATAGAAAATCCAACTAAAAAACAGAAAATAAAGTTTAATAAATTTGGATTAAGAATAGTGTAAATTTGATTAAGTTTGATTAAGTACAGTGTAAAAGAAAATGAATGTACATTATTGTAAAAAAGCGTGGGGTGCATAGTGTCAATAGTTATAAACATTTATTGTCAGATGAGTAGAAAAATCATCACTTTGATAATATCATAAAAAGCACTTCAGATGCACCCCACGCTTTTTTACAATAATGTACATTCATTTTTTTTTTACACTGTACTTAATCAAACTTAATCAAATTTACACTATTCTTAATCCAAATTTATTAAACTTTATTTTCTGTTTTTTAGTTGGATTTTCTATAAAAGCGTGTTTTTTTAGTTTTTTTAAACTATTATTTATTTCAAATTTATTTTCTATTTTTTAGTTTGGTTTTCTATAGAAATCGTGTTTTTTAGTTTTTTAAAACTATAATTCTTTTTTTGTTTTTAATTAGTGTATTGTCACCGGTCCTCGATATATCTACAAAGTTTGAACGAATTCTGACCGTTTAAAGTCAATCAAAATCACGTCCAAAGGAGTCGGTTACAAACATACAAAAAAACATACAAGTGAAGCTGATATAAAGCGTGTAAAAAGATAAAGTAGTAGCAGTATTGTAAAAATACTTTTTAATTAAAAAATAATACTATGATTTTTACAGGAGACAAACATGTACGGATTTATTTTAGGCATGTTTTGGTTATTCGTATGCGATGTACTTCCGATTGCGATGCCATTTTATGCTGGACAAAAGCTGCGCAATGAAGTGGCTATTATGAACAGGGCTATTACTAAATTGTACAATTTGGTTAGCGCCGGTAAGTACAAAAGAAGTCGATCGCAATTTTTTTATTTTATTTTACTATTAGATTTTTAAGGTACGAGGGGAGGTCATAAACTTCGGGGAATGGAGGGGATGGAGTGGGGATAGGGGCGCTCGCTTAGTGTCATACTAATTATAATGATGATGAGTCATCATTAGTATATAAATTAACTTTCAGCCCTATTGGTTCATTCGTTTACGATACTCGCCTGCTAAACAAGTCTATCCGGAAGAAAACTGAAACTATGGAGAAAATTGAACACCATGCTGTGGTAAAATTCCTTACCAAGCAAGGAAAGAACGCTGAGACCATTTTGAATGAAATGCAAACCGTTAATGAGGGACAGTGCCCTAGTAAAGCTATGATTTACAAGTGGCATGGTCTTATTAATCATGGGCGGGCGTCGATTAAAGGCGACCCCCGCTCAGGAAGGCCAGTTGAGGCCACCACATCAGACATCGTCGAAAAAGTAGAAAAAATTGTACTGGAGGACACCCGTTTGAAGAAAAAATTGTTATCTGCTTTAGTTAGAGTATCAGATACCATCAATCCTACATGACCACCTGGGTATGAAAAAAGTAAGTGCAAGATGGGTACCGAGAAGGCTCACGCCGATGCGTCAAAACAATTTTTGGAGTTATATGGAGACGAACCTGCACAGATTTTGGATCGGATTGTTACCGGAGATAAAACATGGGTTTACCACTTTGAGCCTGAGTCCAAAAAAGAGTCCATTCAATGGCATAAAAAGGGTACACCACCGCTAAAGTGTCGGAGTCGGCTGGAAAGTTGATGGCTACTGTTTTTTGGTATTGTGAGGGGATAATACTCATTGATTTTAAAGAAAAGGGAAGGACCATAACCGGAGAATACTACGCAATGATACTAGAGAAATTAAAGGAAGCCATCAAAGAAAAACGTTGAGGAAAATTGATCACGGGTGTGTTGCTCTTGCAAGACAACGCGCCGGTTCACAAGAGCAGAGTTACAATGGCTGCTCTGTGTAAGCATGGCTTCAAAACACTGGTCCACCCGCCTTACAGTCCAGATCTGGCCCTAAGTGATTTGTTTTTGTTCTCCAATTTAAAAAAAGACTTAAGGGGAAGGAAATTTTCCGACGACAATGAGGTAAAGAAGGTAATTTTACCTCATTTTGAGGAAAAAGATAAAAAAATATTATTACAATGGTTTAGAAAAATTAAATCATAGATCTAATAAATGTATTCAGCTTAGGGTGATTATATAGAAAAGGAAAAATAGATTATTTGTTTCATTTTATTTAAAACCCTTTCATTCCACGAACTTTTGGACCTCCCCTCGTATATAGGGAAAGGAGTAGACTGATCAATAATTTTAGCTTCGCTTAAGCAAAAAGTACAGGCCTATGGTCATCAGCCGGCTCTGACCAAGTTAATATCACCAAGTTAAATCACCGTCAGATGTAATATAGCAATAGTTGCGCTGTAATGTTAGCATTGATTGTATGTGTCTGATAGACCTTAAAAACCGTGAGTACATTTACGTTTAAGTAAAGCCTTGCCAATGTATTCAGGCGTAGCAGCATCGGTCATTCTTGACTTTTGTGTGCATATTATAATATTATTGAAATAAGTCAACATCATCATCATCAATACAAATAAATAATTGTTTAAATTATTTATACAGCAAACATTTTTATGAACATAGATAAAGATTTTTTTAGTCTTTGTTCAAAAAAATTACTTTGTTTCAGATCCTGAAAATTCTGAAACAAAAATTGTCAAAAACCTACTAAATTTAACAATAAAAAATACAGTTACAGTAGAATTTGCAAATACATCTATAGGAATGTATATAATTCCGGTATTTCTGTCAACAATAGTCTCAAATATAATAACGGGTTTACAATTCAATAATGTAATTTAATAGTTGTCAAATAAGCGGATGTTAAAATATTATTAAATACTAGCTGACCCGGCAAACGTTGTATTGCAAAACAAAAAAAAAATAGGGATGGGTCACCCTTACCATTTAGGGGTATGAAAAATAGATGTTGGCCGATTCTCAGACCTACCCGATGTGCACACAAAACATGAGAATCGGTTAAGCCGTTTCGGAGGAGTACGGGAACGAACATTGTGACACGAGAATTTTATATATAAGATTGTGTTATGTGCTCATAAGCTATAATAATTATGTGTGTTAACTTGCACTATGTTTATTTAAAACCAAATTTACACCGTCGAGGTGTACCTGTTGGTAATGAGGATGAAATTAAAAATACTATTACTAATTTAGAATACTTTTAACACTATTTTAGAAATTTTGATGAACACCACTTATTTGTATCTGTAGTTTGATGATTGATTATCTGTTAGAAACGTAAGATGGGGTGCGGTATATGGCCAAAAAGACAATTTGAATTAAATTTATTTAATAAATAGATCATTAATTAATAAATTAAATTTAATGTCTTAAACAGTCCATGTGATCAAAGAAAAGAAGTTATTTATATTTTTCACAACTATTTTGTAATGAATGACTATACTACCTGTAAAATATTTCCACAATAAGGTCATATAAGATCATACTGCCTTTTACTTCTGCTTGTATTATATTTTTGTACAAATATTTATTATTATTTAATCTCAATGAGGTGGTAACTTTGACCGTCTCTGAAAAAACTCACAATGGTTTACTCAAATTCCAACGACCAGCTTGATTTGACGCTTTGGTTCTGAAATTGACTTTGACAATTACACGAGACTATCAAGAAAGGTTCTGCAAAGCTGTAAAATCAATGTCGCTACAAACACGTCTGAGTCTTATTGCCACCATAGTTGCCTCTTACTGTGTGAATAAGTCCAGTGGAGTCAGATCGAGAGCCACTCCAAGGGCAGCTGCTGAAGTTGTGCGCATACACAGGAGTTGCATTAATTATATATTGCATTTTGGTTATGGGTGTGCATGGGGTTAGCTCCATTTTATGTCACCAGACCATGTATGACTGTTCTGTATACCCATGTGATCTTAAGTGATAATCTGTGAATGATGTGTGATTATGTGAATGGTTATTATTTTATTTAATAGTTGCATGTTAAATGAATGCGTAGTCATAAATTGACTTGAAGAAATTATTTTATTTATTTTCTGGCAGCTGATTGTCGAGTACATGTTTGCATTGGCAGAAGAAAATAATAATTAATGTTCTTCGTGTGTCAGTATTGCCTATGTCAGTAAATTTGACCCACTACAGGCAGTTAAACACTTAAAGTCTCGATCATCGGTTGGGCCTGATGTTAAACTTGTCTACATTATAAAGCACTGTATTGTACTACAGGAACCTTTGTTATTTGCCACATATCCCGATTTCTGGAAAAACAGGGGGGGTTACGCCTTTATCCAAGGACTGCTCCAAATCTCAAATTACAAACAATAGACATATTACGTATAATTAGACGTTTTGTAATGCGTACGGTATTGTTAAAAGCGACTCCTGTTGGCCGCATCGCATTGTTGTTGATTTATCTAAAGTAGTTTGTAGCTACGGTATTGATCTTCTTCGTTCACTTTCGGTCCACTAGATGGCGTTTGTTTGAGACATGATAGGATTAATAAAAAGACTTACTTTTTTTAATCTGTTTTGTTAATCTGTCATGACAAATTGTATAGGTATTGAGAGTGTTCTGCTATGGTAGGAAGGAGTTACTTTTGATTTTGTAAGCGTTGCTTTCTTTCACAATTTAAATGTCAAAGTAAAATGTTGAGTAGGGGTTAACTTCTGGAAGCTTCGTTAACCGAAGATATATAAGTCCGGCTTTCTACCACGGGAGACACTCTGCTATCTCGTGCCTTCCGATCTTAAATAGTGTTTTGATTGCTGTGTGATTTGATTTTCGTAATATTTGTTTTGTTCGTTTATCTGTTCAAAAGTGGTGAGTATGTATAAGCATAAAAGAGTGGTGAGTATGGTCTTAATTCTTCTTAAACCTATTTGTTTCTGGAACCTGATTAATTATATGAGTGCTAATCCATTCGTAGGGTCCCAGATTTCGGGGTCAAGACGGTCAGTCTCAGACGGCGTGCTTGCTCGTTTGTGGCCTTCTGGTTCAGAATCAAGTTTCTCGGTACCCTCTGGCAAAGCTGGTGATTGCGCGGCTCACGACGCAAGCGGACAGCCGTACCCAAGGGTTACGTACTCACTTAAAAACTTATAAATGCAATTTGTTTAACTTTCATCAATATCTAATATAAATAGCCGACTCGGGCGGAAGGTGAAGGGACCTCCCAGAGTGAAGACGAGAAGGCTCCGAGCACCATCAGCTCGGCTCTAACGCGCTCCGCTGCGGTTCTTTTTTTTTTCTTGTACCCACACTGATTAATTTATTTAATTTCTTTTTGTAAATGTAATCAAGTTTTTTTTTTAAATATACATGTATGTATGACTGAGGTGTAAGTTGTTTTCCTCTAAAGAGTCCCATAGGTTTCCCACACGCACACACTTCTATTCTCATACAAGGCGCCCTGAGGTAATCTCTTGAATCTCTCCACTGGGTCAGCCGGTGAGTAGTCCGCCTGAGAAGAAAAGCGGCTACATACATTTTAAACAGACACATAACCATACAAATTAAGCAACAACTGAGCGAGTGTTACTAAGCGAGATCTGTTATATCTCTTATAAGTTAAAAAGTAAATAATTTAAATATTTCGCAAACCTCCGGCCGGTCTCGCTGCCGCGTCCTCTCCCAAAATTATGATTTTGCTGCGGAGTTATTTTAAAACTTAGATATCTTCTAAGATGTTCAATGAAATTAAATGATGTAAAGAGAACATCACATCACATCAACAGCCTTTAATAGTCCACTGCTGGACATAGGCCTCTCCTTAGAATGGAGGTTTTGGCCTACTATACCACGCTGGCTAGACGCATTGGTTTTGGGTTTAGGTCAAGTTTTCCTTCTTTTTGCAGTGTTGATGTCCTGTTGCGTTGTTTTGCGCCCTTAGTCGGCTCTTACGATACCCACGGGATGAATTGGGGTAGTTCCATTCTTAATCCGTCACTACACGGACACGGACGTAAAGAGCAATTTTGTTCAAAATTAAATACTTGTGAAGAATAAGGTATTTATTTTGATAAGAATTAATACCATGTTCATAAAAACACATTGGCAAATAAGCATTTTTTAGAACAAATTTTATTACCGTATACTGACTGATGGTTGACTCACTATAACCATAGTGAGTCAACCTTAAAATATAGACATGCTATTTTTTAAAAACGTTTTAAGAGGAGCAATTCCATCATACATGATTTTTGCTTAACTTTAACGGTTTAATGTAAGCTTACAAAAGTAATAAATTTTCCCCGTTTATGCATCATTTTTTTTATATGCTCCGCTCATATTGCGTGATGTTATCAGCCTATGTTACTCGCTAATAATGTAGCTTTAAATTTGGGGAAAGAATTTTCAAAATCGGTTCAGTAGTTTCAAAGCCTTCATTATAAACAAAAAACAAATCTTTCCTCTTTATAATATTAGCATAGATAAAAGCTCCAAAAGGAAGAGGTCACCATGAACAGCGCTATTACTAAATTGTACAGTTTGGTTTAAATAATATAGCTAATTTATACATGGTTTGTGACATGGATTTTTTATACATTTATTTTTTTGCATTATAACTCATTCTTTTGGAAAATTGTATTTGAGTTGTTATTTGAATAAATTTAACATTTTAATGATAAATATTTGCACACCAATAATGTATTAAAATGCAGTGGACAATTCTAAATTTTGTAACACGTATAAATGTACCTGTATTTGCAAATAAATTGATTTGATTTGAAAAGATTTGTTTATTTCTAAGTTACGAGGCTATGAGTTTTTTGATAATTCCTTAAACATTTTACCAGTTTCCTTGCAGACAGAAGCATAAACAACAATATATAAATTGGTTTCTTAATTACTGTTTTATTTTTTTATTATTGTTTGGGACACTGGTATCCCCGTGGTTGTCAAAGGGTTGTCGACGGTGCCTGCTCCGACTTCAAATCTGTAAATGCTTGGTGTCGTGTGCTATCACCCACACTTTTTATTCTGCATATCAATGACATGTTGCAAATTGCTATGCAGATGATAGTACGGGAGATGCCCTTAATAATAGAACTAATACCGGTCGCAATTTGCCTGTACTTGTACTTTTCATGAGAATTTTAGCCTGTCACAACCAATCTTTGGAACAAATCATCGTTTGCAGTATTTCCAAACCGATATGACTTTCAAGAAAACAGCCTACACCTTCCTCAAAGGCCGGCAACGCGCTTGTGACTCCTGAATTGCAGGCGTTTATGGACGGTGGTAGTCACTTTCCATCAAGTATTTTGTTTGTTTGCCCCCATAAAAAAATAAATGGATAAAAAAGAATAATATATTTGCATATTTCTGCTATTGTCATATTAGCCGAATTAGAAATGGGTATTATGTTATATCATTATAATATATTATGTAGAACCGTATTTTTTATGATTTTTGTAATTAAAGAGTTAAATATCATACAATTTAAATTATTTCCGTTTTTATAACGTTTCACTTTGTTTCAGACCACGAAAGTCCTGAGGCAAAACTGCCAAAAATCTACTAAATTTAACAAAAAAAAAGTGGTTACACTAGAATTTGCAAATGATTCTGAATACAATTACAGGCTTTGCAATTTAATAAAATAATTTAAAAATTACAGAACTATTATAAGTAAACTCGAATTGGGTGAAATTATTATATATAAACGTAAATGGTATTATACATTAAATTCCATATAGGTCTAAGGATGAGTTCCGGCAGACAACGGAACTCTTCAAAAAATGACATCAGTTTTTATTACTCTTTGTTAATATTATTTGAAGTCAAAACAACTTATTTTTAAGAATGATTTTTTATAAAGACAACACCCGCACTAGGAATAAATCCTGTGTCGCGGTGAAATTTACAAACATACATGCAACGGACACAGAGAACACCCAGACTCAGAACAACAATTGGTATATCACACAAAGTGTCGTCCCATGTGGTGTTCGGATCCACATCACTCAGCGTAGTAGTGAGCGGCGTGGCGACCGCTTAAACTATTCGTGCAGTTATCATTATTTTGTCGCTACTATTGGTCAAAATGGCGATAGCGCGACTAGTCTAAAAAATTCTAAAAAGGATCCAACGCTAAAAGAATGATCTTAGGGCTCATAGCACTCAGGCATGGGGGTGAGGCCATCTGTCACCCTAGAAGAAGCAGGTCGGGGTGGCCGTGAGACGCACAAAGGGAACATGGGGGTTCATACACAGGAGGGGGTCATCCAAACGCCGTAGACGGCCCGAGGTACGTCAGGGTGCTAGAAATTTCCTTTCTAAGATATACCTGGTTTCCCGGCTACTGGTACTCGAGATACGGTGCGGTTTTTGGTCGGTTTGAGTCCGACATAACCACCTCACATGTAGGTGGTATCAGAGGGGAGGGCGCACAGAAAAACAAAAAATAAAAATAGCATCATTAAAAAAAAACCCACACAAAAAATAACATAAAAAACAACAACTGCTCATTGAGACTGTTCTAATAAGCCCAAACATGGTATATAAATGCTGTAATTTTCTGAGAGGTTGGCTATCCCGTAGACTACTTGATGCAGCAGCAAGTTGCAAGTTACCGTGTCGTGGAAATACCACCAAAGTAACAGTATACCCAATTTCAGATCAATCGGACCTGTAGATTTTAGTGAGATCCCTTCATATCCTAGGAAGTGAGCTGATGACTTTTAAAATTTGTAGCTAAGAACTATCTCATCAGCTTTCTAACAAAAAAATCCGAATATAAATTGGTCCATTCATTAGGGAGCTATGGTACCACAGACAGACAGATATATACACAGATACGCAAATACACAGATTAAACTTATAATATCCCACGTTTTCCGTCGGATTAAATATGAAGATAAACGTTTCAGTTTTAACTGGAAAAGTAGTTTTACTCAAACACTAAATAAAAATATTTTGATACCGACACTAAAAATCAACATAATATTTTTTTCGTGTAACATACATACTTATATCATAATAGGTATACATACATATGTACATTAATCAGCAAGTTTGTAAGCTACATAATTTTGTTATCTATGTTACATCATCCATTAACTTAAGTGAAAGTAATTATTTGATTCTGTTCTACATCTATCTATGTTTAATTTATTATTATTTATAGATGTAACTATATTGTTTCCAAGCCACGCGACGCTAAAGAGGGATGCAATAAACATCGCCCACCTTAGCGAGCGCCTGTATAATTGGGCGCCCCCACGACTCGTCAATAATTTGTAATTACTTAATGTATTAAATATGGTAAAGAAACTATTATAAGTGAATTTCTAAAAGCAAGCTGTCGAATAATTGTTTTACGATATTGTACACCGCCACGCAAAGAAATAATTACAAAAAGACACCATAGCATGTGTACCCACAAACATTAATATTCTTTTAGATATTTGTTGATTACAAAAAACCAATACTTTGAAGTATACATTTCTACTTGCTAAGCCGTTTAAGAAATTCTTTTTAATTATATTGGAGCAAGAACAGTTTAAACATATTTTTAAGTTAAGCCAATTCTTATAAAATGCATAGTATAATCCAGTGCATTGAAGTGGCCGAAAATATAATGTGTATCTATAGAAACTACCTGTTTTGTAAGAAGAGATACAAAACTTTAATTGTGTTTCGCATAGTTTTTGAAGTAATAATATATGCGTTAATAGCTCTCTATAATGTATATTTGATTATAAGTGAGGCAAAGGATGGTATGGATATGCAATATTTATACTTTATGGTTTGTACTATATTTTTTGGCGATGTGTTCATAGGCTTCTTTAGTAAGTCTAAAAGCACGGCATACAAAATCTTGATTGACAATCTTACGGCTGTTCACAACGTGTACAATAAAGATATAAACTATAACAGAGTATTAAAACGATTGCATACACTATGTTTTGCGAGTGTCATTGTTATTTTAATAGTAGCGGTTTATATTTGTGTACTAATCATAGATTTTTTGAAATCAGCTCGCAACTGGGGTACACTAGATATAATTTCTGTGAATTACGCACTCTTTCGAAGTCAAATAACCTGTATGTTAGAACTTATGGTATTGTCCACATTCTTATATTTATTGTCAATTTTATTGAAGTGCTTAAATGGTACAATATTAGAGATACAGCAGAATCTGTCATTGAAAGAAAAACCAAATACTGAATACAGTCCCTCAATACTGGTTGAGAAGCTGACACAGTGGGCTGAGCTGTACGAATGTTTAGTGGATAGTAGCAAGCAACTGTCAGAATGTTTTAAACATCATGTAAATATAATATTAAACCTAATTAGCACTTTTTATGTTGTTGGATTTTAGTTTACATAGTCTAGTTGAAATATTATATTTAGATTATATATTATGGTAGACGATTAAATTGTGATTTGGTGAATATTATTAAATAGATTAAGGTTTATAACCTAATAAAAGTAGGATATTTACATTTTTTATTATATATATTATTGCATCTTTAATTTTATTATCAAAATCCATAATTTTATTATAATGCCGGTGATCACTTTGCAGATGATAAACTCATTAGTAGGGACTATCAATTCCCTTTCATTTACATCATATTACATAGTCAGTATGCTCTTAAAAAAGGTAAATAAACGAAAAATCTGTTACACAATTTCGAAAAATATGTTGAATTGAAAAATAATGTTTCTGTGTTTTACAGAATATGAACCTGTATGAATTCACTTTGAACATGTTTTGGTTTTTTGTCAGCGATATACTCCCGATTGCGATGTCATTTTATGCTGGACAAAAGCTTCGGAATGAAGTGATTACGATGAATAGGGCTGTGACTAAATTGTACAGTTTGGTGCCCGCAAGTAAGTATTATTGTCGACAAAGCATCTCAGTTCTAATAGGAATCGATTTGTTGAATTTATGATGAGATCTTTTATGGTTTCTTACTTTAATAAATTTCATCTTGTTTTAGATGCTGAAAGCATTGAAGTAAAATCAATCAAAAGTCTACTAAATTTAATTACGAAAAATACGATTACAGTAGAATTTGGAAATGTAACTTTAGGGATGTATTTGATTCCAATTTATCTCTCAACAACAGTCTCAAATGTAATTACAGCCTTACAATTTAATAATTTAATTTAATAATTTATAAAATAAGTTAATGCTAAAATATTAGTAAATATTGTGCTTCGAGTAATGCATACAAACCTACTCGTAAACGATAATATCGCAATAGCTTCTTGCGGTGATTTGTGTAAAATTAATCTTTAATGTATTTATTAAATACTGCATTTGAAATTTGTTAATATAAACCCAAACTTACATAATACAAAAAAACAAATATAGTAATATATAGCGATACGTGCATCATGTTACAACGCAAGGAGTATAATTAAACTTTCATGATATCTTTTTTTTTATTATTAATTAAATAACAAAGATAACTGTTGGGCTTGTAATAATTTACACATCGAAAAGCCAGTGAAAATAAAAGAAAGTATTGAGATATTGGCATAGCACCATAAAGCCATAAATTAAATCCGTTACACCGTACTCTATTTCACACTGTACCCTACTGTGTGCAGTGGATGTATTAAAATTACCTTTGTTGTTAGATCTATATATTTATTAACTCTTATACGATTACTATTAACCTATACTATCACATTATTATTATTACTATATTCTCACATATTTACTACGGAATGGTGTTACTCAGTCACGCATTTACTATGTATATAAAAGTCGCTACACCTACCATATCCTATGTTTTATCAATAAAGATTTAACCAAAGTTTGACACTTTTCACTAACCTATCTTTACATAGAATAAAATAAAACGCTTTGTTGTATTGAACGCATAGATCTTTTATACTAAGCAACGGATTATAATGCAGTTTTTACCAATAGGGAGAGTGATACAAAGGAAATATTTATATGTATAATACATGCATATTCTAGTTGAGAAAATCCGATAATTTCAAAGATTCGTCTTAAAAAATAATACATTGCAAAGGCTGGCTAATCCTTACGAGATAGACCAAATTAATGTTCTGCGGAATTGTATACCTTGAAAAGATCTACAAAAAAGTCCATCATGGTATATATCTATCTGCTAAGGGTAACCCACAGTAACCATTTTTATCTTTTAAATATTACAAAAAAATAATGGGTTCTTTACAAAGCTATTTTATACTATACGTTATTATTCCTTGTCCTATTTAATACATTAGATAAGGTGTGCATTTAATGTATATTAAAATCTGTACTTGGAAACGTATCATTAAAATGAATATTTTAGAACATATTGAAGGTTAAAAAGGCAGTGGCCTAATGACCGACCGCTGCCACCCGGGACAAACGTACGGCTCGACCGTACGTCTGTCCCGGGTGGCAGCGGTCGGCGGGCACGCCGTCATCGCGGCGGTAAGACCCATTATGGAGGATTGGTTCGAGAGGCGTCACGGGACCCTCTCATACCGACTGACGCAGGTGATCACTGGGAAAGGATGTTTCGGGGATCACCTGTGTCTGATCCGCAAGGAGCCAACGCCTGAGTGCCACCACTGCGATGGCCTGACCGTGGACACGGCTCTCCACACGCTGGCAGATTGCCCGGCGTGGGTTGAGCAGAGGCGAGACCTCGTGGCGGCCATCGGAGTGGGAGTTCTCTCGCTCGATAGCCTTATTGCGGCTATCGTGCTGAGCAAGTTATGCTTGCAAAGGAGATTGCGGAGCGGGACCGGGAGAGGTTTAGAACTCTCCCGGCCCGCCGGGCTCGGGAGCGGGTCAGATACCGCAGACGACTCAGGCGCCGGAGGTCGCAGAACGACCTGTGGTGACATACGTACAGCCAGTTCCTCTGCGCATGAAACCGTGCAGGCGCGCGCAGGCTCTGACGGTTGCCATAGGTTGTTTGAAAGATTATATAAAAAGATTTTGTCTACTAGCTATTACGTTATGTATGTGAAAAATATATTATTTTTACGGAGTTGTTGATTATTACTATTTATGCGGGGGATAGTCACATACCCCCACATTTGGTGACCCCGACGTGATCGCGGTGATCACGCTACACCCGCGATTCTGCGTTTTTCGGTCGTCGTGTCAGCTGAGCCCCGACTTCAAGTAACGGAGAGCAAGCAATTGGCGAAGTTAGTAAGAGAATCGTGTTTGTTTACGCGATAACGGAAGGTTGGTGCATGTACCAAGCGGTGAGCGATTTTATATTGTTTTAAAATGTCTGAGTCAGACGATTACGCCGAGGCTGTGACTCCTCGTGTCCTCAGAGTTGGCGTTAGAATACCGCCATTTTGGCCAGAAGAACCCGGTCTGTGGTTCGCACAGGTAGAAAGTCAGTTTAAGCTGTCTGGAATAACAACTGACGATACAAGATTTTGTTATCTGGTTGCTCAGTTAGACCACTGCTACGCTGCTGAAGTGAAGGACATTATCACAAACCCACCAGACAAAAACAAATATGAGAAACTTAAATCTGAGCTCATTAAGCGTTTGTCAGCTTCTCAAGAAAAACGAGTTAAACAGTTATTGATGCATGAGGAGTTAGGCGACAGGAAGCCCTCCCAGTTTCTGAGGCATTTATCGAGTTTGGCCGGTCCTTCCATTCCCTCTAATTTTTTATTAACTCTGTGGTCTAGCAGGTTGCCGCAGAACATCCAGACGGTAATCGCATCTCAAATGGATCTCGATAAGGACAAACTTGGTGAACTAGCAGATAAAGTCTACGAGATCGCACCGCCAACACCACAAGTTGCAAGCACTTTCTCTTCACAATCGTCGTGTAATGGTGACATGGCTCAACAGATCGCGGAATTGACAAAGCAAGTGGCTTTATTGACTAGTAGACTAGGACGTTCAGAAAAATCACGCTCTAGATCTCGTTCTAATATACAAAATCGCTCACGCAGCCGTCCCCGACCGAAGCAACCTACTGCGAATCACCCGCATTGCTTTTATCATTTTATCTACGGTGCAGATGCAAGGAAATGTAAGAGTCCTTGCACTTTCTCTTCGGAAAACTCTCAGGGCAGTCGGAAGTAGCGGCCTATGACTGCCCAAACCCAACCCCTACATCAACAGGCCGTCTATTCGTAACCGATTGTCTAACCAAAATGCAGTTTCTCGTAGACACTGGTTCTGATCTTTGTGTTTTTCTACGGTCCGCGATGGGGACGCCACTTAGAAAATCCACTTTCGAGCTGGTAGCTGCCAACAACACAGTCATAAATACATACGGTCCAGTAAAGCTACACTTAAACTTAGGACTTCGGCGTGACTTCACGTGGAACTTTACTGTAGCTGATGTGTCCCGACCAATCATTGTAGTTGATTTCCTGACCTACTACGGCTTACTCGTAGATTGCAAACATCAGCGCTTGATTGATGGTGTTACTTCCCTCTCTGTTTATGCTTGTCAAGCTGAAGCATCAGACGACATTGTCTCAGTCAAAGCAGTCACAGGTGAAACCGAATTTCATAAGATTCTACGCGAATTTCCTGAGATCACTAGGCCAGCAGGTATGCACTTTCCAGCAAAACATACCACTCTTCATTATATCAGAACCACGCTTGGACAACCAGTTTCCTGCAAGCCACGACGTCTTGATCCTGTTCGTACTCAAGCCGCTAGGAAGGAGTTTGAGGACATGTTGGATTGTGGTACAGCCAGGCGCTCAGAAAGTCCGTGGTCTTCTGCCCTTCATTTAGTTAAGAAGAAGGATGACGGATGGAGGCCCTGCGGCGACTACAGGGCACTCAACGCAAGAACCATTCCCGATCGCTATCCCATCCGCCATATACATGACTTTTCTTACCAGCTTTCAGGATGCTCAATTTTTTCTACGGTTGACCTCGTGAAGGCTTACAATCAGATCGCTGTAAATCCGCAGGATATTCCCAAAACAGCTATCACAACTCCCTTTGGATTGTTTGAGTTTCCGTACATGACATTTGGTCTTAGGAATGCAGCTCAAACATTCCAACGGTTTATCGACGAAGTCTTGTCAGGCTTGGAATTTTGTTACGGATATATTGATGATATTCTCGTCTTTTCATCATCTATAGAAGATCACAAGAGACATCTACGGCAGCTGTTCCAACGTCTGAGGCAATACGGCATTTTATTAAACACTTCGAAGTGTAAGTTTGGTCAATCGGAGGTAACCTTTCTTGGTTATAAAGTTTCCGCAGCTGGCACCAAGCCTCTGGAGACCAAGATAGAAGCTATCCAGAATGTTCCAGTGCCTAAAACTATCAAAGAGCTTCAGCGTTTTCTCGGGATGATCAATTTTTACCGACGTTTCATTCCGAATGCTGCTAAAATCCAGGCACCTCTTACCAATCTTCTCGCTGGTCCGCTTATCAAAGGCTCACAGCCTATAAACCTTACTCCCGAGATGCTTAATTCTTTTGAAGATAGTAAGAGCTCACTGTCACAAGCAACACTGTTGGCACATCCAGATCACACCGCAGAACTTGCTATAGTCACGGACGCCTCAGATTTGGCTATAGGAGCCGTGCTACAGCAACTCAAGAACGGAAACTGGCAACCCTTGGCTTTCTTCTCCCATAAGCTGAGTACTTCTCAAAAGAAATACAGCCCTTACGATCGAGAGTTACTTGCAGTGTACGAGGCTATCAAGTATTTTCGCCATATGGTCGAAGCCAGAACTTTCACGGTATTTACGGACCACAAACCGCTCACGTTTGCATTCTCGCTCAACAGAGATAAGTGTTCGCCTCGACAGTTCCGGTATCTTGACTTTATTTCACAATTTACTACGGATTTAAGATTTATCCCTGGTCGTGACAACGTTGTCGCCGATGCCCTATCCCGGATCGAAGAGGTAACCAGCGCTATTGATTTTCAATCACTTGCACAATCTCAGGAGAATGATCCAGAGCTGCAAGAATTGCTCAATCATGGGACAGGTTTGAGACTTCAAAAGGTTGCTGCTGAGAACATAAATATGTATTGTGACACCTCTCTGCCTACCTTACGACCATACGTTACACCCGAATTCCGCAAGCAAGTCTTTGATACGCTGCATAACTTACACCACCCTGGAAGTTCAGCTTCTGTACGACTGGTCACACAAAGGTTTGTTTGGCCAGGTATTCGCAGAGATTGTAGAGAGTGGGCTAGGCAATGCTTGAGATGCCAGAAGAGCAAAGTTTCTCGTCATACCATCTCTCCTCTATCATCTTTCCTTCCACCTTCCTCGAGATTTACCCATATTCACCTCGACATCGTAGGGCCATTACCTTTGTCCTATGATTTCAGATACTGCCTCACTGTCATCGATAGGTTTACTCGGTGGCCTGAAGCGTTTCCGCTAAAGGACATCACTGCCGAGACCTGCGCCGCTGCCCTTGTGTCTGGCTGGATTGCCAGATTCGGTTGTCCTGAGCGAGTGACTACAGATCGTGGTCGCCAGTTTGAGTGCCACCTCTTTAAGGCCCTCACTGCTTTGATTGGTGCGCGCCATCTCCACACGACAGCCTATCATCCAGCAGCCAACGGCATCGTGGAGCGCCTTCATCGCCAACTCAAGGCAGCAATTATGTGCCACGCTCCAGCTTACCAGTGGACAGAAGCACTTCCACTAGTTCTTCTCGGCATGCGCAGCGCCTGGAAAGAAGACCTTCAAACTTCTCCTGCCGAACTTGTGTACGGTGAACCCCTTCGTCTGCCAGGGCAGTTTCTAAGCCCAAAGGATGATTACCTGACAGCTGACGTCACCCAGTACGCGACACGTCTTCGCGCGTACATGGCGAAGCTCTCTCCTCGTCCTACCAGTTGGCACACTACTCCTTCATCTTTCTACGTTCCACGCGATCTTCTAACATCTACGTGCGTCTTCGTTTGCCTAGATCGTGTGAGAGGCGCCCTAGAACAACCGTATGCTGCGTATGCGTAAGGTTATCACGCGACAACCGAAGTACTTCACCTTAAACATCAATGCCAAGAACGTGAATGTTTCTATCGACAGGCTCAAACCAGCATATGAAGCCAAGGTGCCGCTCTCCGCTGCCAACCAATCAACTAATGAAGCCCAATTTACTTATGAGGATATCAAGAAGACAACCAGTGGCAGAAGGGTGCGTTTTCCCAACTTCTATCGCCCGTAGTCCCGGTCTCCCCGGGGGAGTACTGTGGTGACATACGTACAGCTAGTTCCTCTGCGCATGAAACCGCGCAGGCGCGCGCAGGCTCTGACGGTTGCCATAGGTTGTTTGAAAGATTATATAAAAAGATTTTGTCTACTAGCTATTACGTTATGTATGTGAAAAATATATTATTTTTACGGAGTTGTTAATTATTACTATTTATGCGGGAGATAGTCACATACCCCCACAGACCTCCGTCCTGCATAAGCGCAAGCCTGGGGTGACAGGTGAGGCCATCTGTCACCCGAGCAGAAGCAGGCCGGCGTGACCGCGAGCGCGTTATGAAGCACGCACGCCCTTCCGGGAGAACAGAGGGAACATGGGGGTACCCAAACAGTCAGGGTCGTCTACCCGCCGTAGATGGCCCGAGGTACGTCGGGGCACCAGGGATTTCCTTTCTAGGGTACACCTGGTTCCCCGACTACTGGTACCTGAGACGGCGTGCGGTTTTAGTCGGTTCGAGTCCGACATTGCCACCTGTAAGTGGTATCCGAGGGGATTTCCGCAGAGAAAAAAAAAAAAGGGGGGGTCGAACGAGAAGGTTGTTCACGTGATGGGCAGTGAGCATCGTTGCCCATCATGGACACCTGTAACTCAACAGATAAGTGCATTACCACCCGTTCAGTCCCTCCCTCCAGAATTGGAGATATCGGTAAACTCACGCACTCGGTAAAAAGTAACAAAAGAACTGCTTAAGTGACTAAAGCAGATCCGGATCTACGATTTCTTTAAACGGTGGCAGAAACTTGAGGGTGGCGCACATCTCTCCTGCGTTTAAGATACATTACTTAATAACTCACAAATATATAAGTTCACTTGTACTGTGGGCCTGTGTGGAGCCTTTTCTTACAAGTCGACGGTGAGCCAACCAGGCTTCCGAATGCTAGCGCTTTGTAGAGCAATGTCTTTTTTTTTTATTTATCCTATATTATGATTGTGCCGCCACCTGAAACTGCCGTCCAAGGCGGGTGTCCCGTGATATCACTCCGGTCGAGCCAGTCCCATATTTGCTGAAACATGTTTCTCCCACGACACAAATAGAAAACAATGATAGCGTCCTCTTTCCATAAAAATCTCCAGAAAATAAAAATTAATATTAATTAGCTTTTGCGTTCATCAATCATCATCAAGCCCTTAATAGTCCACTGCTGGACATAGGCCTCCCCTTGGAAAGGAGGTTTTGGCCAACTACCACGCTGGCCAGACGGGTTGGTATAGGGTGTGTTTTAAGTTTTCCTTCTCTTTACAGTGCTGTTGTCCTGCGTAGTTTTCTCCCTTAGTCGGCTCTTACGAAACCCACGGGATGAATAGGGGTGGTGACACTCTGTATTCTTCATCCGTCACCACACGGTATACGTTTTACGTTAGGGGTATCTTATCTTATATTCGAAACTACTCACTATGGACACTCCTCAATATGGTATAAACGTATAAGACAGACAGATATACTCGTACATTCTAATATTTTTTTGGAACAACTTAATTCAAATTGTATATATGTTACACGCATACCTTTCTAACTATTGTTCGACGTTGTACTTCACTATAAAGACAGAAAAATAGAATCAAAGTGTAAAATATAAATTTATATTATATGCACAGTGAAATAATATTTATAATATGATATAAATTTTCTCCGTGTGGTGACGGATTAAGAATATTTAGTGTCACCCCTATTTATCCCGTTGGTGTCGTAAGAGCCGAATAAAGGAGCAGACCACGCAGGACAATAGCACTGCAAACCCTTTTTTTCTTTTTTTTTAACTGCGCCTGTAATAGGAAAAATATGGGGACTGCTGTTATTAAACCATACGGACCCCTCCTAGAGTCTGTCCGCAACAGCGCGGGTACAACCTTCGGGTACTTTCTCTATTTAGACGACGTCCGGCACACGCTGACGTAGCCTTCTCGCGGCTGGCCGTTATGCCGATGGAGGGGAAAACCCGTTCCGTCCACCCGCGGCCATACTCAGGGCGGCAACAGGCGGTGGTAAGCGAGCCTCCGCCGCCCAGTTCAATGGGGACGAATTGGGTGCGATTGGAGATTGTCCTACTGGCCATGGAGCGTATGACGGCCGGTAGCGAGAGATCCCCCCCGATGACTGCAATGAGAACCCGGCGCTGCGGCGCCCAAGTCGGGCAAATTGCCAGTGTGTGTTGAGCAGAGTCCTCACTGCAATCGCAGTGGTGACCCAGTGACGCAGCGGTGCCCGGAAAGGACCTGCTGCATCAAGGAAAGGGCCTGCCGCCCTGCCCAACCAACGATGACCGGCTGGAGCGCCTCCACGGAGGCAAAACCAGCATGTGGAGTCTCCAGCCGGGACGACCAACGAGCCATCGTAGCTCAACAAGCGGCTTCACGCCACTCGCGTATTTCTACGGGCGGAGCCAACTGCTGATAACCGCACGGAACTCAGTCATCTGCCGATATACTTCGTCGAGCACTTCCACCTCCAAGTCCTACAGAGGAGTTCCGGCGAACGCACACGCCGCCTCCGTCGATAAGGTGCCGTTACCGCGTATAGCTCTAATCGCCAGTAACCGGCTGAGGGCGCCAGAGGCGTGCCCTGCCCTATTCTAGGCGATTAGAGCCGCTGTCCACACCCGTACACCGTACAGTGCTATTGACCGGACAACCCCCGTGTTTAGCCGTCTTGTCGCGACACTGGGCCCACCAAGGTTAGGCAAAAGTCGCCCAAGGGCAGATGCAGAGCCGACCAGCTTTGGAGCAAACGTCGGAAGGACCAGGCCCAGATATTTCATCTGGGCCTGAATCGGTATGAGGACCGAGTTGACAGCCATTGAGAGACTCGTAGAGATGCTCTCGGATCATCTTAATATCCCCCCCGGTAGGGGTCACGCTGCGTGGCGTTGTTCCCGCATCCGAAGGTGTCGGCCTCCACGATAGGAGGTCTACTGGTGGTCGCAGGAGTTGGATGACCTCCACACGGCCTGTACTCGTGCCCGGAAGTCCTATACCCGGCGTCACCACGGAGGAGCTGGGGAGGACCATCTTCATGAGGAGTACCGAGAGGCGCGGAAAACTCTGAAACTGGCCATTAGCCGCGCCAAACAAGTAAAAAGAAAGGAGATGCTGGAGAGTCTCGATCGTGACCCTGGGGTCGCCCCTATAGCTCCGTGCGTCAGGCTCCCCCCTTACGGACACCCAGAATAATGCGCTAGGGGGGGGCCGGACTTCACAAGAACAGCAGTCTCCGAATCCCTCCTATTACAGGCGCAGAATGGCACACTGTGTGGTTTTAGTCGATCCGATTCCGACACACCACATCGCCGCAAATCCCGTTTCGGGGAAGGCCCGTGGGGGTTTCCACACGTTCAATAAAAAAAAAAGTGGTGTATCTGGGCAGACATGCGACTCCAGCCTGTTCGAGACACTACTGAGTTTTTTGGTGGTATAAGTAAGTTAAGTGACCACCGCCGCCCAGGAATACCTACGACTCAAAATTCATAAGAGTGTAGCCGTCCTTTGAGCCCCCGCTTTCTCTCTCGTTACCCCATCCACGATTAGTGTTATGCCTTACCCTAGTGCTCACCCTGTCCTTACTACAAATTCCCGTCTTTGTTTATAACGTCCAAAAATAACTGTTACTATTATACAGCAAACAGCCAAAGGAGACTAGCGAAAACTCTTTGCTAAAAGAAATGATTTAAACATGTTAACCCGTGATTTCTATTAAATGGTTAATTATACATGTTGCCTATATAACTACACGTAAAAGAATTAATTATTCAGGTCATATGTCACTATAATGTTAACGTGCACTGCACGTCTTTCAGTTATTATGACATAAACATTTATTAAGTCAGTAATTATAGTGACTTAGTGAGTATTTATACATAACCGGCATCCGGACACCTCCTGGTGCCTACCCTCAATAGCGCGAGACCTTAAGCTTAAACTCTCTATTGAGGGCAACACCCAGGCACACGCGAACATCGCCTCTTCGCGGCTCGCCATTATAGTGGGTGGAGGGGAAAACTCATCCCAGCCATTCGCAGCCTCACTCAAGGCGCTGGTATGCGCTCCTCTGTCGGCCGATGCACCGGCGGCGAATCGAATCTAAGTAAAAACCTTCTTCGCCCGGTACTGAATCGTCCGCTGACAAAGTTCGGCGAGTACTTCCCCCTCCAAATCCCACGGAGAAGTTCCGGCCAAGGTATGGCTGTAATTGCCAACACCTACTTGAAAAGGCCAGGGTCGTATCCTATTCTGAGCAAGGCAATAAAACCGCTTAATGCAACGATTTTGCAGGAAGTATTTAAAAACAAAAGTCTGAACATGGGTGAGATTATCCGTCCGAACGTCTTTAAAAGAAAGCCAGCGCCAGTCAAGATTATTATCAATGAACAGGAAATGATCCTCGATAGAGGAACTAAACGGTATAATAGATCTGTTGGACGTTACAGGTGGTAGTTTATCTAGGTCTAGCCTTCCGATGAGACTTTGACTGCCTACAATGATGGCCTGGCATTTAGATGGTTTAACTGTCAAATGAAATCTGTCAGACGTGTTACTAATATAATATTAATACCCGTAGCCGTAGGTATACGGTGGCTTGATAGTGTAGATGCAAGTCATCGGCGTGCGATGTATATGATTTTGAGTGATGTAATTTATAAAAACAGCATAATACTCGAGGAGAAAGAATAAATTGAACTTTAAAGTTTCGTTCTCTAACAACTATACATATGTATGGTGCTGGAGACTAAATAAAACGATAAAGATAGACAGATATATCTTTGAGTTTCCGAAAATCTAATTCATTATTGGCAGGTATAAATTATATACATTATGTATGTAAATATGTTTGAATTGTAAGTAGACCTAAATAGCACACAAATTAGTAATTAAAATACTTTTAAAGTAAACAATATTTAAATAATTGTATAATAATTTATTATTGTATCATCACGATCTTTGACTTACGTCAATGAATTTAAAATAATGAAAAATAATTATATCGCCCTAGCACAATCGATCATAACAGATAGCAGAATGAAACATCAAAAATTAATTAATTAAATGGGTAGATAGGCGGATAAGTAAATGGATAAGTAGGCAGGTAGACAATAGATAGGTAGTTAAGCAGAGGTTGGGATGGTAGGGAGGAAAACCCAAGCCAAGGTGGAACAGAATATACCAAGGGTTGCGTGGCTAAGGGGGAGCTTAGTCGATAATATTCGAGCTCTGGAGAAAGGGGGACCTTCAGTTTAAAGCACCCTTGTCGTGGTGAACGCGGGGCTATGCCGCGGTGGACCCAGCTGCTCGTGGGAACGAAGTAATAAAAATGCAAAATAAAACAAATAAGTAGGTATAATTTAAGGTCGGAGACCGGCCGGAGGTCGCCGGGACTCATCTAGAAATAATAATAATAATAACCAAACTGTCAGACAGACTGACAATGACAATATTAGCTTAAATTCTTTTGCATTTTTGCATATCAGTAACTAAACCATCCATCAACTAGCTCGTACAAACCTACACCGGTGTCTTTCGTTGATGAACATTTACAAGAAACACCGGATCCAACCTTAGCTGTTACGAAGAATGTGAATGCCTTATTACCTGCGTCCACTAAGAGTGGAAAACCTAGAGTACGCATGAGGTGTAGTAAGGAAGTAAACCTTGTCATCATGCGTATGTACTACCAAATCAATAAAAGAGAGACAGACATGACAACATATAGGAAACAATTGCCTCATTACATTAAGTCCGCCTTTGTACAAAATGTGTATTAAGTTTGAAATTAAAATAAATAAATAAACCCTTTATCAGTCACATGTTAAATTTTCATATGCATGACAAGTAGATTGCACGTAGGGAGTAGGTATTTGCTGGAAAAAAAATATATACTTTTAACCCTTAAGAAAGGAAAAAGGGATTGATTATTATTTGATTTCATTAATTTAATGTTTTTGGAAATTTGTTCAAAAATTATATTATATCTAATTAACAGCTAACAACAACTTTTGAACATCCGTGACATAGTAGTATGTATGAGAATGTAATATATTAATATTTATGTTTTATTTTGTATAATTAATACTTTTCATTTGATTAATTTGACTAATCATAATGCTCATTGTTGAAAGTGGATATCACTAAAGTGACAGTCAGTTAAATTTAAAATGAGAATTCGCGATTGTGAAAAGTTTCTCGGACTTAAAAATAAAATTAAATGGCCGTTTACCACTTTTATGTTTTTATATCATGTACTCGGAATACGTTGGATTTGGCACTATGCGTTCCCTGTAAAAGCAATGACTGTTATTTTTTGTGAGTATTTTTTAAGGGTCATAATAGTAGTATTGGTAATATTTGCCACGATTCTAAGAAAGACACCATTTACTGTTCGCGGCAATAACATACTCAAACTTATTTTTAAAATATATTTTATATGATATTAATTAGATATTTTGTGATTTCAGACATGGTCTTCTATTTGTTTAACGGACTGAGTATAACATGTGGGCTTCATCGGCTATTCGCACATAAATCCTACAAAGCCAAGACTCCCCTTAGAATATTTCTTGTCCTAATCTTCACCACGGTTGGCCAGGTAAGTAATGACTATCACCTTTTCTTTATTTATTTTAAAACTTTAGACACAAATTAAGAATAGTAGACGGGAAATGGATAATAAGGTGTACCAGATACACTTAAGTTAAGAATTTTACCGTCTCGCACAAAAAAATAAGAGAAGAAAAGGTAAGAAACAGTGAAAAATATTGTGGCGATTACCACGTACAGTGAAACGAAGAAACATACTATAGCGCCATTTAACGAAGACACACTGAACAACGGAGAAACTGTTAATTCTTTATCGATATGAAAAATTCTCTCACCCAGTATTATGCTACAATACGCATACATATATACATAATTATTATACCAAAATTTATAAAGAATCAAATTTGTGATGAGTCTGCAGTATTTTGTGTGATGAGAGCTTGTATCTTCACCTTAAATAAATGACGACTGGGTGCCATTCTCATTTCCTGGGGAAGAGATTCAACGCAGAAATGTGGAAGGGGCATAACAGAAGAATAATACTTATAGAGCGAAGGGTACTGTTATGACTGGAACACAGCAACTGGAAGGAGGATGTCTTGTCTGTATTAATAGAACGGCAGTAAACTCATTCTTAAAACTGAACATTACTTTTAGTTAAATAACTCTTCCAATACAATTTGAAACGATAAAAAAAGATTTATCAATAATAGAGCACTACTAATAACTTAGATACCTACGTATCAGACAAAATCTTTCATTACTTGTATGACTGTTTTTTTTACTAAGTAACTTCAGATCAGCGATATCAAGCTTAACAAATACACCGTCGATCTAGTTAGTATGTCGAGACGTATAGTTTCAAACTACTCTAAAACAATCCAGCAAAAAATCCAGAAACTAACATAAATGTTTTACATGGATACAACTGTACTTTTATAGATTATTTTAATTGTATCTATGGCTTTACAGAATAGAGGTACGTTATATAGCTAAAAATAATAATAATAAACTTTTTATTGCAGACCATGGTGTCAAATTTGTTAGTAACAATATTCTTAGAGACTAGTGTTAGTACAGTATATAAAGAAAAAAACCATAAAACAAAACAAAACAAAGAAAGATAGACATATACACATGCAACAATCATTGCTGCGCTATTCCGTACGCAATTGCGCAGCAACGATTGATGTACAGTGAAATTAGTCTCGAGAATTTTTTGCATATGTAGTGGTGTGTATATTACTCAGATCTTAGAGCGCGTTTCCACTATATCGTTCTGGCCTATACAAAAATGTTTCGATATCCTAACATTACTATTTAATTTTATACTTATCGATAGCAACACTCTGATTTTTGTTTTCAATAAAAACAAGTTTTTATTTTAAAGAAAAAGGTTTTGACTTTATAAAAAAAAAGGTGTGTGTGCGATTCACACACGATAGAAGTGAAACTTCAAAGAGGAGACCGATATTTTAATTATTTTTTTTTTTCCTTTCATCTAGGTTTTTAAAACTCCGGTGGGGTCTACGGGGGGGTCAAAATTTTTGTTATTTTTGGCCTAGGACGCACCGTTTCCGAGATATTTCAATCTAAAGCAAAAAATCGTCACTTGATAGTGGAAAGTGGAAACACGCACAAAACCAGAATAAACCAGTTTACGCTGTCCGCAGGCATACACTACTACAAACGCAAAAATTTCTCCAAGCTAATTTGCCTTTAACCACAGTCCAGCCGACCAGAGATCATGTTCAAGATACTGTTAACGCTGCCGCGTACCCTGCGCACCACCACCACCACCACCATATTTTACGCGTTGTAGCATAAAAACAATCTACGCGATGTTCAGCAAACATCCCTGATGCACTACAGATACCCTGCATCCCCAGCAGCACCCTGAAGGCGTTATTGTATTGGACTCGGAATGCACTGTATGATGCTTGAGTATAGTCAGCCCACAGGCTGCACTTGTAAAATGAAGTGCAATATAAAATTAAATTAGACCGTTCCCAAAAAATAATCGAAAAAAAAACAAGTGTGAAGTTTTGATATAGAGGGTTTTACAACTGGCTTCATAGTGTAGAGACGTTTGCAAGTTTTTTTTTTGAAATAGCGGAATTTTAAACTAACTTTACTTGAAGCAGATGATCCGGTTATGTAACAAAATAACTAGTCAGTAAACAACGATCGCTGTCATAACATGCGTTTGCCCATTGCAGCCACGATTATGAAAAACAGGATTTTAACTAACGTGTTTAATTAATTGAGCATGCACAATAAAACTATGAAATATTATACAAAAAGGTATCATCATTTAAGAGCGCGTATAAAGCCAGCAAAATTTAAGAATTCACCCGCGCTCCCCTGCCCGCTCCCCTCACATCAAAAACGATCGCGCGTGTACCTACGCGCTCGCTCGACGCGTATCTTCTGTAGTATACGTATAATAATCAGATGAAACAACTGTATTCAAAGTATGACTGCGTTATACAATATTACGAAATGTTTTGTGTACACGAATAATACGTAAATAGTAAGTTAGTAGGAGGTGACTATACCACTGATACTGAACACGAATCAATAAAAAATCAATACCAAAAAATTATATTATATTTATTTCAAATATTCAAGCAATCAATCATATCAAATATCAATCACTAAAAAATCACAATAAAAATCATATTCAATCGCGTCTTTCTTATCAATATTCCGTAATTGGTATAATATTTTCTTGTAATAAAGGGCTATGGGGTCCAGCTGCAAAATTATTTGAACTAACGAGATCTCGGTCTCCTTCAATTATAAATCTTTCAGAAGCAGTACTGCTCGGACCGGGTTGGTCTCGGTCTCCTTCAATTATAAATCTTTCAGAAGCAGTACTGCTCAGACCGGGTTGGTCACGTGATATGTTTAAGGGCCCACTACATATTTTCTCTTCAGGTTTTTTAAAGATTTGCCGCGTCATACAAGGAACCTTTGTTTGATAGATTTAGTGCTTTTGTCACCGACTTCGAATCGTTTCTATTATCAACTAACCTTAACATTATCAACGTGGGCTCGGAGCCGACATTTGTCACATCCAGGGCCCAAACTATAATTGATCTTACATTAGCAAGTGAGCACGCATCGCAACACATATCGAACTGGCATGTTTCGAACGAAGCATCGTGCTCAGACCATCGCTGGATCAAATTTAACTTTGAAATGAAACTTAAACTACCCGATCCCCGACGGAATCCCCGCACGATGGACCGGAAACGGTATGAACATCTTACTGCGGAGAAACTGCGAAGCATCAACCCAACATACGCTATTGGGACTGTTAAGGACATTGACAGTCATGTTGTCACCCTAACACAGACACTGATCGATTGCTTTGAACAAACATGCCCACTTTCTACACCCAGAACTGGACCACAGAACAAACACCAATGGTGGGGTCCGGAACTGGAAAGACTACGTCGTAAAGTGAGAAAGTTGTTCAATAAAGCAAAAAACTCGCGATTAGACCAACATTGGGATGCCTACACGCAGGCTCGACTACAATATAAGAAGAGAATCAGAACCAGGAAAACTGAGTGCTGGAGAAACTCCTGTACTAACATAGAGAACAACAACCAGGCTAATAGAGTCAAAAACATACTGTGTAGTAGAGGCGAACACAATCTTGGCTGCCTGAAGAAGCCTGATGGTGAGTATACCAAAACAGACTCGGAAGCCTCAGAGCTGTTATTAAAAACACACTTCCCTGGATGTCGCATATCAGATGTGATGGAAAAATGGGAAGACAGATGGAAAAAACCACCAGATGATACAGACTGGGATACGGCAAAGTTGTCAACAATGACAAACTAAGATGGGCAATTAACAGCTTCCTACCATTCAAGGCGCCAGGACTAGATGGTGTCTTCCCAGGCCTACTGAGATGGTGTGATATGACACTACTGGACCATCTTGTAAAAATTTATAGGGGCTGCCTGGCGCTTCAGTACATCCCCTTGAAATGGAGAGAAGTTAAAGTAGTCTTCATCCCCAAACCTGGTAAAGGTGACTACACACAACCCAAATCACACCGACCTATTAGTCTCACATCTTTCCTACTAAAGGTTCTCGAGAGGCTAATATATCTATTAGGAAAATCAGGGAAACTGCGTTAGTCAGTCACCCTCTACACCTCAATCAACACGCATACTTGATGGGTAAATCAACAGAATCTGCCCTACATCGAGTTGTTACATATATAGAAGACAATCTAAATCATAAAAGGTAAACACTGGCCACCTTTATCGATATCGAGGGAGCCTTTGACAAGACCAACTTCACCAGCATTAGCCAAGCTCTGTCTAGGCATGGTGTTGATTCCACAATCTCAGGGTGGATCGACAGCATGTAAAGATATAGAGCTATTCAATTCACTGTGAGCGAAGTGACTAGAGGAGTGGTGGCTAGAGGTTGCCCCCAGGGCGGTGTACTCTCCCCCCTTCTATGGAACATTGTTGTGGATGAGCTCATCGCACAACTTAATGACCAAAGATTCCTCACAATAGGCTATGCAGACGATCTTACTATTCTCATCAGCGGTCCTTTTGAGAGCATTACATGCGATAAAATGAGACTTGCACTGAAGATCGTGGAACAATGGTGCGTAGCACACAACCTGACAGTGAACCCATCCAAAACAGAGATGATCATGTTCACAAACAAACGCAGCCTAGGAAATCTCAGACTTCCCAAGCTATTTGGAACACAACTTACTCTTACCAAAGAGGTCAAATACCTAGGAGTAATACTGGACAGTAAACTCCTGTGGAATAAGCACCTCGATGAAAAACTGAATAAAGCCTGCATTATTTTCTGCCAATGCAAGCGGCTACTCGGCAAAAGCTGGGGACTATCACCCAAAATTACTTTATGGCTATACAGGACAGTCATAAGACCAATAATCACTTACGGTGCTGTTGTCTGGTGGCAGAGAACAGAGCTAAGCACTGTCATAAACAAACTGCAGCAATTCCAGCGACTCCCATGCTCCGCGGTCACTGGCTGTATGCGCACAACGCCTACTGCCGCACTGGAGGTGGCTCTTGGTCTGCCACCCCTGGATCTATTCATACAGCAGGAGGCCGCCATGGCGATCATTAGACTCCAACACCTGGGTATATGGCACAAAAGTTAGGGATCGCACTCCAAATTATGGGATCAATTGGTGGAATACGAACCACTGATAGCAGCTCCATGAATCCCAAAACACCATATCTTCACAAGAAGATACTACATCCAGATACATGGAAATGACCGAGATCAATCCAGCATTAACGAAGTCCGAATTTACACGGACGGTTCCAAGACTAGGTCAGGAACTGGAGCCGGAGTTTTCTCGCAAGACCTAAATATAAACATATCACTAGCGTTAGGCCAACACAGTTCCATATTTCAATGTGAATGGGTGGCAATAACTTACGCTGCCACAACGGCCATGTCAAGGGGTATCAAGGACTACAACATCCGAATAATATCCGACAGCATGGCCGTCTTAAAGGCATTGGAGGGCAACACAATGACCTCTGGTATTGTCTTCGAATGCCACCAAGCACTGGAACAGCTCGCTATATTCAATGGGGTACTCCTCCAATGGATTAAAGGGCACAGTAACTCACACGGGAACGATGCCGCAGATGAGTTGGCAAGGAGGGGCTCGGCAACCCCAACCTCTGGCCCAACCCCACTCCTGCCCATATCGTTTAAACAAATACGATGCTGGGTCAGGCAACGGACCTGTGAAGCACACAACCGGAGGTGGAAAAACTCACCCGGCTGCAGACAGTCCAAACTGGTGCTGAATCAAGTCACACCACGACTCACCTGCAGACTGATCAGTCTTAGCAGACCGGAAATCAGAATGGTTGTCGGAACTATTACAGGACATCTAGCCCTGAACCGACAACTATTCATAATCAATGCGACAGACAGTCCCCTGTGCAGGATGTCTGGAAGCTACAAAAAAGAAACATAATAGTCGAATTGATAACCTCCTTCTTTTGGAAGTCGGTTAAAAATAGGTTTTAAATACCTAATGGACATACTTAAATAGCTTCGAAATCGACATAAATATATTTCATCGAACCAACCACCAACTAAAAGCTTGTGTTTATTTTGCATATACTATACCAAACTATACTGCCCGCGTTACTTATGAGTGATCATAGAATTATGGAGAGTGTAATTATTATTATTTTAATATTTTTATAGAATACTCGCAAGATCATTATGTAGTCCATACGTCTATCTAGACTTTTGGAAGATATCATAATTACACTAGGGGAAAATGATCAGAATTTTTTATTGTGAAGAATAATATAACAAAAAGCAAAAGTAAATAGCTACCTATTATATATCTAATTTATTACCTCCTATCCTAATAATCTAATAATTGAATTGATAATAACTCTCGTCTCAACGGAGCGGTAGCGACTGATGTCTGAAATAGAAATATGCTTGAAGCTCCCGCAACGTGCGACGGACGATGACTTCTTGAGCGGAATAAAAACGTAGTATGCGCCAAAACTGTTATATCGTCTAAATCCAAAACTAAAAGGAATTACATAAAATGCCTAAACAAAGCCTTAACTCTTGTATAAGTATAATTAATTATCAAATTTTTGTCGCAATAGGCATTACCATATCGAGTACAAAACGGAAAAATATTAGAATTAGGGGTTACTTCGTGATTTTTTTCTATCGAGGAAATGTTATTATTTCATGTTTTTGATCAAAGTGAACCCTCGGAAATATCATGTAGTTATTCATACATTTTTATTTTAAGATTTGGTCCGGAATTTTTCATGTAAAATCAAAAATAAGATTGGTAATTTTGCTTTATACGCCCTCTTAAACCGTCCTCGCAAAGATCACATGGTATTTATGTCAGATCTCAATCAAGAGGTTCTGATTTTCTGTCTCCAAGTGTTTTTTAAACGTTAATTCCTCTTCGTCTCTATAGTCATTAAAAGGCAGAACATATATGGCCACCTTGTTGAATATATAGACATAAAAACACCAACTCGATCTGTGCGTATCCCACAGCTGTTTAGTGTTCTCACAAGCAATAACAACGTGTTTCAGAATAATCCTTAGCATAGAATGTCTAAAAATTATAACGCTATTTTCTCACAGGTAGACATTTTTCACGGCAAGCTTAGATCTTTTAAATCTTTCTTGCTACATTATTTTACAAAATTTCTTTAATTTAATTTGTTTTTTTTTTCTATATTTTATTTAAATCCTTTTCTGTACAATACAAATCCTATTTATTATTATTATTATTAAAAATATACTAATATTTAAGGCATAAAAAGATATTATTATATTAAAGAAGATTCTGCCAAGTGTGTTGTGCGAAAAAATAATCGGCGCATTAAGATTCTGCCAGATAGAGGGAACCCTCGAAAAAATCATTGTAGTTAGATAATCCGTCACTCAGACAGTCAATATGACTGGTTGAAGATAGTAATTGGTATTGCTATGTGATAATTTTTGCCTGGTCTAATAGGTGCATTTTTTCTCTCATAGTAGATCTCCATTAAATCATCTATATGACGCAATAATTAGGACGGTTTCTGTCAGTGCTATATCTCCCTAAGTCATTTTTGTAGTAAGTAATATTTAAACTCCTCTTAAACCGCCAAGTCTTGACTTTAAAGCGCTGTATTTCTTATCGTCTAAGTCCAGCAGTGGACTGTTAAAGGCTGTTGATGATGATGATGATGATGATGATTTCTTATCGTCCGATGAGACAGTAATATATCGTTCAATTTCTTCACATCCTTTTCTAATTTAATAACCACTAAATAAAACTTTGCTTCATCGCTTAATTAATAAAAAATCTGGCAATCGGGAGAAAATTGTTACCGCTGCTAGCTCTAGGGCTTTATTGCTGATGGTCATTAGAAAGTATCAGGTATTTCGTATAGTGCGCAATGTGCGCTACAAGATGGTTAAACCGACTGACACATTTCTAAAGTGCTAACAAGTATATTGTATAAGTGTAATTACAAATACAAAGTTTACTTAGTTGTCGTAAATTATTATAAGATGACTGAATGCAATTAAATGAGTTATGAGTAATCTAGGCAGATACACTAGAATACCTAAATTAGTCCCAAAACTATGAAAATTTGGAAAAAGATTTTGCTGTAGCAGAACAAGCAGATTATGAATATTTTTTTAAACGTTTGACTCTTTTTTAGTACTATTTTCGGTTGATGTGCTCTTAACTTACTAAAATCTTATAAAACTCTGACGTTTATCAGTTAACAGGCTCACACCAGGATTTCGAGATTATCTTTCTACAGTTTCAAAATCCCGGGATTAGGATTTTATAGTTTGTTAAAAGCTGGGATCGAATTCTCATGGCCTGTCTTCTTTAGTAAAGAGTTCCTGTTTATGTTTCGTAAAAAGTCAGTGATTTGTGTCCATTTCAATTGTGTCTATTAACCAAATATTTAATTTTTAGAATTCGGTTTACCAATGGGTTCGCGATCACCGTCTACATCACAAACATAGCGACACAGAAGCAGACCCACACAATGCTAGACGTGGTTTATTCTTCTCACACATTGGTTGGTTGCTATTGGTTAAAAATGACGAAGTTAAAAAAGAAGGCAAGAAAATTGACATGAGTGATCTTGAGCAGGATAAATTCATAATGTTTTTTCACAGGTAAAATATTCCAAAATATTATAAAATTTATAAAATCTTTTCTTTCCTAAAAAAAGCTTTGATGATACAGTAAAATCGTAGAAAAGAACTAGTTAACTAATTGATTTATAGAAAAGAAGTTTTATAAGAGTCAGAAACAACGCGGCATAATAAAATGAAAAAAAAAACTATCTAACTTTGCTACAAGAAACAGGCACTTTCATACATATTCAACTTCACCATCGTAATGCTCCTGCCATTCGCCCAGTTCTATATAGGATCGACGCAACATGTAACATGACATAGAGATAGCGTAGATACCAGTTGTGACAAGCCACACGTTATAGGCTTGTTACAACTGGTATCTACACTATCTATTCGACAATGTGAGCGTTAAAGTCCCCACGTATTACAATCTTTGCGGATGAGTTCTGCTACAATACAGAATCTGTAGACATTTGGACGTGGTCCACCAGTCAGTTTCGGTATCGCCGCTATGGGACCTGTAGAGGCATGCATAGATGCAGGAATGGGCTTGGTCGTCGCTGTCTACACGGAGCGACAAGATGGAGAGGTCCCGTGCTTTAAGATTGCCAAGGCGCCGAGAACTGATATCATCTCTAGTATACACGCGGACTCTAGCCCTTGCAACAAAGGAGTGTTCCGATAATAGCCAGGGTAGGAGAGGTAGGATGTGTTCGATGGAGTGAGGATAAAGTACGCGCCTTTGGAGACGATTTATTATTTCGTGCGCATAGCAGTTGACACCTTAGGCAGTTAGGGTACAGACGTTAAGGTGTTTGTACATGAGTTAGGGCGCAGGCTGAACAAAGTGGCTGGTGACTCCCGCTCAGGGTCGTTAATGGTGCAGAGGTTGACCGGGGCCTTTAGCGTTGGAACGCAGCTAGCGTTATGGGCACCTTTGCGCCGGGAGCGACCAGAGGTGGGTTATTTAATATATAGATAATTTGAGTTTTATTTACTAGTAATCAATCAGTGTAATTTATATTTAAAATGTAATTAATAAAAATTATTCATTTGAATATTTAGCAACAAATTATGTAATTATACATTTTTAATCATATTTCTTGAAAACAGGCATGCAGCTGTGCTTACTGTGCTCTTTTCTTTCGTCTTACCACCTATGGTTGGAATAATATTATGGGAAGAAAACTGGAAATGTGCAGTTGCTTGGCTGGTATTCATGAGATGCCTCTTTGTACTTCACGGTTCATTAACAGTCAACAGTATTGCTCATGCATATGGATATACACCTTATAACAAGTAAGATTTATAATTGAAAATAATAACTTTTGTCTATTTTTATTATGTCTTGGGTTTGATTCATAATTTTGTGATGTGCACGATCTTTTGTTTGTGTCTGATTCTAATTTATTTATAAAATGAATGTGTTTATATAGAACTTTATTAACAGTCATATACATTCAGTCAGTAACATGT
This sequence comes from Arctia plantaginis, assembly GCA_902825455.1. Classification (NCBI taxonomy): domain Eukaryota; kingdom Metazoa; phylum Arthropoda; class Insecta; order Lepidoptera; family Erebidae; genus Arctia; species Arctia plantaginis. The sequence continues at coordinate 90,221 of CADEBD010000354.1, forward strand.
TTATCAACAGTCTGGTTACGTAATCAGGTGGTCCTATTTGATATGTGCAAAGTTTGTTTCAGAATGAGGTTTAAAAAAAAAGAAAGTATTTTTAATTTATTTGCAATTATAAGTACTATTCTGTAATGAGAAATATTTATTGGTGAGATCTTGGGTACATCATGTTATTCTTTATAATGAAATAAAATTATGTGCTAATATCAGCTTTATTTTATAACGTCTTCTACAGTTATCACAATAATTAATTTTTAGTTCACACACATCGTTTTGCTCAGACTCCCCATCTTACTTCCTTTTTTCTCTCACTCCCATATCACTCTTACATTCTAATAATCTTACGCTCCGTTTCACTACTCTTATCTTATTAGTTTATTATTTTAAAACATAAATTATTTCTAATATAAAAATGCCTACAACTCGGCCATTCTGCCTTTAGTCTGTCCCCAGACTATAAAAATAAACCAAGAATAAACTAAATTATCTTCTCTTCTAACAAACTATCTTTCACAAAACAAAACTTCTATAAAAAACAAAATATTTGTAACTTCACCTTAACAATGTTAATTAAGTTGTTATGTTCTACCTTGGTACACAAACACAAGAACACAACAATAGAAGATCATCATTCATCATTATTAATCTTATAAAATATTTGTTACCTTTAAAACTATAAATTCTCTAACATTAATTATGACAGTTAACAATTTCAAAGCATAAGTTTTAATCCTCACTATTATAATAAAAAATTCTATTTAGATTAGAGTCTATTTGATACAGATCTTCTAGAAAAATAAACAAGTTACTACAACAAAATGACAGATTAGACAACCGGATGGCGTAGTGGTTTGTGTAACGGACTGCTATTCTAAAGGTCGCGGGTTCGATTCCCGCTCAAGTCAAACATTTGTGTGCATGAACATTTGATGTTTGATTTGGTCTGGGTGTTTCTATGTATAATATGTATGTATTTACAAAAAAAAAGTACTTATATCAGTTGTCTAGTACCCATAGTACAAGCTCTGCTTAGTTTGGGACTAGATGACGTTGTGTGTATGTGGTAGAATATTATTATTATTATTTACCTTAATTACCTAACACCTTAAGCTTAACGTGGTAGTTATAATTAAACAATTCAAGTTTCTTTCTATTATATGAAAATAAAGTTGTATCCGACAAATAAGAATAAAATAGACAGGTATTTTAATAATGTTTCTATACATTTGTGTATCCACATCGTATTAGACAACTCTACATTCTAAAAGCAAGGCTGTAAGTGCAGATAAACTCATGGCCACAACTTCATACAATCTGCACCCGTTGAAGTTCTCACAGGTCCTTCTGCATTAAGATCCACTTTTTCTACATGATACCTTCCTTTCCCAACTTTCCTTGTTATTTTATATGGACCCAAAAACTTCGGTTTTAGCTTCATAGCATTTCCAAACTGAGTTCTACGAATGGCAACTATGTCTCCTTCATTATAGTCATGGTTTTCTTTTCTTTTTCTATTAAATGTCCTCATATTCTCTTCCTGTATTTTCAAAATCTGCGCCTTAGCTTGTTGTCTTAAATTATCTCGCTTTTCCATAAAATCCTGTCTGCATTCTTCTTCTATTAAATCAATAATTTGTATGTCTTCTTTCTGTCTCATCCTTGTTCCAATAAACAAATTAAATGGTGATGTATTAATAGATCTCTGATAAGTACTATTGATAGCACGTTGTACTTTGCTTACATACTTATACCAATGAGCTGGCTCCTGAACACACATCTTAGTCAGTACCGAGATAATCACTCTATGAATGCGCTCAACTTGACCGTTGCCCCTTGGGATACCTGTAGTTACTGTATGATGCTGAATGCCTTCTTCCTGACAATAATCTTGAAAATCTTTTCCTGTAAAAGCTGTTCCTTTATCCGTGATTAATCTCGCTGGGTTATCAAAATCTTTTTGATGCATTTTTAATTTATCTACAGTCTCCCTTGAAGTTAACGTCTTGGTGGGGTAGATCCAAACAAATTTTGTATAGGCATCAATAACAGTCAAAATGTAATTGTATAACTTCTTTGTAACATCCAATGGACCAAGATGATCACAGTGTAGTGTCTCAAGTGGCAATTCACCTTTTTCTATAGGACTCAGAAAACCTTCTTGTTTTCCCTCCTTCTTGTTTGTCAAAATGCATGGAACACATCCAAATATTACTCTATCCACTTTCTTACTTAAATCTTTTATATAATAATCCCTTTCAATAATATCTATTGTCTTTTGTCTTCCAAAATGTCCTACTTCATGTGCTCTTCTTATTATTTCACTATCCATAACTTCTGGTATAACTAATTTCTCTGCCCCTTTATAAATCAAATTATTCTTAATGTAAAAATCTTTGTATTCTTTCTCCTTGAGTATTTCTCTAATAACATTTAAACTTTCATCTTCCTTCTGAGCTTTACATATTTTAGCATGCAATTCTGATTGAATAGCACAAACATGGGGATTCCTACTCAATGCATCCACATGTGACATCTTCCTTCCAGCTCTATGAACTATTTCATAGTCAAAATCATGAAGAAATAAAACCCATCTTGCTACCTTAGTTGAAATTTCATTTTTGTACAGTGTCTTTTGAAATGCTGAACAGTCAGTTATCATTTTAAAATGAATGCCTAGTAAATATTTTCTAAATTTTCTTACACCTTCAACAACTGCTAACGCCTCAAGCTCATAACTATGATAATTTTGCTCAGTTTGACTAGTTTTCTTACTCATATAATGAACAGGATGTAATCTTCCATCTTTACTATCTTTCTGCATTAAAATAGCTTCAAATCCATACTTAGATGCGTCTGTATGAAGCTCTGTATCTAAACCAACTTCAAAGATCTTCAGTACAGGTTCACTGCACAGCGTAGTCTTCAGTGTTTCAAATGCGGTTCTTTCTTATTCTCCATAATAAAATTGTTTGTCTTTCTTTAACAAGTCGGTCAGAGGTTTAGCTATGAGTGCATAATTCTCAATATACTTGCGGAAGTATGAGGTCAACCCGACAAAACTATGAACCTGTTTAGTTGATTTTGGCTTAGGAAAATGTGCAATTGCCTCAATCTTGCTGGGTGCGGGTTTCACAGTTCCACCCTCAACAACATGCCCCAAATACTCCACCTTCTTTTGTAACAGCTGACATTTTTTCCAATTTATTTCTAACCCGTACTCGGATGCCACCTTTAGAACCATCTTCAGTCGATCAAATCCTTCCAACTCATCTTTACTCAGAATCACAATATCGTCTATAAAAATTAAAACTACACCATCTGCCATTAATTCTCTGAAAATCATACTGATGAACCTACTAAAATACTTTGGACATGTAGACAAACCAAAAGGTGCACGGAGGAACTCATACTGTCCTTCCGGACTGCTAGTTACAAAGGCAGTGTATTTCACCGACTCTTCATCAACGCTTAAATGAAAAAATCCATTTTTCAAATCTAATGTACTAAAAACTCTGTATTTACTCAACTTGTCAATATGATCCTCTATCACTGGCAATGGAAACTCACACTTAACCATTTTCTGATTAATTTTCCTATAGTCCACACAAACTCTGAAGCTACCATCTTTCTTTCTTACTAAAACCAAAGGAGTTTGAGTTTGAGTTTGATTCTTTACTACTTCTTCCTCCTTAATTGCTAATCTCCTAGGACGTTGAACAACAGGGACATCATCTTTCATAATAATTTTTAATTTAATTGGCGCCTCCTTCACTTTTAATGGCTTATAACTGTTGATAAGTTCTTGAACTGCAGGGATCTCAGACATGGGTTCTTCACATGCTGTAGGTAAACATAACAAGCACAGATTGCAATCATCTTGCGGCATGAGTCTGACTGCACCCTTGTCCAATAAAACAATTGTGTTTTCTAAAAACGACTGACCTAATATGACTTGATAGGGTATAACACCAGATGGAACAATATAGAAACAAGTCTTAAAACTATTGTTATCAATATACAAGTTAGTAGTAAATTTACGTAGGGTACATACCTTCGCTGATCCTAACCCTGATAACACAACAATATCTTTCACGAATGATACATCACTTAAGTTGAAAAATAAATCAGCTGTGACCAAATTATAGTCACAACCCGTATCTATCAAGCTATCGATCGTAACATCACATATTTTAATAGTTTTCACAGCTTCTTCTTCTTCTTCCTTTAATTCAGTGGCTCCATCGGATGTCGATGATTTTGCCAATGTCTAGGTGGGAGGTAGATTTATTAGTTAATAGGTTGAAAATATTTTGAATACCAAGAGGGAATTGTTGTGATTTCAATAGTTTCTGTATGTGGTTCTGTGGGACAGTAGAGAAAAAAAAAAAAAGAAAAAAAGGACATAGAAAAAAATATAGCAGTAAAGGTATTAGGAAACTTTATAAATTTATTTTATTTATACGAATAAAATGGTAAAGGATCCTGACAAATGGGGTATATACTAGAGTTAAGAGATAAGCCAAATTAACGGGTCGGGATATTTGTTGAGGGAGTAGATCATACAGAGGTACGACCAATTTAGGACAAGAAAAGAAAATATGTTCCAGAGTGCCTTCATCGAGACCACACTCACATAGAGAGTGATCACGAACTCGAATTTTGGCAAGAAAAACTGGGGTACTGACAAATCCTAATCGTAAACGAATTATAGTAGAGGTGGCTGACTTATTAACATGTTTTTGTTTGAAGAACCAGGATCTAGCAGGAATTAAGGGTTGTAGAGAGCCGTAAAATTTACCCTTGATCATTCTACTGCTTTGCCATGTGTTATTCCAGGACTCAGTCAAGGAAAGTTTAGCTAGGGAGCGCAGATCTCGGGCGAAGCAGAATTTGTGGCTAGCGCATCCAGTCTGAGCTGCTATTTTTGCGCAGGAGTCCGCAGTTTCATTGCCTGCTATACCTGAATGACTGGGGATCCATGCTAGAACTACTTCAATACCAGACAATAGGCATCTGTGAAGAACCTCTTTAATTTTAAGAATTATAGGGAAATTATTGCGAGCTTTGAAAGGATTTTTTAAAAGATCTTGTAGGCAGCTCAAGGAGTCTGATAAAATAAGGGCCTTATCAAGCTTATGAGATTCCACATAAGAGACCGCTTCTAATAAGGCAATAGATTCTCCTGAAAAGATAGAGTTGTAGGAAGAGCATTTATAACTAAGTATAATTTTAAATTTAGGAATCCAAACTGCAGAACCAACCAAGGCATCTGAAGAAAGTTTCGATGCATCTGTATAAAGCGTAACCCAATCAGACCAATCCTCCGCAATGATGTGGAGAAAGTTTTGGTTGGCTGCCGGAGAATGTTTATAGATGCCAAAGTCAAGGATGATTTTTAGTAGGAAGGTTAACGCATTATAGTCGAGCTCAAAAAGAGGATTTAAAGAAGATTGAAAGATAGGATCAGATAGATTTTTCATTTTTATAAAGGAATTAAGGAGCAAAGGGTGGGACTTGTGTCTCCAGTACAATGAGATAGTGACCAGACTAGAAAGTTGAGACAGAATTGGAAGAAGGGGATGGGAATTAATTTGGACTGCATTAAAGAAGTATCTGTCAGCTAAGAATTGGCGGCGAAGATGAAGGGGAGGTTCCAAGCATTCGACTTGGAGGGCATTCACTGGAGAGCATTTCATAGCACCAGTTATGATTCGAAGGCACTTAGACTGGATCAGCTGAAGCTTAGACAGAGCAACTCGATTACATGGTTCCAGAAGGAAAGAACCATAATCAAAGTGACTCCGAACTATGGCATTGTACAAAAGTTTCTGGCAAAAGGGGTGAGAGCCCCAGCGGACCCCAGATAAGGCCCGCATAACGTTCACACCCCCCTCGCTCTTTTTAATAACATGGTTTAGATGATGAATACCAGATAATTTAGAATCAAGAATGAGGCCTAAAAACTTTATGGAATCTTTTATTGGAATTAGTTCGCCTGCAACAGAAAGGTTGATATCAGGGATATTACGTTTGCGAGAGAAAACAAGAGCACTACATTTAGAAACAGACAGAGAAAGATTGTGGTCCAATAGCCAAACGTTTAAATAATAAAGAGCGGAATTCAAACGGGAAGTGGCAGTAGAGAAGGAGGATGACGAAAAATATATGGCAACATCATCAGCATATTGAAGAACTTTACAAAAAGAGCTGACAGACTGGTCTAGGTCGAAAGTATAAATATTATAAAGAATGGGACTAAGCACTGAACCCTGCGGAAGGCCCTTCCATACAAGACGAGGAGGGAGAAAAGAACCTTGATGACGAATAGAGATAGTACGACACATGAGCATATTGCAGATGACGTGAACCATCCTCGCTGGAATACTCAGATGTAGCATTTTCTGCCTGAGAAGAGGAAGATGTACGTTGTCATAGGCTGCAGAGATGTCCAAGAAAACACCGATTACATTCTCGTTACGAGAAAATGCAAGACGAATTTCAGAGGAGAGGATGCTGAGGCTATCTAAAGTGCCTAAACCTTTTCTAAAACCATACTGGTTTTTGGCTAACAATTCGTTGTGTTCTAGAAACCATTCGAGTCTGAATTTAATTAAGGTTTCCATTATTTTAGCTAGTACTGAGGAGAGCGCAATAGGGCGATAGGAAGACGAATTTCTGGGATCTCTACCAGGTTTCAGGACAGGAATGACAATTTGGGTCTTCCAAGATTCAGGTATTTGACCATAATAAAAGATGGCATTGAGGATACTGAGGAAGAAAATTTTGGAAGAATTGGAGGATTTACGAATAAAAGAGTAAGGGATACCGTCAATGCCGGGAGAGGAATCATGGAGATTATCTAGAGCAAAGGATAGTTCTGTGAAAGAGAAGGGATCATCCATGGTATTTTGAGAGGAATCTGGAATAAACGGATGGGAAGGTGGGAAACAATCGAAACCTGGAGCATATGGAGGAGCCAGTTGGTTAAGGAAGTCGTGTAGGAATGAATGAGGGTCATTGCTAGAGATATTTGTTACGTCAAGACTTTTTCGGAATGACTTGAATTTTTTCCAGACAAGTGAGAGACTAGAGCGAGGAGATAAGGACTCACAAAATGAACGCCATCCTAAAGATTTTTTAGCAGAAAGAAGTCTGGTTGTGCTAGCAGCAATTTTTTTAAAATTGAGGAAATCCGACATAGAAAGGGATGCAGCAAACTTGTTCTCAGCCTCCCTGCGCTTCTTAACACTGGCAGTACATTCAGAATCCCACCAAGGGGGAGAAGCAGTCAATTTATTGGAAGTAAGTTTGAGGGGAATAGAGCAATCAGCAGCTGAGTTAATTGCAGAGATAAATTGGTCATAGAGGACAAGAAAATTAAAGGAATTTGTTTGAGGGAGAGTGGTTAAATTTAGATCTAGTGATGTTGCAAATTGCTCCCAATTGGCTTGGGAAACTCTGTATTTGAGGAGGGGATGTAGGGTTTGGGGAACATATGAAGTAGAGTATGAGATTAAAATAGGGAAGTGATCACTACCAAGGGAGTTTGGCAGGGGGGACCAGGATAGGAGGGAGACTAGGGAAGGAGAAGATAGTGTTAAATCTGGAACACTAATATTTTGGCATGGAGAAACTCTACGAGTTGCGGATCCATCATTAAGGATGCACAAGTTGCAATCATCCATAACGTCAAGTAAGACAGAGGAGCATGAGTCAATACAGTGAGATCCCCATAGAGTGTGACGGCAGTTAAAGTCTCCTAAAACAATCATAGGGGAGGGGATTGTTGAAAGAATTGTTTTTAATTCAAGAAGAATGCTTGTGTTGGGATGGGGAATATAGACAGAGACAAAGGAAACATTAAAAGCTCTAAGGGCCACTATATTTAAGCCAAGAGAGTGGTTTGGTAATAAGATTAGAGAGAATGTAATATTCCTATTGACCAATAAGGCACAACCAGCATAACCATCACTTCTATCGTCCCTAAGACAAGAGAAACCAGGAATTCTAAAATGGAATTCAGGCTTTAACCACGTTTCGGAAACTGCAAAAACAACAGGTTTATGTTGATTGATCAAGTAAGAGATATCTTGTTTGTTACGTCGGATACTCCTACAGTTCCATTGGAGGACCTGGAGAGCCATTGGAAGCATTATTTTTTGTGATAACAGAAAGTAGTTGTTCAACAAGAACTGCAACGTCGTACGGTAAGGCATCTGACATTTTAGACAGCATATTAATTAAAGAGCAAAGAAGGAGCTGTACAAGATTGTCATTAGGAGTAGCAAGAGGAGTTGTTTCAGTAGGGGGGATAAGACAACAACCATTAGGGTGGATAGAAGTTGGGGACTGAGTAATTGCATTATGGGCATGAATATCATATGTCTTCCCAGACATAGATATACGGCGAGGGGGAAGGTTAACTGTTTTTTTGTATGATTTAGAGGGAGAAGCAGATGGGAGAGGTACGATGGATGGATGAGTTTGAGGGTTTAGAGGGAAATTAGCAGGGGATTTGGGACTGGCAGCAGCCTCAGAATATAGCCGCTTGGCAAACTGTGGAAATCTAGCTGATGCTTCCATATAGCTGAGGTTTTCCTGAGACATGACACTTTTGATGGATTTTTGTCTATTATGTTCGGGACATCTGTTATCAGTAGCACAATGGCTACCACCATGACATAAAAAACAAGATATCTCCGAGTCAGGAACCAGGCAGGAGTCACCAGAATGCGGCTGAGCACATTTATAGCAGCGGGGCTGGGACCTACATTGTTTGGCAATGTGGCCGAACCGACAACAATTCCTACATTGTATGGTAGGTAACTGGTAAAGCGACACTGGCAATGATGCATTAAAACAAAAAATTTTTTCTGGCAGACTCTGTCCTAGAAAAGTTAGGACCACAGAGTTCGATGGGACCCAAACGGATACTCCATCTTTTTTATTCTTAACATTAAGACGTCTAGCTCGAACAACTTCGCCACAATTCTTAGGGACAGATATTCCAGATACTAGTTCCTCTAGAGTCCACTCAGTAGGGATATCCCTAACAACACCCATACGAAATACTTGGAAGCGAGGAATATTTGCCACATAGTTATATTGTCTGACAATTGGGGAGTTAACAAAATTATTCGCTGAGATAGCGGACACAAATTCCACACAGACTTTGTTACGACCCATATTTTTAATGGTTCCCTCTACAATATCAGGTATTTTGTTTTTGTATAAGAACTGGGCGAGTTTGAGTGCCTTAAGGGACAGGCCGGATGATGGATCAGGTTCAAGCCTAGGAACATACACAGAATATGGACCCTTGTCTGATACCGAGTATTCGAGCCTGGAATCAGACTCAAATCCAGGTTTTGAGAAAATTGACTGAATCGATTCAGCTGGTGAACGTATTTTCTTTCCATCGAAGTCAACGGGAAAGACTGAGTCCGATTGTCGCTTTATAGCTTTGGGTTTATCGGGGGGTAACACACCGCCCCCATCAGGGGGGTCTTCCGCGCTCATTTCCGTAGAAATGAGCGCGGTTGTTAATATTCACTAACCTTGCTAAGGATTATTCCTGCCACAGAACCACACAAACACTATTACGAAAGCACAATATGAAATTATATGCCAAAATTCAGAAAATAACCTAAAAACTCACTACTGTCGCTTCAACACACCAGAGACAATCCTTTCACAGCTTTATTGCTAAAGTTTAATTTGTTTACATTTAAAACGTCAAAGTTACTTTGACAGTTGCGACATCTGTCCACGTCACGCGTAAACCGTCCGTCATTCATTCGTTCTTGCCGCGAAAAATGTTCGTCATCAATGCTGCCAACTGTCTGCGAGGAATTTGATGCAACACGAACGCCCTCTTCCGCCGACACACACATTGAATGTCCGATACTCTTTGATTTGGTAATGTTGGTACCAATATGGACGCCACAATCCTTACTAAGATGACCGAAACTGTTACAACGAAAACACTTTACCCCCTTTTCACACTGATTTGCTAAATGGCCCTTTTCACCACACTTATAACATGCACGACTAAACACAGACGACGATTTCTCGTTGGATTTCTTATATGAATTTTGTTGACTCGCTCTGCCGCGTATAACACCGCTGCCGCCGCCGCTCGTACCGCCATGTTTAATATCATTACACCTTTTCATTTTTGACTTCATCATTTCGTACACTGCAAGTTTTTCCTTCAATACACTGAACGAAGTTATGCCGTATAATATCGCCTTGTTGTTTTCGTAATCAGGAATGCCATCCACTATATATTGAACGGTAACATAATCAGGAAACTTAGCTCTTTTACCTAACTCCCGCATCAACAACATGTACTGATACACAGTTTCATCCTTTTTCTTCCTTCTTCCCGCCATAAGTTCATGCATCTCCTTGGTATTGAGTGCGTCTGGAAACTCTTTCGTTAATGCCGTTCTCAACTCTTCGAAAGTTCTGAATGTCTTTTCAGACCTCAACCACAACTCTGCTGTGCCCACTAACGATCTTCTCGCTATTATTAGTTTTTGTTGAGCGGTCCATCCGAATATTTCAGCGTTGTCTTCGATATCATTTGCCCACTTTGACGAAGAATATGTTTTGTCTTCGCCGCTAAATTTGCATACGCCGTACGCGTCCATGGCGGACGTTCCCGCCAACGTGCTCGTCGCACCGAAGCCGGTAGCTATTCCCGCCTCATCTTTGTCGCCAGCCATCTTTTAGCGTATTTCTTCGTTGGATGAGATTGATAATTAATTGCGTCTTGTCCGTTCTTGACAATGCAAACTAGCCAAGCCACCTTGCTCGTAGCCGCACTGCGCCTTCGTAACCTTCTTAAATTGACTCCTACAATTGGGGGCTCCCAATTGTAGGAGCTGGGTAATAGGCCAAACAACTTCTTGTAAATATCAGCTTTATTTTATAACGTCTTCTACAGTTATCACAATAATTAATTTTTAGAGCACACCACCACATCGTTTTGCTCAGACTCCCCATCTTACTTCCTTTTTTCTCTCACTCCCATATCACTCTTACATTCTAATCATCTTACGCTCCGTTTCACTACTCTTATCTTATTAGTTTATTATTTTAAAACATAAATTATTTCTAATATAAAAATGCCTACATGTATATAAAATTTAGAAATTCTGTAATTGCGACCCAAACCACCTCTGAATGAGAAGTGTCATTGTTAAGTAAAAAATAATATAAAATATATTATACTTATCCTCACTAATATTTTGAATACGAATGGAAATTTATTTATAATACTTGAATTACTTAATCGAAAGTTTACGTTTTTCCATTAAACTATAATTTTGTAACAGTTATAACTTTAGTTTTGTATGTCAACGGCCAACTCACTATAATACATTTCAGTCATCGAGGAATATCAGTTATTATTTTTTCAAGTTTCCCAATTTCTTTGTTTGTCAAATATTATTCGCAGGTTTTCATATGGATAGCAAGTAAGTTATCTTTTAATTATTTCCAGGAACATTCTACCTAAACAAAATAAGTTAATAGCGGCCATTACCAATGGTGAAGGCTGGCACAACTACCATCACACATTCCCGTTCGACTACAAAGCAGCTGAGTTCTGTGACTATTTTAACATTTCGGCTGCTGTCATCAGATTGTGGGCCAGAATGGGATGGGCTTACGACCTTAAGGAGACTACTCCTGAAATGGTAAAGGCAGTTTGTCACAGATTAGGGGAAGGCGTACAGAGGACTGTTAATTAATGTTTTGTTTTTGCAGTTTTACGTTTTATGATTATTTGCATTTATCAATAAAGGTTGTAAATATTATGTTTTTATTTTTTAATGGTGAAAAGCAAACGAGCAGACGGGTCACCTGTCAGTTAGTAACTACCACCACCCACGAACACTTGCAATTCAAGAGTCACGAATACGTAGCCTACCTTTGATCGGCTGTTGAGCCAATATCGTTGTAACTTGATTATCGGCAACAGATTATGTATTAAACATTTTGTGATAGTATTGTACTAGGCAAACCAGAAATCTTTATTCCAAAAACTTTATTCCGTCAGTCACAAATACAAATTCAAAACAACAATTTTCATAATTCCGAATGGTTCAAAATTCCGAATATAGCAACTCCGATTAATAATTTATCCTACTTTATAATTTAAAAAAAAACAATATTCCTAACGTTTAAAATTACTATGCTCAAAATACCGAGTTTCAATAGATCGAATAACAGAAAGTCCGACTTAATGATAATTCGAAACATCAAAAATTCCGTAGATTCCTCACAATAGGCTCGAAGGTATTTCTATATAGTATACAAGAAATCCAGGGAATCGTTTTTTTTAAGTTGTTCGAACTGGAAATGACAAAATTTTATTTTAAATCCTCAAGATTTTTATAAGGATAAGCGTTCAAACGACCAGACGGGTCACCTGATGGTAAGTAAGTATCTCCGCCCATGGACATCTGCAACTCAAGAGTCACAAGTGCGTTGCCCCCATTTGAGTCTCTTCCTATGGATAGAATACTCGTATATCCAGTTTAGCCTAAAACACATAAGTTGTTTTCTGGATTTAATACAAGTGCCTATATAAGAAGGTTCCTCAGCTTTTTTACACTTAGTCCGTTGCTATACCTACCCAGCACTTTAGATATGGTAGTATATCAGAAGCTTTATACGTCCTAAACTGGGTACATGCCCAGATCAATAAAAAGCAAATATTAGGTACAACAGCGTAAAACTTCTACTTTCCTGATCGTAAACTAACTCATTATCCAATTTCATCAGTCTTCGTAAGATGATGATAAAGATGATGATTTAGTCAGTGAATATCCCTTCACTTTTGTAAATATATTCAGAAGTGTCAGATTTGTACTAAGTGTCTTTTCGGGTGCACAATATAGTGAATTCATGTTACTACAATGATGAGATGTTCTTAATATTTTAGTAACAATAATATAATTTGATTAATCTTAATATAAATGAATATTGCATATCGACGCGAGAGAAATATATAATTTATTAAACTTGATAACTCCACAGTCAAAAATAGTTGTTCAGTCATTTAATAATTACTTTGTAATATTGATGATTAATGTATGTTGATGTTTTCATTTCTTTAGGAGAAAACATTGCAGTTTGCAACAATTAATACTACACTTACAAACTTATTACTTAAAATAAAACATTGTCCCTTACTGAACCATCTAAAGGTTAACTAGTAGATAATGAAATTAGGTCCGCCTCGTGCAAAATATAAGGCAAGAAGTGTAAAATAAATAAATAGAAGAACTAAACACATGCTTATGTTTTTTAACTCTAGATTTATTCGTTCATACACACATTGTTTAGAGAAGTGAAAGGACATAATCAACATGACTTATTGTTTAATAATAAAAATTAAGTAACTGCTTACAATTATTTTCATTATACTGGGTCTACCAATAGGGATGACCTGGTTTTGACAGCTCATAGCGGCCATGTTTGATGATGGATCTTTGACGTCTCTTGACATTGGTGTTCAGTAAGGTTTGCCATTTTGTCTTGTTACGTTTCACTTTAAACCAACGCTTGTCAAAATTATTACGCAAATTCGCGTTCTCCTACCGCTACAGTAAGAGCGCTTCGCGCAAAAAACGGTCGTCATAGTGCTCCTTCTGTGCGCGCTATAAATCGCATAATAACAAAATTTGAAAGTGAATTCACTCTCCACGATACTGCTGTGCCTGTGAGATAAAGAAATGCCCGTAGTGAAGAGAATATCGCACCCGTTCAGGCCAGTGTTGATGCGAATTCAAATCGATCAGTTCAACGCCGTTCACAAGAGTTGGGGCTTTCTCGAATGACCACCTGGCCACCTATTTTGACCTGGACTGGACTGACCGGATTTGGGCCTACACCCATACAAAATTATTTTGACACAAGAAGCCATCCGACCATTGTATCCGTCGTGAATTTGCCGATTATGCACTGGAAATGATGGAAGCCGATGACGATTTTCATCGTAAAATCATCTTCTCAAATGAGGCCCATTTCTGGCTCAATGGATTTGTTAGTAAACAAAATTGTCGCTATTGGAGTAAGTCAAATCCACGTGTGGTTAATGAATCCTCATTGCATCCGCAAAAAATAACAATTTGGTGCGGTTTATGGTACGGTGGAATCATTGGTCTGTACTTCTTTGAAAGTGACGAAGGAAACCCTGTTACTGTGAATGGCGAGCACTATAACTCGATGTTAACCGAATATTTCTTTCCGGAATTTGATGATATTGATGCAGACGACCTTTATTTTCAACAAAACGGTACACCACCTTACATTACTCGAGTGAACATGGAATTACTGCGTGGAAAGATTGGTGAGTCGTTAATTTCCAGAAATGGACCGATCAGTTGGCCACCAAGATCGTGTGATTTAACACCTTTAGACTATTTTCTTTAAGTTACGTTAATATTAAGTGTACAGCAATAATCCAGCTACAATTCGTGACCTAAAAACCAATATTCGACGATCCATAGCCGACATACCGGCCGCATATTCTTTTGGGGCCCAGTAATGGGCGTTGTGATAGTTAGTTATGCCATCTTTATCAAATTTGGACTCATCCGTCCACAAGATATTTCTTAGAAAATCTGGGTCTTCTACGTCAGCATTTAGCATAAATCTGCAAAAGTCCAATCTTCTCGCGGGGTATCCTTCTTCAATAACGTGTACCGGCGTGTAATGGTACGGGTATAGGCCAGCAGTATGCACTGTAAACCACACTCTCCATTGCGAAAGTCCCAGATCACGGGCAACAATATTAGTGGAAGTAGTCGGATCCGCTCGAAAGCGTTGCACTACCTCATTGTCCTGTTCTTCGTCGTCAATTCGTGGTCTTCCCATGTCTGTATTTCATCTCAAAACAGAGCCAGTTTCTCGAAGTCTTCGATAAACTCTGTCAAAAACGGCCACATCCGGCACTCGACGACCAGGGTAGCGAGTTGTCGTTGTGTAGTCGTTGCGAGCTTGCGCAGACACACAATCGCAGTATCCGTAACAAATAAGCATATCAGCATATTCCTCAGGACGTCATCTTCAACACTTCCGTATCACAGGTACAAATCAGAGTCCGGTTAACAAGCACAGTAGTCACAAATCAGAAGAAATAGTCCAGAATCACAGACAAGTCGAGAAAAAGAGCAAAACGATATCACATCTACTATGTACGAAGCACAAAAGCAGACTGACAACTAGTGACAACCAAACAATGCCCCCTGTTGTATTCCCAGCCCTAACCGGTCTCTACACATTTTTTCTTTCATTCGCACCTACATAAATCGTCACTTGTCTCGCTCGCTTGGTGCGTCTTAACTTGAAGGACAATAGGCCTTATTGGCCTTATTAGGGACCGTTAGAACTGTTACCTGGAGCGTCCCAACTACTTTTTTTCCACGAAATGTAATACAAACCCTAGATTGTTATACCTCGTTAGATAGCTGATGAAACGTAGATATTTTAAAAAACATCTGCCGAACAATTACCATAATATTGTTTTTAGATATCCGTTAGAGAAAAATAATTTTCTAAATTTTTTTTTATTTCTTTACTTTCACTTGTCTACTACGATCTATTCAATTAACTTATGAACTATTTTAATGACTGACGTCCTAAAGCATCTTATTACACATGTAAAAATGCAAAAATAATAATAATAAGATACACAAAATAAACAAAAATAAATGTAGTAGCCTAAAAATCAGCAAATTTCAATAAAAAAATTAAAAGACGATTATCTCGAAAAGGGTTAAGTTTAGGGTAGGGTGTTTCATAGTGAAATATGTCAGAAATGATGGGTACTCCACGCCCTTAACGGATCTAGCACGACTTTTCTTGTAACCCTGTATATTACGAATAGTCGCGAAGAAATAAGCTACGTCGTGGCCGCTTATTTCACGCCGAACCGAAACCTAACTGAGTTCGAGCATTGGCTCGCTCAGCTGGCCGTCGTCGTCGATGCCTGTCGCCCCCACCCGGTTCTTGTACTGGGGGACTTCAACGCCTGGTCGCAGGCTTGGGGTTCCCTGCGCACGAACCCGAGGGGCTGGGCATTGGAGAACTGGGCTGAAAGATTCGGCCTAGTTCTCCTAAACCGGGGGGCCGTGGCCACGTTCGTGACGGCGAGGGGTAGTTCGATCGTGGACATCTCGTTCGCATGCCCCTCGCTAGCGCGTCGTGTCCAAGGCTGGCGCGTCGTTGTCGAGGAGGAGACAGGTTCGGATCACCGATATATTCGGTTTGACGTCTCCGCCCCTACAGATGGCGCGCCGGTCAGACCGGCACCACCTGAACCACGTTGGGCGCTCAAGCGCTTAGATCGCGACCTCCTCCTGGAAGCCGTCATCGTACAGGCCTGGGCTCCTGCGCCGGACAGGCCTGTCGACGTCGATGCTGAGGCACAGTGGTTCCAGGAGGCCATGACCCGCGTCTGCGATGCGGCGATGCCTAGGGCTCAGCCCAATACTGCGAGGCGCCAGGTCTACTGGTGGTCGCCGGAGATCGCACGGCTGCGTCAAGCCTGCGTGAACGCGCGCCGCCAGTGGTCCAGGTTCCGCAGGAGGCGTCGCCGCCCCGAAGATGCGGCAGCGAGAGAGGCGGAGCTGTTAGCGGGTTACAGGGTTGCCAAGAGGACCCTTCAGGCAGCGATAAAGCGGGCCAAGAGCGAGGCCCGCCGCGAGATGCTGGAGACACTGGAGCGGGATCCGTGGGGACGCCCCTACCGTATGGTTAGGGGCAAGATGCGCCCATGGGCCCCGCCGCTCACACGGTGTCTTCAGCCAGAGCTGCTTGAGAGGGTCGTTGGCTCCCTGTTCCCAACGCGAGTGGTGGAGCATACTCCGCCACAGATGGCTCCGCCTCCGGCGCTTGAGGCGCCTAACGTGGATGACGACGACGTGCCTGAGGTGACTGGGGTGGAACTAAGGGTGGTGTTACGGCTTAAAGCCAAAAACACCGCCCCGGGACCCGATGGCATTCCTGGCCGAGCGTGGGTCCTGGCCTTAGTCGACGAGGCTCTCGAGCCCCGACTGCGAGGGTTCTTCAGCGCATGCCTCGAGCGGGGCCAGTTTCCGAAATTCTGGAGGACGGGGAAACTGGTCCTCATCCGAAAGGAGGGGCGCCCGGCGGACTCACCGTCCGCCTACCGGCCCATAGTGTTGCTTGACGAGGTGTGCAAGCTCTTTGAAAGAGTGATTGCAAGGCGCCTCGTCAAGCATCTCGTGATGGTTGGGCCGGATCTGGCGGACAACCAGTACGGTTTCCGTCAGGGGCGCTCCACCGTGGATGCGATCATGCGCGTGAAGGCTCTGGCGGAGGAAGCAGTCTCCCGGGGCGAAGTGGTGTTGGCGGTGTCCTTGGACATCGCCAACGCGTTCAACACTATGCCCTGGAGCTGCATCAGGGAGGCGCTCGTGTATCACGAAGTGCCTCTCTACCTCCGCCGCATAGTCGGGGCATATTTGTCGGAGAGAGCCGTCGTCTACCCCAGTAGGACCGGTCTAGGTAGGCGTGAAATGTCGTGCGGTGTTCCGCAGGGGTCGGTGTTAGGGCCACTCTTGTGGAACAGCGGCTACGACTGGGTGCTTCGTGGTGCCTTCTTGGATGGTGTCGCCGTCGTGTACTACGCGGACGACACACTCGTGACGGCGCGCGGCAAGACGCACCACGAGGCAACCCTGAGGGCCACGGCCGGGGTTGCCCAAGTCGTTGAGCTTATCCAGCGGCTGGGTCTCGAGGTGGCTCTGCACAAGTCCGAGGCCCTGTTCTTCCACGGGCTTCGGAGGAAGCCGCCTGAGGGATCTAGCCTCACGGTAGGAGGCACTCGCATCGGCATCGAGCCCTCGATCAGGTATCTGGGTCTCGTACTCGATGGCCGATGGGACTTCGGATATCATTTCCGAGGTCTGGTCCCCAAGTTGGTTGGGGCAGCGCGTGCGTTGGCGCGGCTGCTGCCCAACATGAAGGGACCCGATGACTCCTGCAGGAGACTCTACTCGGGGGTTGTGCGGTCCATGGCCCTTTACGGGTGCCCGGTATGGGCGGGGGCCCTGAAGGCCAGCAACGTCGCGATACTACGACGACCGCAGCGAATGCTGGCCATCAGGATCATAAGGGGGTACCGCACGATCTCCTTTGAGGCAGCGAGTCTCCTGGCCGGAACTCCACCGTGGGACCTGGAGGCGAGAGCCCTTGCGGCACTGTATCAGTGGCGCAAGGAGGCGCAGGAGTTGGGTCGATGCCCCGAGATTCGAGAAATCGATGACCGGAAATCCCAACTCCGCCAGGTCATCATAGGGGAGTGGAGGGAACGACTCGGGCAACCGAGCGCTGGGCACGCCGTCATCGCGGCGGTAAGACCCGTTATGGAGGATTGGCTCGAGAGGCGTCACGGGACCCTGTCATACCGATTGACGCAGGTGATCACTGGGAAAAGATGTTTCGGAGATCACCTGTGTCTGATCCGCAAGGAGCCAACGCCTGAGTGCCACCACTGCGATGGCCAGACCGTGGACACGGCTCTCCACACGCTGGCAGAGTGCCTGGCGTGGGTTGAGCAGAGGCGAGACCTCGTGGCGGCCATCGGAGTGGGAGTTCTCTCGCTTGATAGCCTGATTGCGGCTATCGTGCGGAGCGAGAGTGCGTGGAACTCTGCCCTCTCCTTCTGCGAGCAAGTTATGCTCGCGAAGGAGACGGCGGAGCGGGACCGGGAGAGGTTTAGAACTCTCCCGGCCCGCCAGGCCCGGGCACGGGCCAGGCAGCGCAGGCGACTCAGGCGCCGGAGGTCGCAGAACGACCTCCGTCCTCCATAAGCGCAGGCCTGGGGGTGACAGGTGAGGCCATCTGTCACCCTATCAGAAGCAGGCCGGGGTGGCGGCGAGCGCGTTGCGAAGCGCGCTCGCTTCCAGGGAGCACAGGGAACATGGGGTTCCCACACGGGGGGGGGGTCGTCTACTCGTCTGTAGATGACCCGAGGTATGTCGGGGCACCAGGGACTTCCTTTCTAGGGTATACCTGGTTCCCCGGCTATTAGTACCCGGCGAAGGCGTGCGGTTTTAGTCGGTTCGAGTCCGACATGCCACCGACAGGTGGTATCCGAGGGGATTTCCGCACGGAAAAAAAAAAAAAAAAAAAAAAAAGGGTGAATAAGAAAGTGGGTATAATGAACTGAAATTTAAACTGAAAATAGATACGGTAATATTTGAAAATATATATTTGTTTAGGTACACAGAAATATTTTCCTATCATTCATTAATAACATCATGACGGGCTCGTGGCTAAGTGGTAACCGAGTAGGTTAACATATTGCAAAGTTGAGCAACCCTTTTTTTTTTTTTTTGTTGACGGAGTGGAAAATCCCTTCGGATCTCCGGCTCCTTGGGGATATAGGAGCCAGGAGTATGTGGTGATTCCACTAAAAACCACTCCGACGGCCAGCCTCAGGCGCCCTGCTCTGGGGAGAACCCGGGCCATGTGATTTCAGGTCCCCCAGATCGACGCCGCACCTAGCTAGGTCCCATCTCAGGGAAAGCCAGTGGCTTCTCCCTGCCTCTCAGCCTATCCAGATGTTGCAGCCCGATCACATTTTCAGTGCGATCAGGCTGCCATCCTTTCCCCTACCGCAGCAATTAATCTGCCACCAGAGGTCCCCACTCTCTGGCGGCCCGCGGTCCCGTCGGCTGCTCATTACGTCGTCGACGTCTTCTTCGCTCGGGATCGGCCCTCTCCCGATCCCGTTCAGCGGTCTCTTTCTGGAGCATTACAGCTTCACAGAAAGAGACCACTGCGCCCCAGCCCTCCTCACCCGCCAGCATGGCAGTAATGATTGCTGGCGGGGACAAGTCTCGTCCGATTTCATCGACCAGGACTTCGCGTTCAGATGCCCACGCGGGGCAGTCTTCCAGCGTGTGCTGGGCGGAGTCCCAGTCGGCTGCGCAGTGCTGGCATTGTGCCGTCTCCTCGCGTCCAATCCGATTCAGGTACTCACCGAAGCAGCCATGCCCAGTGAGCACCTGCGTCAGTCGGTAGGTGACGCGACCTCCCTCCCTTCCTACCCAAGCTTCGAGGTTAGGCAAAACGGCACCGACAGCACGTTGGCGCGCATTCCGCGGCTGTTCCAACCGCGCGCGCCACTGCGCCAGGGCATGTCGGTGAGCGTTTCGCCGCATTTCGAGCTCGTCCTGGTCGTTTCCGCTCTCACCCAGGCGGATCGCGCGAGTCTGGTCGTAGACCCTAGCGTCCATATCCGCCAGGATATCAAAAGGCGGGAAACGTGCCAGGACTGTCGCCGCCTCCGACGATATGGTGCGGTATCCCCGTACGATCCGAATGGCCGCTACCCGCTGCGCTTGATTGAGCTTAGCTCGGCAGTGGGAGGAGGCCGATAAGCGCTTTGCCCATATCGGCGCTCCGTAGAGGGCCATGGATCGTATCACCGCACAGTAGAGGCGGCGAACTTCCTCCTGCGGACCCCCCAGATTATTCAATAGCCTCTGTAGGGAGCCCGCCACCCCGCGAACTCGGGGGATCAACCGCTCGAAATGCTCCTCGAAGCTCCAACGGCTGTCCAGGGTGAGGCCGAGGTATTTGATGTACCGACCGACCTCGACCTCTGTTCCCCCCACTCTGATAATCGAGCGGGTGGGAACTGCACCTCTGCGTTTCCTATGGAACCACAGGGCTTCCGTCTTATGAGGTGCAAACGTTAGACCCAGAAAGTTGAGCAACCCTAGCTAAGTCAGTCTTTGGATGTGACCATTTATAACGCTTCTTACGTTGAGATCCGTCCGTGTCTGAGAGAGTACGTTAAGCCTTCGGTCCCGGTTGCCATACGAATATCAGTGGCAATCTTACTATTTGGAGCCCTAAGAAGTCTGGAAACAGTCTTACTACATAACATTGATATCGCCTAGTACTTAGGTTGTGGAGCTCTGATGGCAGTCGCTCCATTAGTAGACTTAAAACCGACCCCAACCTTGTTTGGGAAAAAAGGTTCTGAGGAAAATAAAATATGTACATTAATAACATTAATAACATTAATTTGGTATTCGTTGATTACTTTAAGCCAACATTATTGATTATATTACCTAATTTGATTAAAAAGCTATAATAACTCGTTTCAAAGCACAAAATTCTTCAATGTTACCCAGAACATTAAAAAGTGAATACACACAAGGGAACATACTTGTATCAAAAAAATGAAAAACATTAAAATTATAATCAACCTGGAAATAGTTGAAAATATTCTGTGTATTTATAGAAATTATCTATTTTTCGAGAAGAAAACTAAAATTTTTATAGCAGTTCCCATTGTGACAAAGTTTTTATTCAATCTAATACTATCAGCGATATATATTTTTAATATGATCAATCCGCAAAAAGCTAATGACTATGCAATATTTATTTTTCTCACAGTACAAATAGTTATTTTAAATGGTGATACATTTATTCGACTGTATAGTTTGTATAAATGTGAAGCATACAAAACCTTTTTAACCAATCTTACATCAATTTCTCACCACAATATCTACAATAATGAAATTAACAACAAAAGATACCTGAAGCAGTTACAAACAGTAGTCTTTGTAGTTTTCACTGCGTTTTCCATTGTAACAGTCGTTTTGAATGTTCTTAATATTGCTCATCTTGTAATCTCTTTTGATGATTCTGTACTTAATATTTTTGTGTCACAATTTGCATTAATGCACAGTGAAGTGTGCTTTATTTTAGAATGTTTAGTGTTGTACACATTCTTATCGTTACTATCGAATATATTACAAAGTTTGAGTATAACAGTGCTTAAGATACAGGAACAACTACAGAATAAAGAAACTCTAATTGATTCTTCTTCAAACGTTATAGAGAAGCTACAACAGTTGGCTGAGCTATATAAAGGCTTAGTGAATCTTAGCAAGCAACTCTCTCCCTGTTTTAAATATCAAGTAAATAATAATTTATGAGTACTATAATAACTAATAACTTCATGTCGATATCTTTATCCGTGTGGTGACGGATTACGAATACGGATACGGAATTTGACTACCCCCATTTATCCCGTGGGTTTCGTAAGAGCCGACTAAGGGAACAAACTACGCAGGACAACAGCTCAGCAAAGAGAAGTGAAACTTGAAACAAAACCCATACCAACCCGTCTGGCCAGTCTGGTATAGTAGGTCAAAACATTACCCTGGGAGAGCCAGCCCCGGCAAGAATGGGCCAGCTTGACCGGTGCGATACCACGGCCTCACAGAGAACCGGTCGTCAAGCAATTCCACGTTGCATTTCCCCCAACACCCTCCTTATGATAGCGTTGTTGAACAACAGTCCAACTCAAGGGGTGGTAGCATTGGGGAATCCCCCTCGGGACGTCCCAGCTCAGAACACCATGCCTCTGGGCGTGCATGTCTAGGCTAAACCCGCGTATTCTGGGGCGGGGGGGAGGGGGGCACAATTGCACTCGACAAAATATCTGCTCGCGTCAATAGCAGGTACCTCAAGCCATCCCTCATCACGCTCGACGTGGACTTCTGCAACATCAGGAGTCTACACTCTAACCTTAAAGCTGTCTACCATGATGCACTTATACACATATACATATATCACCGTCGATCGTCACCACAAGCCTGCCCATCACTTTATAATATTTAAGGCAGATTTGAATCTTTATCATAATAAAATCGATGTTCCTAACGTTTAAGTTAAAACTATAGTGATGTTGGACTATAGTATGCTTGCGCTATTACGTTCTTTAGAAGGGCTCACTAGTCCTACATTTGGTCGTACGAGTACACTACTTTAGTGAATCTCTTTGTGTCGGGCATTATTTGTTAACTAATTGGGGAATTATTTACTATTATTATTATTATTTCATATCCTTCAGAAACAGTCCCTTTTTGTTGGCGAAAGTTACCTTAAATATTTTTTTGTACCCCAGACAACGTGTACGCAAAATATCCCTTACAATGACTTTTTCGCTTTTATTATTAGAGGTGGTCGAATTTCTCCTTTTTTAAATTATTTTTCATTCAATTTTGTTTTTACATATTGTCTCGATTACTTACATATTACTTGAATTTATTGTTTTTAGATGGTATACTTGATATCAATTAGTAGGTGGATCTGCATTTTTATATTATATTATATGTTTAACTCAATTTTAAGAAAAGTAAGTAAAATTAAGCATGATTTTAATTCATCAATTCTATCAATTCGACATATTCATTGAATTTTTGTTACAGATGGTACAATATAACACTACCTTATACAATTGGTTCTGGTTTGTGATATCTGAAGTGTTTTCATTGTTTATGGTATTCCATAGCGCTCAAAAACTGTCTCACGAAGCTAACACGATGAGGAGGTCTATATCAAAGTTATACAGTTCGTACTCCACGAGTAAGTTATTCTTTAAGTACACTTCTTACTTGATCACAACCACGTACCAAACAGATATATTATCTGCTTTTCTAAGATTCTTACGAGAACAGCACACAATAGCGGTACACTCGTAGTCATATCGTAACGTTATTAGTGTAAAGTAGATAACAGAAATGCTATGGGTTGAATTTAAGTTAGCAATTTATTTGAATGTGAAATCGTTTTTTTTTTATGTTTCGATTTTAAATAACGAGCAGCCGGATCACCCGATGATAAGTATAATAATAACATATAATATACCTCACACATCTCACACACGGCCGTCTGATCCCAAACTAGGCAGAGCCTGTGCTATGGTAACCGGACTGCTGATAAACATACTTATATATTTTTAAATACATACATATTACAGATAAATTACACCCAGACACAGAACAAATATCGTTGGACTCTCGCATAGCATTAGGGAACTATTGGCGAGCATCTTAGATATACCTATTGCCAACAAGGCAAAGCCTCTCGGAAGTGCGAACTACACAACAGAACAGGAGAAGTATGGGACAGTTCTCCCTTCTGTCTTCAGTCAGTATAAACGGACCTCCTTTCTAAGGAGAGGCCTATGTCCAACAGTGGACTAGTATAGGCTGTTGATGATGATGATGATGATGATGACAGAACAAATGATCATGCTCATCACCCAATATTTGTCCTGGGTGGGAATCTGACTTCTCACTCGGTGAAAAGCATTGAAATATTGCTTAACACAGGGTTTCTGTGAGGCCGTGGTTCTACTTCGGTGGAGCTGGCTTATATAAACATATAAGCCAGCTCCACCGAAGTGGATATGCTTATATTTGTTGAACAACCTGTAGTGTAAGTAGTGTAACCCATAATGGTTTTTGGAACACTTATTGTAAAACATTGTATTCTTTCGGAGAAAAAAAAATGGTGTATATAGATTATGGAAAGGTTTGAAACTAATTTTGCTTTTCAGTTTTAACAATAATAGTTTTCTTCTAGACCCTTGCAGTGCTGAAATAACAAATATTAAGAATCTTTTAATAATAACTAAAACAAGCGCAATCGAAGTTAATTTCGCAAACATGGATGTGGGGATGTACCTAATTCCAATGTTTCTGTCTACTACGACCTCCTACGTCATAACAGCTTTGCAGTTTAATAACATCATTTAACAGAAATCCGTATTAACTACATTAAATCCTAATACATTGTAAAATTGAAGTATTAAGAAACAAAATGTATATTTCTATTTGGGTGTGTAACTATGTATTAAAGCTTATAAAATTATTAATTTCAGAGTATTAAATTATTTCTACCTACTATTTTATATTACAGCGCCTGCCTGAATTATTATATGTCAAGAAAAAAAATCTGACAAGGGAAATTTATTTTGTTTTTCCAAACAAAGATTTCAGTTCATGGATCTTAATGATACCTTGACATTGAGGGAGAACGTTGTCAGGTTTGCACGTCCTTCACCGAGTGCAAAACTAATGCTGTTTCGAACTTATCATACAACTTTCTGCACGTATTATTCTGTCTGTGGGCTATATTTACTCAAAGAGTGTACAAAAATCTCTGTAAACCACGATGTATTTAGGATGTGATAAGGATGAACCCCTTATTTGGTGCAACAAGTATGTTCATGGATCAAAAAGGAGGATGGATCTTACTTCTTCGCTACTATTCGTAATGGTATGTTTACGCGCTTAGCAGGTTATCGGTTTGGCTGGCGGAAGTTTGTCGCCGATCCGGGCCATTGTCGGTTTTTGAACACAGATTGAAGGAAGTTTGTGTCAAGCGCGACTACTTACGTGTTGGTGCGTGTTTGGTATCTCTGTTTATCATATCATCATCATCACATCAACAGCCTATAATAGTCCACTGCTGGATATAGGCCTCTCCTTAGAAAGGAGGTTTTGGCCTACTATACCACGCTGGCCAGACGGCTTGGTATAGGGTTTGTGTCAAGTTTTCCTTCTCTTTGCAGTGCCGTTGTCCTGCGTAGTCCTTAGTCGGCTCTTACGGCACCCACGGGATGGATAGGGGTGGTGACATTCCGTATTCTTAATATCCGGATTTGTGTGCAGTCTGTGCACTATTTATACTTATTTTCTTTTATATTAGTGGTAATGTTATCATTTCTAAAAACTTGAGCCTACACTGCGGGATATAGGCCCTGAAGGCTTAGGCTCTTCACAACGACTGGTCCTGTGCTGCCTGCATCCAACGGCTTCCCTTTTACCCCTATATTACCAAGATAGTAAGCCCGGTGTCATATGAGGTATATCTCGTACCTCGCCTACCCAGACAGAGGCAATAGCATTTGCAGTCTTTAAAATGGCATGTAAACTGTTCTTAAAACTATTGTAACGGTCTATTTCGATCATTTTTTTAACCTCGGGTTAACTTTTATTAGTAAAATTAAAAATAAATAACAATAAAAAATAATAATAACTGATGAGACATATCGAATGTTTATTGTGTAGGAGTAAGTATATTCGTCCAAGCATTGTTAGTGTGTTTCATCAACATTCATTAATGAAATTACAGTTGATATTCCTTGATTAGATTACACAATTAAAGTTGGGTATGTAGACTGGTATTATCAAAATTTACAGCCTATTCATGTTAAAGATCAGAAACCGTCAGACTTGGCCTATGTGTGTTCAAAATATAATAAAATGAATAAAATTCAAATTATCGTGTACGTGAATATATTAGAAAACGTCATGTGTATTTATAGAAATCACCAGTTTTTCGGGAAGAGAAAAAAATATTTCATAATAGTTCACGTTCTTATAGAATTATTACTGTACTTACTATTATTTAAAAATAATATTTCTTTGGCAGTGAACTCGAATACAATAAACATCGACTTTCATTATTTTTATTATTTTCTTTGTTTTAACGTTCTTTTAGGTGATCTAATATGTACCCTGTGTAGTTTATATAGTGGTGGCGCATTTAAAAAGTTTGTGACTGATCTCCTGATCCTAAACAACATCTATAAAAATGACATTCATTACAACAGGAACTTGAAACAATTACGAATTATATTTTGTACGACTTTCTCTACAATGCTTATCATATGCGTTGCTTTTATAGCTACAAATATTGTTTTTGGGCTAACGTTTGGCAACATTGACACATCTACTGTACTATTGTACAATTTCTCAATACTGCACAGTGAAGTATCCTTCACGTTGGAATACTTAGTAATATACACGTTCTTATCGTTACTATCCAATATATTAAATAGTTTGAATGTCACATTGATGGAGATACAGGAACAAGTTCAGAAGGAAAACACAACAAATTTGGAAGTAAACGAAACAAGTAATTCTTCAAACTTTGTGGAGAAGATACAACAGTTGGCAGAGTTATACAAATGCGTAGTAAACCTCAGTAATCAACTCTCTAAGTGTTTTAAGCATCAAGTAAATATGAATTATATATACCTCGGTTCTAGTCCTTCTCAGAAAATATTATGTTATTTGGAACCTAACCAGAAAATATTATGTTATTTTGAACCTTAGTAATTTTAAGTAAATATCTCTTTGTGCCCTTGTAATTTATTCCCGTTTCCTGAAAGAATATTTAGACATTTTGCCAGTAATTTTAATTTTTTTGTTATTCGAAGTTTCAGTATGAAGACAAATTTTATATTTTTTAGATGATGCACAGTCTAACATTGAGTAAGTGGTTGTACACATGGATATTGTATGTCGTGTTAAGAACAATTCTCATAGGAGTAAGTTTGTAAATAAAATCTACATATGACAACGAAATATTGTGATACGGAAACAGCTATTAACATTGTTTTTCTGTTTCAGGAATCTAATTTTGCATATATATTTAACTTGTTTCCCTGTTTAATTTCTGAAGTGTTTACAATGTCAATGATATTTTATGGTGCCCAAAAACTGTCTAATGAAGCTGTCGCTATGAAGAGGTCTGTCTCTAAGCTATACAGTTGGTATTCTACGAGTAAGTTGTTTTTAAAGCATGTATTAGCAAAATGAACGCTTATGATTTATTTAAGATTGAAGTTTTTAATAACTTGTAAGATTCGTATTTGTTTTGGCTATCTTTTTCTAGAACTCTGTGTATCAGTATATATAAATCTTTTTGATTCAATTTCAATTTATCTGCGACTATTTAAGTCACTAGTTTTGTCCAGATGACGAAACGATCGTTTTAGATCAACTACCATATATCGTTAGAGGGATCATGCAAGATCTTTATGAATACACCAACGACAGGCAGTACTGTACCTGTTCTCGGTAGTTGCACGTTGTTTATAGATAATTATAATAGTTTTAAAGAATTTAGTTTCACATTAAATTTTACTAACATACCACTTATTACCGAGAAAAACTTTTATTCTAGTTATAATTATTAAACATTTACATTCATACCATTGACGCCGCGTTCATCAAAACATTGCTGGTAAATTTTAGTCAAGCGTGTTAAGTTTCATTTTAATTATTATAATATTTTTACATAAATTTCATACTCAGGGTGAGGGTTTTTCGGTTGGGGGTCGCAGTTCTAACCTGACCCACCTTTATGGTAGCAGCTCGTTTATTTATAAAATTAAAAAATAAATTCTATGATATTTCAGTCTGCGAAACAAGGGTACAGCGATCTCATCCCACATACATGTAATAAACGCCTTACACACTATATAATTGTACCACTTTTATATCAGATCCGTGATCGATTTGGCTCACGAATCGAATTCGTATTTACTCGTATACTTTGCATTTCAAACTAATTCGAAAATTTGCCTTTTGATCTTGTTTTTGTACTGGATGTTTGGCATGGAAGCTCCTACAAAATGTCTTTATTTTCAGTATAATTGCTACTTTTATTATTAGTTCTTGTCGACGTATTTCATTAAGCCATCAGGCAAAGAATAGGGACTGACATCACCCTAATTTATCCTATGAGTGTCGTAAGAGGTGACTAAGGGAGCAAACTACGCAGCAACCCGTCTGGCCAAGGTGGTTTAGTAGGTAGAAACCTCCTGTCTAAGGAGAGGCCTATGTCCAACAGTTGACAATTAAAGGCTTATAATGTTATATAATGTGATTATTCTTCTAAAAATATACCATTATTAATTTAACTATCAACCTATTAAATCACTTTAGAAACCACCTACTGAAAAAAAAAATACCCTCGCTCAGTCAGGCGGTGCTGACCAAGCTGTGACCTTCAACTGGACTATTTGTGTCTATACGGCAAGATTCATTTGAATGTCCAGTCGAATTGTACCATTTTAAACAAATATTCGTGTGGTAATTCTACAGTTATTATTTTCTAATAATCTATTGTTTACAGTTTTTACAATTATTAATTCATTTTAGGTCCTTCTGCTCCTGAAATCAAAGCTATTAAAAATTATTTAACTTTAACCAAAACAAGTGCAGTTGAAGTTAAATTCGCCAACTTAGATATGGGGATGTACTTGATTCCAATGTTCCTGTCTACTTCCATCAACTATGTTATAATAGCTTTGCAGTTTAATAATGTAATTTAAAGCTTACTGAGATAAAATGGAAAAGACTAGGATTAACATTTTCATAGAAAAGGCGATTAACGAGTTTAATAATGTAATATGAAACTTACTGAGATTTGTTTTCACAACATTTATGTTAATCTAAGTCTATAAGAAGAACATTAACGACGCGTACGAGTATGTGAACAAAGTTTGTAATTCATCTGTTTAGTTTATAATTATTGTTAGCTATGGTTTGTATGTTAATTTTACGGCTAGATCTGTATGTACATGTATGTATTACTAAATTAGATAAAAACATTCTAAAAAATGTGCAACGGGTACGACACACAGTTTTAATGTTAACACATTGCACAAAGATATCTTAATTAGGTGCACACGCAGGTGCTAATTATACCCACTTATTAGATAAAATAAAATTGTATAATTCCAGTGGTCGGTATGATTATACCTTTCCAATATCCCACCTTGAGCCATAACATATGTCTAAAACTAACTACACAGTGGTTAGTCGGGACTTCTACGCAAGGTTGTGTAAACGAAGCGATGGAGTGCTGCGAGTGAGGCAATTTGGAGTTAGTTGACAAAACCACATGGGCCAACTAATGGCCTGCTTTGTATTAAAGGAGGGACACTACATGATAAACTCCTTCTTCTGAAAGCAGGGGAAAAGGCAATAGACCAGAATGAGCCCCGATAGTGAAACTAAAAATGATATGTATTATGTCGACGATGAAGCAAATATTCAATGATGTCTCTGTAATCAACCGGCACTGATCACCAACTGGTTAGAGACACATTGAATTTCAACATTAAGCTTTAAAGATCGCGACACAAACGAACTCAGTAACCAATTAGTGGGAACTGTCTAAACGGTCCGGTTTTAGTTGCTCAAGATCCGTCATACAAATGGAACCTGACCACACTCTCAAGCTCATGGAGAAAAGGCGAAACATGACTCTGCAGTCTTCAGACGATGCGTCTAAATACCGGCAGCTTAACATGCAGGTCTCAAGGTATCAGAGAAAAGACCCTACGCCAATTTAATTAGTAAATTTTGTATTATATATATATAATTAAAGAGTGTACAAAAATCTCTGTAAAACCACAATGTATTTAGGGTGAGTAACTTGCACATAGAAGGATGAACCCCTTAATTGGTGCATCAAGTATGTTCATGGATCAAAAAGGAGGATGGAGGATATCCGCAATGGTATGTTTACGCGCTTCGCAGGTCTCGGTTTGGCTGACGGGAGTTTGTCGCTGATCGGCGATTAGGAGGGGTCTGCATCTCCTTCTATGTGCAAGTTATTCTTGCGAAGGAGATGGCGAAGCGGGACCAAGAGAGGTTTGGACCGATACTGGCTGAAGCAGTTAGGGAGGTGCTCTCAAACTGAGGTGATACGACAAGCGGTATCTTCTTTGCGGTAAACGTGCAAACCTGTTTTTTTTTTCGGTAAAACTGGAATAGCTTAGTCGACCCCATTCTGAATCCTCCGCTAAGATAGTTTCAATTTCAGACACAAGTTTATTTAGAGTCTCGAAAATGTTTTCTCGTGTAATACTGGTTCAGCCGGTATAAAGGGCATCTCTCGTACAATCATCTGTATAGCAATGGATTTTACTAGTTTGCAACATGTCATTGATATGCAGAAGAAACAGTGTGGGACACCACCACCATCTGATATTTTTCTCGTATTCTGCATAATGAACTTACACAAAATTATATAATATAATAATAATATTTTTATTGACATAGAAAAGAAGTACAATGCTTACATACATACATATTATCACAACAGCATCAGTGAAAACTTAAGCAGTCGAGCTCTGGCACCCATTGTAAGATTTAACTTGAGTCATGGGTACCAGTTCTTCTCACAGTTGTAGACTTATGATAAGACGCGTATGCGCGTGCGTGTGTCTCTTTCTGTGTCTTGTTTTGTGTGTGTGTGTGTTTGTGTGTGTTTGTGTGTGTGTGTGTGTGTGTATGTTTGTGTGTGTGTGTATGTGTGTGTGTGTGTATTCAATTTTATAGCACTGTGAGTCTCATTAACTTCTCGGTTGTATCGTAATCCTGTTCAAGTAACCAGTTCATTACTTTGGCTTTGCATTGTCTTTTCGCAAGGTGATGAATCTGGCAATGCTTGTTTAAGGTGTTGTAAAGATGAACTGCGATAATACGAAAGTGTCTCCTGGCAAGAGCAGTTCTGCATGTGTCTGCAGGACAAATTTTATAAGACCTGCGTGTGTGCTGTCTTTTTGGATCGTATTTTAGAGTGTTATGTTTACGTAAAACTGTTTGGAGCACATACATTTTACGGACAGTGAGGACATTGCATTCAGAGTATAACAGAGTGGTGGGATATCTAAAATGTCTACATAACATGACCTTTAAAACGGCTCTTTGAGCCCGTTCGAGCTGCAGTAAAGTCGTCCTGGCGGCACCTCCCCAAACAGATATACAATATGCCACTATGGACTGACAGAGTGAGTAATAGATCATTTTAAGAGTAACCTGTGTAGCTGAGTGTCGGAGTTTTTTGAATAGACATATAAGCTTGCGGACACGGGAAGTCAGGGTACTTATGTGCACATGCCAGTTTAAATGGTTGTCAATGAGAACGCCAAGGTATCGGACACTATTTGTTCGATTTACAGTGGGACAGTTACAAGACATTTCCTTGGTGTGTTGACAATTGTGAGCTCTCAGCTTAAAGATTTCGGGGTTAGGCAATGTACTAGAGGTTGGTGTAAAAGTTAGATACATTGTCTTACTTACGTTGAGAGTCAGAAGATTATATGAGAGCCACTCCATCACCTTTCCTAGAGCGGACTCGGCCGCAGAGAATGTCTCAGACCAATTGGAACCGTGAATGAGTAGAGCTGTGTCATCTGCGTATGTGTAAATGGAACAATTTGGCATGGAAAGGTTACAAAGTGCATTAATATAGATTAAAAACAATGTTGTGCCGAGAATGGAACCTTGAGGAACGCCGTAACTAAGGGGGATAAAATTACTCAAAGATGACCCTATCTTAACACACTGCATTCTATTATTGAGATAACTTTGAAAAATTAGTAAAGAATGTCCTCTTATGCCAAATTTCTCCATTTTAGTAATTAGATGGGGAATAGAGACAGTGTCAAAAGCCTTGGCGAGATCAAGAAAGATACCGATACATTTCTGTTTATTATCTATCTTATCGATGACATTGTCTACAAGAGATGCAACGCCATCCTCTGTGGATATGGCATTTCTAAAGCCATACTGATTACTTGCTAAAATATTCTCCTTAGTTAAAAATTTAATTAGTCTATTATTTAAAAAAAATTCTAAGACCTTAGATAGCGAAGGCAGCACAGATATCGGTCTATAGTTGTTGACACTGTCTCTATTACCCTTCTTGAGAATGGGATGTACGATTGCTTTCTTAAGGACTTCTGGAAAGATACCTGTTTCAATTGCAATATTGCAGATATGGGTTATAGGGGGGACTAATGAAGATGAGCACATTTGAAGCAATTTAGAAGGAATGCCATCCCAGCCAACTGCTGAATCCTTACGGAGACTGTGAATTATGGTATTTACTTCAGATTCATTAGTTGATAATAGTACCTGAGAGTTCGCAGGCCCAGTATCTTGAGAAGAGATTGATTTAGGCGTTACTTGATGATTAGTACTAAGTTTTTGAGCTAGATCACGGCCTATATTTGCAAAGAACTTGTTCACCCTGTTGACAGACGCTTACGGGTCTGGTTCAAGTTTAAGCAGCTCAAGTGAGGGGTTGTCGTTAGTATTAGTATTAATAATATTTTTACTACATTCCAAGTTGCTTTAAAGTTGGACTTGGATTTTAAAAATTCGTTACTCTCGTAAGCGTGCTTAAGATTTTTTAATAATTTGTTACAGAAATTACGATATCTAAGATAAGTTACTCTTAAAGTGTGGTTTTCAGTGTCTCTCTGTAGCTTGCGTCCCATGTTATCCCTATTACGAATGCAGCGAAGCAGTCCTGGTGTTATCCATGGCTTTAGGATTCGGTTTTTTGGAGGTATATGAACAAAGCTCGTGTGTTGTTTAATAATAGAACCAATAGTAGAACAAAGGAGTTCAGTGGCAAGATTTACATCCGAGATATTCAGAACAGGACTAAAGTCAGTGCCAGCAATACACGACGCTACTAGTTTGAAGTCAACCTTTGAAACTATTGATTTGGGTTTGTTAGGGGTTTGAACATTTTTAATGCTGAACAGAATGGAAGCATGGTCAGTAATGAATGTGTCAAGAATTAATGTCGTACAGCTTTTGTCTGATTTGAAAAAAATATGATCAAGACAATTTTCACGTCGTGTAGGCAGAACGTGAGTTGGGAGAAAGACATGCAACGCTGTAAGATTTAAATATTCATGGGCATTTTTAGTCAAGTTTGTTGGTACAATGTTTATGTTCAGATCTCCAACTATCACGGCATTTTTAAAGCCTGAGGCTGAGATGAGGATACTGTTGAGGCTATCGAAAAAGTCATCAAGCTGTCGGCAGGATGGTGAGCGATAGACTGAGATTATCACAATGTCATTAAGAGGCAGCTTTGTGATAAGACAATTCGAATCATTTATGTGTGGTTCCTCTACATTATGATCTAAGTGTGCTTTAATGTACAATACAACGTCTTCGTTTTGGTTGCTATTCCTTTCCGTGCAGTGTACGATGTAGCCTTCTAGTGACGGAGTATTGTAACATTTATTAAGCCAACACTCAGACAGAACTATCACATCCGGCATAATATTTAAGGTTTGTAACAGTATATGTAAATGGTCAAAGTTCTTACTAATACTGCGTATGTTCACATGTAATATATTTATTAAATGTTTACCGTCTTCAATGTAAAGTGAGCATTGTTGTGGTTTACATATAAGGGAATTAGCACAGCCATAGGAATCTAGTTCTGTAAAGACAGCATCTACTGCAGTTGAGTCAAACATTGTGAAAAGGTAAGAACGCAAAGCAAAATGTACACTTTATTAGTGCAGTCCGTGAACTGTAAGAAGACACTTTATTTAAAAATAACTCTATTAAATCCGAGCAAACAATGAGTATGAAAAAAATAATACATATGAGACAAAGTTGTGCAGTTGTTTCGACATACCCTTTCAGAAAATAAATGCAAAGAACCGAGGAATGTATAAATAAGTGCGGTTCATTACCGTGTGTAGTAGTACGAAGGTAATCCAACTTAATACAACTTACTTTAGATAAATAGTTATGGCTGTATTTGGTATATCCCATGTAGATTAATAGCGACGTATTATTTTGTATATGTTTTAAATGAGTGTTTGTATGTGTGAGTGTATAATTCATTACATGTCATATATTAAAAAATAAAGTGAAAAGAAAAGTAAATAAAAGTTAACATCTTTGAGCAAGGTTATTAAGGGCAGCCATAGCCACGCCTTTGACTCCCTCCCGTGTTGGGCGATTAGGGAGGCACAGGTATAGTGAAGTAAAGCGACTTGTAAGTATGAATGAGCGTGTGTGTAAAATAAATTTTGGCTAAAAGCTCGAAACAATCTATGTTATTCTTTAGTAGTTTTAGAAGAAAAAAATAGTCAGCTATTTCACGTCGGTCAAATATCGGTAATTATTAGAGCGATATGGAACCCGAATTGATGGCAGCATAGGTATTTGATAAAAAGTTTTTGTATATTTTCCAAATGGTTAATATACACCTGGTAGCGTGGGCTCCATATAAGCGAGGCGTATTCAAGTTGGCTTCTGACAAACGTGCAGTATAAAATTTTGAGTCTTAGCTTCGGTAAAAGACTTGGAAAGGCGCATGATAAATCTATCATTCATTCGTTTTCGTCATAGACCATTCGATGCTATCGTGATGTATACCCAAGTCACGGATAGTATTTTGTCTAGGCAAGGTCCTAGTAAAGGTAACCACTGAACACTTTGAGGGATTGAGGTCGAGCTTATTTATCTTGCAATAGTCAGTCGTCCTGTAATGCAATTGCCTCGGCGGACGATTATAGTGTGTTGAAGATCTTTATGTCATCCGCAGAGCAGAGTAGCGAGGAAAAACGCAGACACGAGTCGATGTTATTCACATATATCACAAACGACATAGGTGCGAGAAGAGATCCCTGCGGAACTCCGCTTGGAACCGTAACCCAGGTGGACACACGACGTAAGATAAATTATTATTATGTTTTCAAAACATACTCGTTTCGCCACCACCCCGGCCTGCTTCTGCTAGACCACCCCCAGGCCTGCGCTTATGGAGGACGGAGGTCATTCTGCAACCTCCGGCGCCTGAGTTGTCTGCGGTATTGAACCCAAGAACGGGCCAAATACCGCAGACGACTCGGAGAGTTCTGAATATCTCTTGGTCCCGCTTCGCCATCTCCTTCGCAAGCATAACTTGCTCATAGAAGAAGATACAAACCCCTCCTAATTCTATACAAAAAGTCTTCAATGTTACTAAACCGTTTCTGGAGCTGGAAACCACGACTAAGTAACTCCTGAAATTGGCTGTAAATACATGCGCTCTGAAAGAGTCACAACCCTTAAGCAGATCGTCACAACTAGGAACATTTTTAGACGCTAAAAGTAAATCTTTCCCATTACGGAGAGCTAGCTGTGATAACGCTTACATGTGCAAGGTATGGAGCTGAGAATGTATTGAAAGTTACATACGAGTACAGCATATCTGCTCAGGGAACAACTTTAACATAGAAAGATAGTCTAACAAAAGATAGTCGACTGTCTACGCGTACGAAGTAAAGGGCAGATAATCCTCGGTACTATCCAGAACATTGAAAATACACAAGTGAACGCACTTGTAAAGTACATGTTAAAAATTAAAAAAGACAAATTTTTAAACAACTTGAAAACGTTTGAAAATATTTTGTGTATTTATAGACTTGTTTGACGTTAGTAAATCTGATATCATTATTTATATTGTCGTGGTTTTTCTTTATAAAAGCTGTAGTATATAATAACAGTAACTACAATTAATATACCAAGGTCTTATCTATCTAAATGCTACCTTTTAATGTGGTGTGAGTTACGAGCGCCTATCACACTGGGCCTGTTTAAAACTTTAGGAATAATCAGGGTCAGCAGTATTCCGATGGGGTTCAGGACGCATAAAGGACCACTCTTGAGTCTAAATGCGGAAACCTGAGTCCACAAACAATACCAATTGCGGTTGGTCTACCTTGTCAATGTCTTCTACGATATTTACAAGGTAGACATTGCGTTCATAGATCAGGTACGACCTTTGTAGTCTGTCTTTCTGCCAAGGTATTTAAAGGTCAAGGTTTCGGATACTGTTGATACACTTTCCTCACCATACGAAAATAGTAAGCCCGGTGTCATATGCAGTATATCTAGTACCTCGCCAACCCAAACAGAGGCAATAGCATTTGCATTCTTTAAAATGCCATGTAAACTGTTCTTAAAACTATTGTAACGGTCTATTTCGATCATTTTTTTATAGTAAGTAACAATAAAAATTAATAATAACTGATGAGACATCTCGAATGTTTATTGTGTAGAAGTAAGTATATTCATGCAACCATTGTTAGTGTGTTATTTCATCAACTTTTTAATAAAATTAAAGTCGATATTCGTTGATTAGATTACACAATTAAAGTTGAGTATGTAGAGTGGTATTATTAAAATTTACAGCCTATTCATGTTAAAGATCAGAAACCGTCAGACTTGGCCTGTGTGTTCAAAAATATAATAAAATGAATAAAATACAAATTATCATGTACGTGAATATATTTGAAAACGGCATGTGTATTTATAGAAATCACCAGTTTTTCGGGAAGAGAAAAAAATATTTTATAATAGTTCACGTTCTTATAGAATTATTACTGTACTTACTATTATTTAAAAATAATATTTCTTTGGCAGTAAACTCGAATAACATAGACATCGACTTTCATTATTTTTATTATTTTCTTTGTTTTAACGTTCTTTTAGGTGATCTAATATGTACCTTATGTAGTTTATATAGTGGTGGCGCATATAAAAAGTTTGTGACTGATCTCCTGATCCTAAACAACATCTATAAAAACGACATTCATTACATCAGGAACTTGAAACAATTACGAATTATATTTTTCACGACTTTCTCTACAATGCTCATCATATGCGTTGCTTTTATAGCTACAAATATTGTTTTTGCTCTAACGTTTAGCAACATTGACACGTCTACTTTACTATTGTACAATTTCTCAATACTGCACAGTGAAGTATCCTTCACGTTGGAATACTTAGTAATATACACGTTCTTATCGTTACTATCCAATATATTAAAAAGTTTGAATGTCACATTGATGGAGACACAGGAACAAGTACAGAAGAAAAACACAACGCATTTGGAAGTAAACGAACAAAGTAATTCTTCAAACTTTGTGGAGAAGATACAACAGTTGGCAGAGTTATACAAATGCGTAGTAAACCTCAGTAATCAACTCTCTAAGTGTTTTAAGCATCAAGTAAACATGAATTATATATACCTCGGTTCTAGCCCTTCTCAGAAAATATTATGTTATTTGGAACCTTAGTAATTTTAAGTAAATGTCTCAGGGTGCCCTTGTAATTTATTCCCGTTTCCTGAAAGTATATTTAGACATTTTGCGAGTAATTTTTATTTTTACGTTATTCGAAGTTTCAGTATGAAGACAAATTTAATATTTTTTAGATGATGCACAGTCTAACATTGAGTAAGTGGTTGTACACATGGATATTGTATGTCGTGTTAAGAACGATTCTAATAGGAGTAAGTTTGTAAATACAATCTACATATGACAACGAAGTATTGTGATACGTAAACAGCTATTAACATTGTTTTTCTGTTTTAGGAATCTAATTTTACATATATATTTAACTTGGTTGGCGGTTTAATTTCTGAAGTGTCTACAATGTCAATGATATTTTATAGTGCCCAACAACTGTCTAATGAAGCTGTCACTGTGAAGAGGTCTGTCTCAAAGCTATACAGTTGGTACTCTACGAGTAAGTTATTTTTAAAGCATGTATTAGCAAAATGAAGCATATGATTTATTTCCCATTCAAGTTTATAATAACTTGAAAGATGCGTATTTGTTTTGGCTATCTTTTTCCAGAAATGTGTAGATCAGTATCAATAAATCTTTTTGATTCGATTTCAATTTATCTACGACTATTTAAGTCACTAGTTCTGGCCAGATGACGAAACGATCGTTTTAGATCAACTAACATATATCGTTAGAAGGATCATGCAAGATCTTTATGAATCCACCAACGACAGGTAGTACTGTACCTGTTCTCAGTGATTGCACGTTGTTTATAGATAATTATAATGGTTTTAAAGACTTTAGTTTCACATTAAATTTTACTAACATACCACTTTTTACCGAGAAAAACTTTTATTCTAGTTATAATTCCTATACATTTAAATTAAAACCATTGACGCCGCGTTCATCAAAACATTGCTGGTAAATTTCAGTCAAGCGTGTTAAGTTTCATTTTAATTATTATACTATTTTTACATAAATTTCATACTCAGGGTGAGGGTTTTACGGTTGGGAGTCGCAGTTCTAACCTGACCTACCTTTATGGTAGCAGCTCGTTTATTTATAAAATTGTATATAACCTAACGTCTATTTTTATTCTAATAAAATAATAATAAACTTTTGTTTAATAAAATTAAGTACCATAAATTTTACGAAACAATTGCTGGGAAATAAATTCTATGATATTTCAGTCTGCGAAACAAGGGTACAGCGATCTCATCCCACATACATGTAATAAACGCCTTACACACTATATAATTGTACCACTTTTATATCAGATCCGTAATCGATTTGACTCACGAATCGAATTCGTATTTACTCGTATACTTTGCATTTCAAACTAATTCAAAAATTTGCCTTTTGATCTTGTTTTTGTACTGGATGTTTGGTAGAGAAGCTCCTACAAAATGTCTTTATTTTCAGTACAATTGCTACTTTTATTATTAGTTCTTGTCGCCGTATTTCATTAAGCCATCAGGCAAAGAATAGGGACTGACATCACCCTAATTTATCCTATGGGTGTCGTAAGAGGTGACTAAGGGAGCAAACTACGCAGCAACCCGTCTGGCCAACGTGGTTTAGTAGGTAGAACCCTCCTGTCTAAGGAGAGGCCTATGTCCAACAGTTGACAATTAAAGGCTAATAATGTTATATAATGTGATTATTCTTCTAAAAATATACCATAATTAATTTAACTATCAACCTATTAAATCACTTTAGAAACTACCTACTGAAAAAAAAAATACCCTCGCTCAGTCAGGCGGTGCTGACCAAGCTGTGACCTTCAACTGGACTATTTGTGTCTATACGGCACGATTCGTTTGAATGTCCAGTCGAATTGTACCGTTTTAAAGTAATATTCGTGTGGTAATTCTACAATTATTATTTTCTAATAATCTATTGTTTACAGTTTTTACAATTATTAATTCATTTTAGGTCCTTCTGCTCCTGAAATCACAGCTATTAAAAATTATTTAACTTTAACCAAAACAAGTGCAGTTGAAGTGAAATTCGCCAACTTAGATATGGGGATGTACTTGATTCCAATGTTCCTGTCTACTTCCATCAACTATGTTATAATAGCTTTGCAGTTTAATAATGTAATATGAAACTTACTGAGATTTGTTTTCACAACATTTATGTTAATCCAAGTTTATGAGAAGGACATTAACGACGAGTACGAGTATGTGAACAAAGTTTGTAATTCATCTGTTACTATTGTTAGCTATAGTTGGTATCTTAATTGTTGTACGGCTAGATCTACATGTATGTAGTTATTACTAAATTAGATAAAAACATTCAAAAAAATGTGCAACGGGTACGACACACAGTTTTAATGTTAACACATTGCACAAAGATGACTTAATTAGTCTGCGTGTACTAATTATACCCACTTATTAGATAAAATTAAATTGTATAATTCCAGTGGTCGGTATTATTTTACCTTTCCAATATCCCACCTTGAGCCATAACATATGTCTAAAACTAACTACACTGTGGTTAGTCTGGACTTCAACGCAAGGTTGTGTAAACGAAGCGACGGAGAGTTGCCAGTGAGGCAATTTGGAGTTGGTTGACAAAACCACATGGGCCAACTAATAGCCTGCTTTGTATTGATTAACTCCTTGTTCCGAAAGCGGGGGGAAAAGGTAATAGACCAGAATTTGCCCCTATGGTGAAACTAAAAATGATATGTATTATGCTGACGATGAAGCAAATATTCAATGATGTCTCTGTAATCAACCGGCACTGATCACCAACTTGTTAGAGACACATTGAATTTCAACATTAAGCTTTAAAGATCGCGACACAAACGAACTCAGTAACCGATTAGAGTAAACTGTCTAACCGGTCCGGTTTCAGTTGCTCAAGATCCGTCATACAAAAGGAACCTGACCACACTCTCAAGCTCATTTAGAAAAGGCGAAACATGACTCTGCAGTCTTGAGACGATGCGTCTAAATACCAGCAGCTCAACATGCAGGTCTCAAGGTGTCAGAGAAAAGACCCTACGCCAATTTAATTAGTAAATTTTGTATTATATATATATAATTAAAGAGTGTACAAAAATCTCTGTAAAACCACAATGTATTTAGGGTGAGTAACTTGCACATAGAAGGATGAACCCCTTAATTGGTGCATCAAGTATGTTCATGGATCAAAAAGGAGGATGGAGGATATCCGCAATGGTATGTTTACGCGCTTCGCAGGTCTCGGTTTGGCTGACGGGAGTTTGTCGCTGATCGGCGATTAGGAGGGGTCTGCATCTCCTTCTATGTGCAAGTTATTCTTGCGAAGGAGATGGCGAAGCGGGACCAAGAGAGGTTTGGACCGATACTGGCTGAAGCAGTTAGGGAGGTGCTCTCAAACTGAGGTGATACGACAAGCGGTATCTTCTTTGCGGTAAACGTGCAAACCTGTTTTTTTTTCGGTAAAACTGGAATAGCTTAGTCGACCCCATTCTGAATCCTCCGCTAAGATAGTTTCAATTTCAGACACAAGTTTATTTAGAGTCTCGAAGATGTTTTCTCGTGTAATACTGGTTCAGCCGGTATAAAGGGCATCTCTCGTACAATCATCTGCACAGCAATGGATTTTACTAGTTTGCAACATGTCATTGATATGCAGAAGAAACAGTGTGGGACACCACCACCATCTGATATTTTTCTCGTATTCTGCATAATGAACTTACACAAAATTGAGTTCAATGTACCATTCTGCAAAATGACTGTTCCACGTGTTATCGGGTTTCTCTATTTCAGTTTCGTTAAGTCAATGCATTGTCGGAAGAGGTTGTCTGTCGGGGGGGGCGTGGCATTGGCTGTCAGTCTTGACATAGTCAACGCCTTTAACTCCCTGCCGTGTTGGGCGATTAAGGAGGTACAGGTATAGTGAAGTAAATCGACTTGTAAGTATGAATGAGCGTGTGGTATTGGCACGCGATGCCGCAAGTAGCCTCGAATATTAAAATAAATTTTGGCTAAAAGCTCGAAACAATCTATGTCATTCTTTAGTAGTTTTAGAAGAAATAAATAGTCAGCTATTTCACGTCGGTCAAAGATCGATAATTATTAGAGCGATATGGAACCCGAATTGATGGCAGCATAGGTATTTGATAAAACGTTTTTGTATATTTTCCAAATGGTTAATATACACCTGGTAGCGTGGGCTCCATATAAGCGAGGCGTATTCAAGTTGGCTTCTGACAAACGTGCAGTATAAAATTTTGAGTCTTAGCTTCGGTAAAAGACTTGGAAAGGCGCATGATAAATCTATCATTCATTCGTTTTCGTCATAGACCATTCGATGCTATCGTGATGTATACCCAAGTCACGGATAGTATTTTGTCTAGGCAAGGTCCTAGTTAATGTAACCACTGAACACTGTGAGGGATTGAGGTCGAGCTTATTTATCTTGTAATAGTCAGTCGTCCTCTAATGCAATTGCCTCTGCGGACGATTATAGTGTGTTTAAGATCTTTTTGTCATCCGCAGACCAGTGTAGCGAGGACGAACGCAGACACGAGTCGATGTCATTCACATATATCACAAACGACATAGGTGCGAGAAGAGATCCCTGCGGAACTCCGCTCGGAACCGTAACCCAGGTGGACACACGACGTAAGATAAATTATTATTATGTTTTCAAAACATACTCGTTTCGCCACCACCCCGGCCTGCTTCTGCTAGACCACCCCCAGGCCTGCGCTTATGGAGGACGGAGGTCATTCTGCAACCTCCGGCGCCTGAGTTGTCTGCGGTATTGAACCCAAGAACGGGCCAAATACCGCAGACGACTCGGAGAGTTCTGAATATCTCTTGGTCCCGCTTCGCCATCTCCTTCGCAAGCATAACTTGCTCATAGAAGAAGATACAGACCCCTCCTAATTCTATACAAAAAGTCTTCAATGTTACTAAACCGTTTCTGGAGCTGGAAACCTCCACGACTAAGTAACTCCTGAAATTGGCTGTAAATACATGCGCTCTGAAAGAGTCACAACCCTTAAGCAAATCGTCACAACTAGGAACATTTTTAGACGCCAAAAGTAAATCTTTCCCATTACGGAGAGCTAGCTGTGATAACGCTTACATGTGCAAGGTATGGAGCTGAGAATGTATTGAAAGTTACATACGAGTACAGCATATCTGCTCAGGGAACAACTTTAACATAGAAAGATAGTCTAACAAAAGATAGTCGACTGTCTACGCGTACGAAGTAAAGGGCAGATAATCCTCGGTACTATCCAGAACATTGAAAATACACACGTGAACGTACTTGTAAAATACTTGTTAAAAATTAAAAAAGACAAAATTTTAAACAACTTGAAAACGTTTGAAAATATTTTGTGTATTTATAGACTTGTTTGACGTTAGTAAATCTAATATCATTCTTTATATTGTCGTGGTTTTTCTTTATAAAAGCTGTAGTAAATAATAACAGTAACTACAATTAATATACCAAAGTCTTATCTATCTAAATGCTATCTTAATGTGGTGTGAGTTACGAGCGCCTATCACACTGGGCCTGTTTAAAACTTTAGGAATAATCAGGGTCAGCAGTATTCCGATGGGGTTCAGGACGCATAAAGGACCACTCTTGAGTC
Organism: Arctia plantaginis; assembly: GCA_902825455.1. Lineage (NCBI taxonomy): Eukaryota > Metazoa > Arthropoda > Insecta > Lepidoptera > Erebidae > Arctia > Arctia plantaginis. The sequence goes on from CADEBD010000354.1 coordinate 133,357, forward strand.
TAAATGCGGAAACCTGAGTCCACAAACAACACCAATTGCGGTTGGTCTACCTTGTCACTGTCTCCTACGATATTTACAAGGTAGACATTGCGTTCATAGATCAGGTACGACCTTTGTAGTCTGTCTTTCTGCCAAGGTATTTAAAGGTCAAGGTTTCTGATATTGTTGATACACTTTCCCCACCATACCAAAATAGTAAGCCCGGTGTCATATGAGGTATATCGGGTACCTCGCCTACCCAAACAGAGGCAATAGCATTTGCATTCTTTAAAATGGCATGTAAACTGTTCTTAAACTATTGTAACGGTCTATTTCGATCATTTTTTTAACCTCGGGTAAACTTACATTAGTAAAATTGAAAATAAGTAACAATAAAAATTAATAATAACTGATAAGACATATCGAATGTTTATTGTGTAGGAGTAAGTATATTCGTTCAAGCATTGTTAGTTTGTTTCATCAACATTCATTAATAAAATTACAGTCGATATTTGTTGATTAGATTACACAATTAAAGTTGGGTATGTAGAGTGGTATTATCAAAATTTACAGCCTATTCATGTTCAAGATCAGAAACCGTCAGACTTGGCCTGTGTGTTCAAAAATATAATAAAATGAATATAATTCAAATTATCATGTACGTGAATATATTAGAAAACATCATGTGTATTTATAGAAATCACCAGTTTTTCGGGAAGAGAAAAAAATATTTTATAATAGTTCACGTGCTTATAGAATTATTCCTGTACTTACTATTATTTAAAAGTAATATTTGTTGGGCAGTAAACTCGAATAACATAGACATCGACTTTCATTATTTTTATTATTTTCTTTGTTTTAACGTTCTTTTAGGTGATCTAATATGTACCTTATGTAGTTTATATAGTGGTGGCGCATATAAAAAGTTTGTGACTGATCTCCTGATCCTAAACAACATCTATAAAAATGACATTAATTACTACAGGAACTTGAAACAATTACGAATTATATTTTGTACGACTTTCTCTACAATGCTTATCATATGCGTTGCTTTTATAGCTACAAATATTGTTTTTGGGCTAACGTTTGGCAACATTGACACATCTACTGTACTACTGTACAATTTCTCAATACTGCACAGTGAAGTATCTTTCACGTTGGAATACTTAGTAATATACACGTTCTTATCGTTACTATCCAATATATTAAATAGTTTGAATGTCACATTGATGAAGATACAGGAACAAGTTCAGAAGGAAAACACAACAAATTTGGAAGTAAACGAACAAAGTAATTCTTCAAACTTTGTGGAGAAGATACAACAGTTGGCAGAGTTATACAAATGCGTAGTAAACCTCAGTAATCAACTCTCTAAGTGTTTTAAGCATCAAGTAAATATGAATTATATGTACCTCGGTTCTAGTCCTTTTCAGAAAATATTATGTTATTTGGAACCTAACCAGAAAATATTATGTTATTTTGAACCTTAGTAATTTTAAATAAATATCTCTGGGTGCCCTTGTAATTTATTCCCGTTTCCTGACAGAATATTTAGACATTTTGCGAGTAACTTTTATTTTTATCTTATTCGAAGTTTCAGTATGAAGACAAATTTTATATTTTTTAGATGATGCACAGTCTAACATTGAGTAAGTGGTTGTACACATGGATATTGTATGTCGTGTTAAGAACAATTCTAATAGGAGTAAGTTTGTAAATAAAATCTACATATGACAACGAAGTATTGTGATACGTAAACAGCTATTAACATTGTTTTTCTGTTTCAGGAATCTAATTTTGCATATATATTTAACTTGTTTCCCTGTTTAAGTTCTGAAGTGTTTACAATGTCAATGATATTTTATGGTGCCCAAAAATTATCTAATGAAGCTACCGCTATGAAGAGGTCTGTCTCAAAGCTATACAGTTGGTACTCTACGAGTAAGTTGTTTTTAAAACATGTATTAGCAAAATGAACACTTATGATTTATTTAAGATTGAAGTTTTTAATAACTTGAAAGATTCGTATTTGTTTTGGCTATCATTTTCTAGCACCGTGTGACTCAGTATCAATAAATCTTTTGGATTCGATTTCAATTTATCAGATGACGAAACGATCATTTTAGATCAAACTCAAACTCAAACTTTATTTCATAAAAATTCCAAAATTGTTTGAAATCGTCTTCCATGTAGACTCTAAAGTCATAGATCAACACACACTATGTCCAACAGTTGACAATTAAAGGCTAATAATGTTTTATAATGTGGTTATTCTTCTAAAAATATACCATAATTAATTTAACTATCTACCTGTATGTCCGTGTAGTGACGGATTAAGAATACGGAATGTCACTACCCCAATTCAACCCGTGGGTGTCGTAAGACCCGACTAAGGGCGCAAAACAACGCAGGACACCAGCACTGCAAAAAGAAGGAAAACTTGACACAAACCCTATACCAACCCGTCTGGCCAGCGTGGTATAGTAGGCCAAAACCTTCTTTCTAAGGAGAGGCCTATGTTCAGCAGTGGACTATTAAAGGCTGTTGATGTGATGTGATGTGATGTGATCTACCTATTAAACCACCTTAGAAACCACCTACTGAAAAAAAAATACCCTCGCTCAGTCAGGCGGTGCTGACGAAGCTGCGACCTTCAATTGGACTATTTGTGACTATACGGCAAGACTCGTTTGAATGTTCAGTCGAATTGTACCGTTTTAAAGTAATATTCTCTTGTGGTAACTCTACAGTTATTTTTTTCTCAAAAATCTATTATTCACAGTTTTTACAATTATTAATTTATTTCAGGTCCTTCTGCTCCTGAAATCACAGCCATTAAAAATTATTTAACATTAACCAAAACAAGTACAGTAGAAGTGAAATTCGCCAACTTAGATATGGGGATGTACTTGATTCCGATGTTCCTGTCTACTTCCATCAACTATGTTATAATAGCTTTGCAGTTTAATAATATTATTTAAAGCTTACTGAGATAAAATGGAAAAGACTTGGATTAACATTTTCATAGAAAAAGGCGATTAACGAGTTTAATAATGTAATATGAAACTTACTGAGATTTGTTTTCACAACATTAATGTTAATCCAAGTTTATAAGAAGGACATTAACGGCGAGTATGAGTATGTGAACAAAGTTTGTAATTCATCTGTTACTATTGTTAGCTATGGTTTGTTTCTTATTTGTTGTACGGCTAGATCTACCTGTATGTAGTTATTACTAAATTAGATAAAACATTCTAAAAAATGTGCAACGGGTACGACACACAATTTTAATGTTAACACATTGCACAAAGATGACTTAATTAGTCTGCGTGTACTAGTTATACCCACTTATTAGATAAAATTAAATTGTATAATTCCAGTGGTCGGTATTATTATACCTTTCCAATATCCCACCTTGAGCCATAACATATGTCTAAAACTAACTACACAGTGGTTAGTCGGGACTTCTACGCAAGGTTGTGTAAACGAAGCGATGGAGAGCTGCGAGTGAGGCAATTTGGAGTTGTTTGACAAAACCACATGGGCCAACTAATAGCCTGCTTTGTATTGATTAACTCCTTGTTCCGAAAGCGGGGGGAAAAGGTAATAGACCAGAATTTGCCCCGATGGTGAAACTAAAAATGATATGTATTATGCTGACGATGAAGCAAATATTCAATGATGTCTCTGTAATCAACCGGCACTGATCACCAACTTGTTAGAGACACATTGAATTTCAACATTAAGCTTTAAAGATCGCGACACAAACGAACTCAGTAACCGATTAGAGTAAACTGTCTAACCGGTCCGGTTTCAGTTGCTCAAGATCCGTCATACAAAAGGAACCTGACCACACTCTCAAGCTCATTTAGAAAAGGCGAAACATGACTCTGCAGTCTTGAGACGATGCGTCTAAATACCAGCAGCTCAACATGCAGGTCTCAAGGTGTCAGAGAAAAGACCCTACGCCAATTTAATTAGTAAATTTTGTATTATATATATATAATTAAAGAGTGTACAAAAATCTCTGTAAAACCACAATGTATTTAGGGTGAGTAACTTGCACATAGAAGGATGAACCCCTTAATTGGTGCATCAAGTATGTTCATGGATCAAAAAGGAGGATGGAGGATATCCGCAATGGTATGTTTACGCGCTTCGCAGGTCTCGGTTTGGCTGACGGGAGTTTGTCGCTGATCGGCGATTAGGAGGGGTCTGCATCTCCTTCTATGTGCAAGTTATTCTTGCGAAGGAGATGGCGAAGCGGGACCAAGAGAGGTTTGGACCGATACTGGCTGAAGCAGTTAGGGAGGTGCTCTCAAACTGAGGTGATACGACAAGCGGTATCTTCTTTGCGGTAAACGTGCAAACCTGTTTTTTTTTCGGTAAAACTGGAATAGCTTAGTCGACCCCATTCTGAATCCTCCGCTAAGATAGTTTCAATTTCAGACACAAGTTTATTTAGAGTCTCGAAGATGTTTTCTCGTGTAATACTGGTTCAGCCGGTATAAAGGGCATCTCTCGTACAATCATCTGCACAGCAATGGATTTTACTAGTTTGCAACATGTCATTGATATGCAGAAGAAACAGTGTGGGACACCACCACCATCTGATATTTTTCTCGTATTCTGCATAATGAACTTACACAAAATTGAGTTCAATGTACCATTCTGCAAAATGACTGTTCCACGTGTTATCGGGTTTCTCTATTTCAGTTTCGTTAAGTCAATGCATTGTCGGAAGAGGTTGTCTGTCGGGGGGGGCGTGGCATTGGCTGTCAGTCTTGACATAGTCAACGCCTTTAACTCCCTCCCGTGTTGGGCCATTAGGGAGGTACAGGTATAGTGAAGTAAATCGACTTGTAAGTATGAATGAGCGTGTGGTATTGGCACGCGATGCCGCAAGTAGCCTCGAATATTAAAATAAATTTTGGCTAAAAGCTCGAAACAATCTATGTCATTCTTTAGTAGTTTTAGAAGAAATAAATAGTCAGCTATTTCACGTCGGTCAAAGATCGATAATTATTAGAGCGATATGGAACCCGAATTGATGGCAGCATAGGTATTTGATAAAACGTTTTTGTATATTTTCCAAATGGTTAATATACACCTGGTAGCGTGGGCTCCATATAAGCGAGGCGTATTCAAGTTGGCTTCTGACAAACGTGCAGTATAAAATTTTGAGTCATAGCTTCGGTAAAAGACTTGAAAAGGCGCATGATTAATCTATCATTCATTCGTTTTCGTCATAGACCATTCGATGCTATCGTGATGTATACCCAAGTCACGGATAGTATTTTGTCTAGGCAAGGTCCTAGTTAATGTAACCACTGAACACTGTGAGGGATTGAGGTCGAGCTTATTTATCTTGTAATAGTCAGTCGTCCTGTAATGCAATTGCCTCTGCGGACGATTATAGTGTGTTTAAGATCTTTTTGTCATCCGCAGACCAGTGTAGCGAGGACGAACGCAGACACGAGTCGATGTCATTCACATATATCACAAACGACATAGGTGCGAGAAGAGATCCCTGCGGAACTCCGCTTGGAACCGTAACCCAGGTGGACACACGACGTAAGAAAAAATATTATTATGTTTTCAAAACATACTCGTTTCGCCACCACCCCGGCCTGCTTCTGCTAGACCACCCCCAGGCCTGCGCTTATGGAGGACGGAGGTCGTTCTGAAACCTCTGGCGCCTGAGTTGTCTGCGGTATTTAACCCGAGAACGGGCCAAATACCGCAGACGACTCGGAGAGTTCTAAATATCTCTTGGTCCCGCTTCGCCATCTCCTTCGCAAGCATAACTTGCTCATAGAAGAAGATACAGACCCCTCCTAATTCTATACAAAAAGTCTTCAATGTTACTAAACCGTTTCTGGAGCTGGAAACCTCCACGACTAAGTAACTCGTGCAATTGGCTGTAAATACATGCGCTTTAAAAGATTCACAACCCTTAAGCAAATCGTCACAACTAGGAACATTTTTAGGCGCTAAAAGTAAATCTTTCCCATTACGGAGAGCTAGCTGTGATAACGCTTACATGTGCAGGGTATGGAGCTGAGAATGTATTGAAAGCTACATACAGCATATCTGCTCAGGGAACAACTTTAACATAGAAAGATAGTCTAACAAAAGATAGTCGACTCTCTACGCGTACGAAGTAACGGGCAGATAATCCTCGGTACTATCCAGAACATTGAAAATACACAAGTGAACGTACTTGTAAAGTACATATTAAAAATTAAAAAAGACAAAATTTTAAACAACTTGAAAACGTTTGAAAATATTTTGTGTATTTATAGACATGTTTGACGTTAGTAAATCTGATATCATTCTTTATACTGTCGTGGTTTTTCTTTATAAAAGCTGTAGTAAATAATAACGGTAACTACAATTAATATACCAAAGTCTTATCTATCTAAATGCTATCTTAATGTGGTGTGAGTTACGAGCGCCTATCACACTGGGCACGTTTAAAACTTTAGGAATAATCAGGGTCAGCAGTATTCCGATGGGGTTCAGCAATCATAAAGGACCACTCTTGAGTCTAAATGTGGAAACCTGAGTCCACAAACAATACCAATTGCGGTTGGTCTACCTTGTCAATGTCTTCTACGATATTTACAAGGTAGACATTGCGTTCATAGATCAGATACGACCTTTGTAGTCTGTCTTTCTGCCAAGGTATTTAAAGGTCAAGGTTTCTGATATTGTTGATACACTTTCCCCACCATACCAAAATAGTAAGCCCGGTGTCATATGAGGTATATCTGGTACCTCGCCTACCCAAACAGAGGCAATAGCATTTGCATTCTTTAAAATGGCATGTAAACTGTTCTTAAACTATTGTAACGGTCTATTTCGATCATTTTTTTAACCTCGGGTAAACTTACATTAGTAAAATTGAAAATAAGTAACAATAAAAATTAATAATAACTGATGAGACATATCAAATGTTTATTGTGTAGGAGTAAGTATATTCGTTCAAGCATTGTTAGTTTGTTTCATCAACATTCATTAATAAAATTACAGTCGATATTCGTTGATTAGATTACACAATTAAAGTTGAGTATGTAGAGTGGTATTATCAAAATTTACAGCCTATTCATGTTCAAGATCAGAAACCGTCAGACTTGGCCTGTGTGTTCAAAAATATAATAAAATGAATAAAATACAAATTATCATGTACGTGAATATATTAGAAAACGTCATGGGTATTTATAGAAATCACCAGTTTTTCGGGAAGAGAAAAAAATATTTTATAATAGTTCACGTTCTTATAGAATTATTACTGTACTTACTATTATTTAAAAATAATATTTGTTGGGCAGTAAACTCGAATACAATAAACATCGACTTTCATTATTTTTATTATTTTCTTTGTTTTAACGTTCTTTTAGGTGATCTAATATGTACCTTATGTAGTTTATATAGTGGTGGCGCATATAAAAAGTTTGTGACTGATCTCCTGATCCTAAACAACATCTATAAAAATGACATTCATTACATCAGGAACTTGAAACAATTACGAATTATATTTTTCACGACTTTCTCTACAATGCTTATCATATGCGTTGCTTTTATAGCTACAAATATTGTTTTTGCTCTAATGTTTAGCAACATTGACACGTCTACTTTACTATTGTACAATTTCTCAATACTGCACAGTGAAGTATCCTTCACGTTGGAATACTTAGTAATATACACGTTCTTATCGTTACTATCCAATATATTAAAAAGTTTGAATGTCACATTGATGGAGATACAGGAACAAGTACAGAAGAAAAACACAACGCATTTGGAAGTAAACGGACAAAGTAATTCTTCAAACTTTGTGGAGAAGATACAACAGTTGGCAGAGTTATACAAATGCGTAGTAAACCTCAGTAATCAACTCTCTAAGTGTTTTAAGCATCAAGTAAACATGAATTATATATACCTCGGTTCTAGCCCTTCTCAGAAAATATTATGTTATTTGGAACCTTAGTAATTTTTAGTAAATGTCTCAGGGTGCCCTTGTAATTTATTCCCGTTTCCTGAAAGTATATTTAGACATTTTGCGAGTAATTTTTATTTTTACGTTATTCGAAGTTTCAGTATGAAGACAAATTTAATATTTTTTAGATGATGCTCAGTCTAACATTGAGTAAGTGGTTGTACACATGGATATTGTATGTCGTGTTAAGAACAATTCTAATAGGAGTAAGTTTGTAAATAAAATCTACATATGACAACGAAGTATTGTGATACGTAAACAGCTATTAACATTGTTTTTCTGTTTCAGGAATATAATTTTACATATATATTTAACTTGGTTGGCGGTTTAATTTCTGAAGTGTCTACAATGTCAATGATATTTTATAGTGCCCAACAACTGTCTAATGAAGCTGTCGCTATGAAGAGATCTGTCTCTAAGCTATACAGTTGGTACTCTACGAGTAAGTTGTTTTTAAAGCATGTATTAGCAAAATGAAGCTTATGATTTATTTCCCATTCAAGTTTTTAATAACTTGAAAGATGCGTATTTGTTTTGGATATCTTTTTCCAGAAATGTGTAGATCAGTATCAATAAATCTTTTTGATTCGATTTCAATTTATCTACGACTATTTAAGTCACTAGTTTTGGCCAGATGACGAAACGATCGTTTTAGATCAACTAACATATATCGTTAGAGGGATCATGCCAGATCTTTATGAATTCACCAACGACAGGTAGTACTGTACCTGTTCTCAGTGGTGCACGTTGTTTATAGATAATTATAATAGTTTTAAAGAATTTCGTTTCACATTAAGCTTTATGTTTATTTTTATATATTTTAATACTATAAAGTACACCACAGACTACCCTAAATCATATTTGGCAATATCCGTATAAAGGTTGTCTGTAAGAGATCGCCGTGTGCGATAAGACCGCCTATTGTAATACCACATGTAGATGTCGATTGTCCATCCATGTCTGTACAATATATACTGTAGCGGTGTACAACAAAGATGTATAAATATAAAAAAAAAAAAAAAATTTACTCACATTATCATTTTAAAGAATGATCGATACGCAGTATACATACTTTGTTAAAGTTACATAAAGATTTTTTGTTGCAAAGTAAAATTTTATGTGTCGACATTACAGAAAAACAAATCAAACGTTCTTTATTATCATATTATATAGGTAACATACCACTTATTCATCAATCATCATCAACAGCCTATACTAGTCCACTGCTGGACATAGGCCTCTCCTTAGAAAGAAGGTTTTGGCCTACTATACCACGCTGGCCAGACGGGTTGGTATAGGGTTTGTTTACTGCAGTGAGGACTCGGCCCAGCACACGCTGGCGGTCTGCCCCGCATGGGCGACGCAGCGCCGGGCCCTCACTGCAGTCATCGGAGTGGATCTCTCGCTACCGGCCGTAGTACGCTCTATGGCCGGTAGCGACAGTTGTTTTACCGCGGTCGCAACCTTCTGCGAGGAAGTAATCTCGCAGAAGGAGGCGGCGGAGAAGGCCCGGGAGGACGACCTCCACTCGGACCCGATCCGCGGCCGGCGAACCGGGCGGTGGAGGCGCGCTTGTCACCGCCTCATGCCGCCCTGAGTGTGGCCGCGGGTGGACGGGGTGGGTTTCCCCTCCACCCGCATTAGTTTGGCCAGCCGCGAGGGGGCGGCGTCCGCGTGTGCCGGACGTCGCCTAAAGAGAGGAAAAAAAATTTGAGAAGGAGAACGCAACAGGAGCGGGCTGGCGCTAGGAGGGGTCCGGATGTCTTAATAACAGCTGTTCCCGGATCCCTCCTATTACACACGCAGAGTGGCACACCGTGTGGTTTTAGTCGGTCCGAGTCCGACACACCACCCCGCCGCAAACTCCGGTGGGGTGACGGTCCGAGGGGATTTCCACACGTAAAAAAAAAACAAAAAAGGGTTGCTTTCAAGTTTTCCTTCTCTTTGCAGTGCTGTTGTCCTGCTTAGTTTGCTCCCTTAGTCGGCTCTTACGACACCCACGGGATGAATTATTACCGAGAAAAAACTTTTATTCTAGTTATAATTTCTAAACATTTAAATTCATACCATTAACGCCGCGTTCATCTAAATATTGCTGGTAAATTTTAGTCAAGAGTGTTAAGTTTCATTTTAATTATAATAATATTTTTACATAAATTTCATACTCAGGGTGAGGGTTTTTTCGGTTGCGGGTCGCAGTTCTAACCTGACCTACCTTTATGGTAGCAGCTCGTTTATTTATAAAATTGTATTTAACCTAACGTCTATTTTTATTGTATTCTAATAAAGTAATAATAAACAAAAACAAATTAATTACCATATATTTTACGAAACAATTGCTGGGAAACGAAATTCTATGACATTTCAGTCTGCGAAACAAAGGTATACCAATTTTATTGTACATACAAATGTAATAAACGCCTTACAGTCTATATAATTGTACCACTTTTATATCAGATCTGTGATCGATTTCACTCACGAATAGAATTCATATTTATACATTACATTTCAAACTAATTCGAAAATTTGCCTTTTGATCTTGTTTTTGTGCTGGACGTTTAGCAGAAAAGTTCATAAAAATAATATCTTTATTTTCTGTACAATTGCTACTTTATTTCATATTGCCGTGTTTGATTAAGCGATCAGGCAAGGAATAGGGACTGACATCACCCTAATTTATCCTATGGGTGACGTAAGAGGTGACTAAGGGAGCAAACTACGCATCAACTTGTCTGGCTAACGTGGCTTAGTAGGCAGAAACCTCCTGTCTAAGGAGAGGCCTATGTCCAACAGTTGACAATTAACTGCTAATAATGTTATATAATGTGATTATTCTTCTAAAAATATACCATAATTAATTTATCTATCTATCTACTAAACCACTTTAGAAAAAAAAAAATCCCTCGCTCAGTCAGGCTGTGCTGACCAAGCCGTGACCTTCAATTGGACTATTTGTGTCTATACGGCAAGACTCGTTTGAATATCTCGTTTGAATAGTCGAATTATACCGTTTTAAATTTATATTCTCTTGTGGTAATACAATTCTCTTGAGGTAATTCTACAGTTACTTTTTTCTCAAAAATCTATTGTTCACAGTTTTTACAATAATTAATTTATTTTAGGGCCTTCTGCTCCTGAAATCACAGCTATTAAAAATTATTTAACTTTAACCAAAACAAGTGCAGTTGAAGTTAAATTCGCCAAGTTAAGTATGGGGATTTACTTGATTCCAATGTTCCTGTCTACTTCCATCAACTATGTTATAATAGCTTTGCAGTTTAATAATATCATTTAAAGCTTACTGAGATAAAATGGAAAAGACTAGGATTAACATTTTCATAAAAAAAGGCGATTAACGAGTTTAATAATGTAATATGAAACTTACTGAGATTTGTTTTCACAACATTAATGTTAATCCAAGTTTATAAGAAGGACATTAACGGCGAGTATGAGTATGTGAACAAAGTTTGTAATTCATCTGTTACTATTGTTAGCTATGGTTTGTTTCTTATTTGTTGTACGGCTAGATCTACCTGTATGTAGTTATTACTAAATTAGATAAAAACATTATAAAAAATGTGCAACGGGTACGACACACAGTTTTAAAGTTAACACATTGCACAAAGATGACTTAATTAGTCTGCGTGTACTAATTATACCCACTTATTAGATAAAATTAAATTGTATAATTCCAGTGGTCGGTATTATTTTACCTTTCCAATATCCCACCTTGAGCCATAACATATGTCTAAAACTAACTACACAGTGGTTAGTCGGGACTTCAACGCAAGGTTGTGTAAACGAAGCAACGGAGAGTTGCCAGTGAGGCAATTTGGAGTTGGTTGACAAAACCACATGGGCCAACTAATGGCCTGCTTTGTATTAAAGGAGGGACACTACATGATAAACTCCTTCTTCTGAAAGCAGGGGAAAAGGCAATAGACCAGAATGAGCCCCGATGGTGAAACTAAAAATGATATGTATTATGTCGACGATGAAGCAAATATTCAATGATGTCTCTGTAATCAACCGGCACTGATCACCAACTGGTTAGAGACACATTGAATTTCAACATTAAGCTTTAAAGATCGCGACACAAACGAACTCAGTAACCAATTAGTGGGAACTGTCTAAACGGTCCGGTTTTAGTTGCTCAAGATCCGTCATACAAATGGAACCTGACCACACTCTCAAGCTCATGGAGAAAAGGCGAAACATTTATACATTTATACATTTATTTATTTACACCATACTATACATTATTATTACAGCTAGACCAATACAATAATGCAAGACTTACAAAAAAAAAAAAACAAATCTATGAAAAAATACGTAAAAAAATAATAATAATTAAGAATTACTCAGTACGCAATATATGGCCTTTTTGAACTCATTGAGCGAACACGAAAAAACGTCAAAATGATCCGACAGTTCCGACACCGCATTTAGCGCACGCAGCGCGCGCGTAAACGGCGCCCAATGCAGCAGATTGGTGCGCGCGGGCGGCACCGCAAGCAAGCGCGGGCACCTCCGCCGTGTCACGTAATCGTTAGGCACACAAAGTGAGATCTCCTGTAGGATAGCTGGGTTGTGTATCAATCCACGTAACACTTTAAATACGTACGTGGCTAAAGCTACTTCTCTCCTCACTTCCAGCCTGTAATATCCCACCATGCCCAAAACAAACAGTGTGGGATACAACAATGGATACCCTGGGTACACACCGAATACCTTCAAATATAAAAACCTAATAAATTTATTTTATATGCGTTCCAACATTACTTTATATTTGATTTGATGGGGAGACCAGATAGAAGAATTACATTCCAGATGACTTTTAACTAATGCCTCGTACAAGGCTCTCAGTGCTGCGATGTTCGTAAATTCATTTGCGTTCCTTAGAAGAAACCCGAGATTACGATAAGCTTTTTTACAAACATCCTGAATGTGCTTACCAAAATTTAAATCTGGGCTGAAACGAACGCCCAAATCCCTGACCTCGTTAATCCGCTGGAGAGGCGATCCCTGCATGTGGTACTGGTAGTGTCCAGGGTTATGCGCTCGGCTGAACGACAACACGGAACACTTAGATACATTAAAATATATTTTATTTTCTAAGCTCCACGCTACCACCCTATCTATATCTTGTTGCAGCAAGTCGTGATCCGCACTGTGACTAATCACTCCCACACATGACTCTGCAGTCTTCAGACGATGCGTCTAAATACCGGCAGCTTAACATGCAGGTCTCAAGGTATCAGAGAAAAGACCCTACGCCAATTTAATTAGTAAATTTTGTATTATATATATAATTAAAGAGTGTACAAAAATCTCTGTAAAACCACAATGTATTTAGGGTGAGATAAGGATGAACCCCTTAATTGGTGCATCAAGTATGTTCATGGATCAAAAAGGAGGATGGAGGATATCCGTAATGATATGTTTACGCGCTTCGGAAGTCTCGGTTTGGCTGACGGGAGTTTGTCGCCGATCGGCGATTAGGAGGGGTCTGCATCTCCTTCTATGTGCAAGTTATTCTTGCGAAGGAGATGACGAAGCGGGACCAAGAGAGGTTTGGACCGATACTGGCTGAAGCAGTTAGGGAGGTGCTCTCAAACTGAGGTGATACGACAAGCGGTATCTTCTTTGCGGTAAACGTGCAAACCTGTTTTTTTTTCGGTAAAACTGGAATAGATTTAGTCGACCCCATTCTGAAACCTCCGCTAAGATAGTTTCAATTTCAGACACAAGTTTATTTAGAGTCTCGAAGATGTTTTCTCGTGTAATACTGGTTCAGCCGGTATAAAGGGCATCTCTCGTACAATCATCTGCATAGCAATGGATTTTACTAGTTTGCAACATGTCATTGATATGCAGAAGAAACAGTGTGGGACACCACCACCATCTGATATTTTTCTCGTATTCTGCATAATGAACTTACACAAAATTGAGTTCAATGTACCATTCTGCAAAACGACTGTTCCACGTGTTATCGGGTTTCTCTATTTCAGTTTCGTTAAGTCAATGCATTGTCGGAAGAGGTTGTCTGTCAGAAGGGGCGTGGCATTGGCTGTCAGTCTTGACATAGTCAACGCCTTTAAATCCCTCCCGTGTTGGGCGATTAGGGAGGTACAGGTATAGTGAAGTAAATCGACTTGTAAGTATGAATGAGCGTGTGGTATTGGCACGCGATGCCGCAAGTAGCCTCGATTATTAAAATAAATTTTGGCTAAAAGCTCGAAACAATCTATGTCATTCTTTAGTAGTTTTAGAAGAAATAAATAGTCAGCTATTTCACGTCGGTCAAAGATCGGTAATTATTAGAGCGATATGGAACCCGAATTGATGGCAGTATAGGTATTTGATAAAACGTTTTTGTATATTTTCCAAATGGTTAATATACTCGTACACCTGGTAGCGTGGGCTCTATATAAACGTGCAGTATAAAATTTTGAGTCTTAGCTTCGGTAAAAGACTTGGAAAGGCGCATGATAAATCTATCATTTATTCGTTTTCGTCATAGACCATCATGCTATCGTGATGTATACCCAAGTCACGGATAGTATTTTGTCTAGGCAAGGTCCTAGTTAATGTAACCACTGAACACTGTGAGGGATTGAGGTCGAGCTTATTTATCTTGTAATAGTCAGTCGTCCTGTAATGCAATTGCCTCTGCGGACGATTATAGTGTGTTGAAGATCTTTATGTCATCCGCAGACCAGTGTAGCGAGGACGAACGCAGACACGAGTCGATGTCATTCACATATATCACAAACGACATAGGTGCGAGAAGAGATTCCTGTGGAACTCCGCTTGGAACCGTAACCCAGGTGGACACACGACGTAAGATAAATTATTATTATGTTTTCAAAACATACTCGTTTCGCCACCACCCCGGCCTGCTTCTGCTAGACCCTGGAACGGGGTCTTTTGAACCTTGAACCACTGAACCATTGAACCCAAGAACGGGCCAAATACCGCAGACGACTCGGAGAGTTCTGAATATCTCTTGGTCCCGCTTCGCCATCTCCTTCGCAAGCATAACTCGCTCATAGAAGAAGATACAGACCCTCCTAATTCTTCACAACCCTTAAGCAAAACGTCACAACTAGGAACATTTTTAGACGCTAAAAGTAAATCTTTCCCATTACGGAGAGCTAGCTGTGATAACGCTTACATGTGCAAGGTATGGAGCTGAGAATGTATTGAAAGTTACATACGAGTACAGCATATCTGCTCAGGGAACAACTTTAACATAGAAAGATAGTCTAACAAAAGATAGTCGACTGTCTACGCGTACGAAGTAAAGGGCAGATAATCCTCGGTACTATCCAGAACATTGAAAATACACACGTGAACGTACTTGTAAAATACTTGTTAAAAATTAAAAAAGACAAAATTTTAAACAACTTGAAAACGTTTGAAAATATTTTGTGTATTTATAGACTTGTTTGACGTTAGTAAATCTAATATCATTCTTTATATTGTCGTGGTTTTTCTTTATAAAAGCTGTAGTAAATAATAACAGTAACTACAATTAATATGGGCCTGTTTAAAACTTTAGGAATAATCAGGGTCAGCAGTATTCCGATGGGGTTCAGGACGCATAAAGGACCATTCTTGAGTCTAAATGCGGAAACCTGAGTCCACAAACAATACCAATTGCGGTTGGTCTACCTTGTCAATGTCTTCTACGATATTTACAAGGTAGACATTGCGTTCATAGATCAGATACGACCTTTGTAGTCTGTCTTTCTGCCAAGGTATTTAAAGGTCAAGGTTTCTGATATTGTTGATACACTTTCCCCACCATACCAAAATAGTAAGCCCGGTGTCATATGAGGTATATCTGGTACCTCGCCTACCCAAACAGAGGCAATAGCATTTGCATTCTTTAAAATGGCATGTAAACTGTTCTTAAACTATTGTAACGGTCTATTTCGATCATTTTTTTAACCTCGGGTAAACTTACATTAGTAAAATTGAAAATAAGTAACAATAAAAATTAATAATAACTGATGAGACATATCGAATGTTTATTGTGTAGAAGTAAGTATATTCGTTCAAGCATTGTTAGTTTGTTTCATCAACATTCATTAATAAAATTACAGTCGATATTCGTTGATTAGATTACACAATTAAAGTTGGGTATGTAGAGTGGTATTATCAAAATTTACAGCCTATTCATGTTCAAGATCAGAAACCGTCAGACTTGGCCTGTGTGTTCAAAAATATAATAAAATGAATATAATTCAAATTATCATGTACGTGAATATATTAGAAAACGTCATGTGTATTTATAGAAATCACCAGTTTTTCGGGCAGAGAAAAAAATATTTTATAATAGTTCACGTGCTTATAGAATTACTCCTGTACTTACTATTATTTAAAAGTAATATTTGCTGGGCAGTAAACTCGAATAACATAGACATCGACTTTCATTATTTTTATTATTTTCTTTGTTTTAACGTTCTTTTAGGTGATCTAATATGTACCTTATGTAGTTTATATAGTGGTGGCGCATATAAAAAGTTTGTGACTGATCTCCTGATCCTAAACAACATCTATAAAAATGACATTCATTACAACAGGAACTTGAAACAATTACGAATTATATTTTTTACGACTCTCTACAATGCTTATCATATGCGTTGCTTTTATAGCTACAAATATTGTTCTTGCTCTAACGTTTGGCAACATTGACACATCTACTGTACTATGGTACAATTTCTCAATACTGCACAGTGAAGTATCTTTCACGTTGGAATACTTAGTAATATACACGTTCCTATCGTTACTATCTAATATATTAAATAGTTTGAATGTCACATTGATGGAGATACAGGAACAAGTTCAGAAGGAAAACACAACAAATTTGGAAGTAAACGAACAAAGTAATTCTTCAAACTTTGTGGAGAAGATACAACAGTTGGCAGAGTTATACAAATGCGTAGTAAACCTCAGTAATCAACTCTCTAAGTGTTTTAAGCATCAAGTAAACATGAATTATATATACCTCGGTTCTAGTCCTTCTCAGAGAATATTATGTTATTTGGAACCTAACCAGAAAATATTATGTTATTTTGAACCTTAGTAATTTTAAGTAAATATCTCTTTGTGCCCTTGTAATTTATTCCCGTTTCCTGAAAGAATATTTAGACATTTTGCCAGTAATTTTAATTTTTTTGTTATTCGAAGTTTCAGTATGAAGACAAATTTTATATTTTTTAGATGATGCACAGTCTAACATTGAGTAAGTGGTTGTACACATGGATATTGTATGTCGTGTTAAGAACAATTCTCATAGGAGTAAGTTTGTAAATAAAATCTACATATGACAACGAAATATTGTGATACGGAAACAGCTATTAACATTGTTTTTCTGTTTCAGGAATCTAATTTTGCATATATATTTAACTTGTTTCCCTGTTTAATTTCTGAAGTGTTTACAATGTCAATGATATTTTATGGTGCCCAAAAACTGTCTAATGAAGCTGTCGCTATGAAGAGGTCTGTCTCTAAGCTATACAGTTGGTACTCTACGAGTAAGTTGTTTTTAAAGCATGTATTAGCAAAATAATAATAATAATAATAATAATAATAATATAATTTATTTTCTCACCACAACATGATAACAATTACAATAACCAAAACAATAACAAAATAGGAATCAATAGTGTGGGAGACTGGTACCTAAGGTAGGCTTTTGGCCTGTATTTCAGGTCACCAGGTCTTCCCCTCTTTACATTGTTTTAGGATTTATTCTTAACAAATTGTGTAGGTTTTAGATTGCATTTCGTATGTGTGTGCACGTGCGTGTGTGTGTGTGTGTGTGTTTATGTGTGTGTGTGTGTGTGTGTGCGCGCGCGCGCATTCGTACGTGTGGGTGTGTATGTGTGCATGTGTATGTGTGTGTGTTTTGTTCTGCGTTTGCATGGTATCACTACCCAGGGATATCAAGAATTTTTTCTGTTTCGCTGTAATTGAGTTGTTGGAGCCAGTTTGTTAGTTTCATTTTGCAGTGTTTTTTTGTTAGGTGGAGTATGCCTAGGGTGCCGTTTATTTTATTATATAGGAAACCTCCAAGGTGACAAAAAAAGCGCTTTGCAAATTTTGTGCGTTGGGAGTGTTGGAGTCGATCTACTGGATTCACTCGCCTTCTATTGACAGGACATGGTGGATGATAATCCAATAGGCTATGTTGCCTAAGTATTGTTGCTAGCAGGAACAGTTGTCGTACTGTAAGGACTTTAGTGTCTCTGTATAATTGGTGTGTGGGGTAGCGATACGGAAGATGGTAGGATACTTTGAGGATAGCTCTCTGCGTTCTCTCTAGGTCTATCATGTTGGATTTTGGCGCTCCTCCCCAGGAAGTGATGCAGTAGGACAATAAGGACTGGGCCAATGCCAGATAAACCGTTTTTTTTAATTTGTCATCTGCTACCCTCCTCATTGTTTTGAAGACGTACATCAGTTTGCGTAACCTAGAATTAAGACTGTCAATATGTTCCTGAAACCTCATACAACTATCGACAATCACACCAAGGTATTTCACTTTATCTGTTCTGTTTAGAGTACTGCAATTACATAGGTAATCGTTCGGGTTTAGGCAGAAGTGAGCAGTAATTTTGTAAGAATCGACGTGTGACGCTGCGGTTGCGTTGAGAGAGAAGGCGATGTAGTTAGATTTATCTGCATTTAATGTTAGGACACTTCTTCGAAGCCAATTAGTCACAGCGTTGAGACCCGATTGCGCACACTTAAAGACGCTATCCCATGTGTTGTCACTAAAGAGCAGAACGGTGTCGTCAGCAAAAGTTATAATTTTGCCATTATGTAAAGTAAGCCTACCCAGGTCGTTAATGTAGATAAGGAAGAGCGTAGGGCCAAGGACGCTGCCCTGGGGCGTTCCATACGTCACTATTCGGTCTTCGCTTATAAAGTCATCCACCTTAACGCTCTGGGAACGCTCACTAAGGTAGTCCTCAAATAGCCCAAGTTGTTGCCCCCTGATGCCAACATTTTCCATTTTTTGCATTAGGATGGGAACAGAGACCGTGTCAAATGCTTTTGCTAGATCTAGAAAGATACCTATGACCTTTTTCCCACGATTCAGGTTCTCGACCACATAACTTGTTAGATCATGTACGGCGTCAGAAGTCGATCTACCCGCTCGGAAACCATATTGTGTCTGGGAAAGTATTTTTTGGTTTTCTAAATAGTTGACCAATCTTGTATTCATGACACGTTCCAGTATTTTCGACAGAGCGGGAAGGACAGCTATGGGCCTATAGTTGTTGACACACTCTCTGCTCCCACTCTTGTAGATTGGGTGTATAATCGACTTCTTAAAGATTTTAGGAAATCTACCTGTGGTTAGAGCTAGGTTGCAGATATGTGTGAGTGGGGGTACAAATATCGCTCGGTGTTTTTTAAGTAAGTTGCTAGAGATTTCGTCCCAGCCTACAGCACAGTCACCACGAAGAGACATAATTAGGGTTTCCACCTCTTCCACGTCAGTAGGTAACAGTGCCATGGATTGAATGTTTTTGCAGGTAATTGTTTCTGTGAGGTCACCCGCTGTGTTCATTATTTTTTCTGCTAGGTTTTTTCCAATATCAGCGAAGAAGTCATTTATTTTATTTACAGAAGTATGTGGAGATTTGGATAATGTTAGTAGCTGGGAATTATTTTCTTTCTTTTTGCTTCTATTGGTTATGTTATTAATAGCCGTCCATAATTGTCTTGTGTTATTCCCTGCCTTGTGTATTTCTCGTTTATCATACTCTGTTTTAGCCTTTTTAAGCTGATTATTGCAATAGTTTCTATATCTAGAAAAGGATAGTTTTAAAATTTCATTGTTGGGTGTTTTTTTGTATTGTTTGTGCAAGCTGTCTCTGTGTCGTATGCATCGAAGCAAACCCGGGGTGATCCAACCCTTAACTATCTTTTTTCGGTTGGGCACTTTAACAATTTTTGAGTTATTTTTAATGGCCTGTCTAATAAGATTTACCATTGTATCAGCTGCCAGGTTTGCGTCGTGCATGTTGTATATATCGCTGAAGTTAATTTGATTTATGTCCCTGTCTAATTGCTCATAGTTAATACGGTTTCTTGTTTTTTTAGCGACTATTCTTTTAGTTTTTGTTGCGAGAAACAACAGAACAGTTTCATGGTCGGTTAGGGCGGAGTGGGCAACTAGTACTGTGGCAGGTAGCACAGTCTTTAGTATAAAGTGGTCTATACATGCATTTTGACGAGTAGGTATGTTGTGGGCTGGTAGCAAGCCATAAGAGGCTAGCAGAGTGAGGTAACTTAGTTTGTCTGAATCTCGGTGGTCGGGATGAATGTTGATGTTTATGTCTCCAGTTATTACGATGTTATCATATTTCTCTATTGTTAGTAGTATATTACCTAAGTTGTTCAAGAAGTTAGGAATGTCTCTGTACCCAGGTGGCCGGTACAACGCTAGTATGATAATATTCCTATTAAGTTTTATAAGCAATCCGTTAGCACCTGGAAAAGAAGGTTCCTCCACAGTAACTTTAATGTCTTCGCGTACATAAACTAAGACGCCCTCATTTTGTGTAAAATTATTTGTGGTTTGGAAATGGTTGTAGCCTGTCAGGTCAGGTATAGTTGGGGCAGTACGCAGCCAGCATTCTGTTAAGACTATTACGTCCCAATCCACCTTTGTTCTAGATAGTATAGTGTAGAACCCGTTGATGTTTTTCGAGACACTCCTAATGTTTTGGTTTAGGACCTTAAGCGAATATTCAGGTTCAAAGTCAGTAGGGGTACAGTCATCTAGTTCGCAGCGATACGATTCAGAAACAGATACAGCGTCTATGTTGTTTATATTGTCTTGGGCAGTATCGAATAGTGGGAGTAATGGTTGTTAACGAATGCAGTTAATATTAGGCTTTTAGTTATTATTTCGGAGTTTTGAAGTATGGTTTTTTTATGATATTTGATTATAGGCTGGGATTCGTAATTATAAGTATGGAGTAGTACGACGTTGCGTTTTGGAGTAGTTATGTTCTTGTGTTTTGTTTGTGTGTAAGGGGTTAGTAGTGTGTAGTGTATTTTGTAACTTTGCGAATGTATTGTATTAGTAACTGTATTTGTTTTGTATATGTTTTCATAGTGTTTATATGTATGTATGTTTGCATGTGTCCGAGTTAGGTAGGTTATAATACTTTTAAAATAAATGGCAGTATAAGAACAATAAGAGTAAAGATATGGAAGTACTTTGCATGCAATAAAGTTAATTACAGTAATGTTAAAGAGGAAAAACTTAACTAGTCACTTGGTTTTCTTCAGCTTTTCGATGTCTTCTTCGCAGCTTATGCGAAGGCGGGTCTCATTCGACCTACGTTTCAGATACACTTTGCCAAAGGATGTCCAGCAGTGTTCGTAGTTGTAGTCCTTAGCAAACATTCTAGCCAGGTAATGTAGTCGTCGCGCTGGCGCAGTAAGGGATTCAGATACAAATATATGTTTGGGCGGTCCATTTATACAGAGACTAGACGTACTCAAAATGAACGCTTATGATTTATTTAAGATTGAAGTTTTTAATAACTTGTAAGATTCGTATTTGTTTTGGCTATCTTTTTCTAGAACTCTGTGTATCAGTATATATAAATCTTTTTGATTCAATTTCAATTTATCTGCGACTATTTAAGTCACTAGTTTTGTCCAGATGACGAAACGATCGTTTTAGATCAACTACCATATATCGTTAGAGGGATCATGCAAGATCTTTATGAATACACCAACGACTGGCAGTACTGTACCTGTTCTCGGTAGTTGCACGTTGTTTATAGATAATTATAATAGTTTTAAAGAATTTAGTTTCACATTAAATTTTACTAACATACCACTTATTACCGAGAAAAACTTTTATTCTAGTTATAATTTCTAAACATTTACATTCATACCATTGACGCCGCGTTCATCAAAACATTGCTGGTAAATTTTAGTCAAGCGTGTTAAGTTTCATTTTAATTATTATAATATTTTTACATAAATTTCATACTCAGGGTGAGGGTTTTTCGGTTGGGGGTCGCAGTTCTAACCTGACCCACCTTTATGGTAGCAGCTCGTTTATTTATAAAATTGTATATAACCTAACGTCTATTTTTATTCTAATAAAATAATAATAAACTTTTGTTTAATAAAATTAAGAAACATAAATTTTACGAAACAATTGCTGGGAAATAAATTCTATGATATTTCAGTCTGCGAAACAAGGGTACACCGATCTCATCCCACATACATGTAATAAACGCCTTACACACTATATAATTGTACCACTTTTATATCAGATCTGTGATCGATTTGGCTCACGAATCGAATTCGTATTTACTCGTATACTTTGCATTTCAAACTAATTCGAAAATTTGCCTTTTGATCTTGTTTTTGTACTGGATGTTTGGCATAGAAGATCCTACAAAATGTCTTTATTTTCAGTATAATTGCTACTTTTATTATTAGTTCTTGTCGCCGTATTTCATTAAGCCATCAGGCAAAGAATAGGGACTGACATCACCCTAATTTATCCTATGAGTGTCGTAAGAGGTGACTAAGGGAGCAAACTACGCAGCAACCCGTCTGGCCAACGTGGTTTAGTAGGTAGAAACCTCCTGTCTAAGGAGAGGCCTATGTCCAACAGTTGACAATTAAAGGCTAATAATGTTATATAATGTGATTATTCTTCTAAAAATATACCGTTATTAATTTAACTATCAACCTATTAAATCCTTTAGAAACCACCTACTGAAAAAAAAAATACCCTCGCTCAGTCAGGCGGTGCTGACCAAGCTGTGACCTTCAACTGGACTATTTGTGTCTATACGGCACGATTCGTTTGAATGTCCAGTCGAATTGTACCGTTTTAAAGAAATATTCGTGTGGTAATTCTACAGTTATTATTTTCTAATAATCTATTGTTTACAGTTTTTACAATTATTAATTCATTTTAGGTCCTTCTGCTCCTGAAATCACAGCTATTAAAAATTATTTAACTTTAACCAAAACAAGTGCAGTTGAAGTTAAATTCGCCAACTTAGATATGGGGATGTACTTGATTCCAGTGTTCCTGTCTACTTCCATCAACTATGTTATAATAGCTTTGCAGTTTAATAATGTAATTTAAAGCTTACTGAGATAAAATGGAAAAGACTTGGATTAACATTTTCATAGAAAAAGGCGATTAACGAGTTTAATAATGTAATATGAAACTTACTGAGATTAGTTTTCACAACATTAATGTTAATCCAAGTTTATAAGAAGGACATTAACGCCGAGTACGAGTATGTGAACAAAGTTTGTAATTCATCTATTACTATTGTTAGCTATGGTTTGTATCTTAATTTTTGTACGGCTAGATCTACCTGTATGTTGTTTTTACTAAAGTAGATAAAAACATTGAAAAAAATGTGCAACGGGTACGACACACAGTTTTAATGTTAACACATTGCACAAAGATGTCTTAATTCGTCTGCGTGTACTAGTTATACCCACTTATTAGATAAAATAAAATTGTATAATTCCAGTGGTCGGTATTATTATACCTTTCCAATATCCCACCTTGAGCCATAACATATGTCTAAAACTAACTACACTGTGGTTAGTCGGGACTTCTACGCAAGGTTGTGTAAACGAAGCTATGGAGAACTGCGAGTAAGGCAATTTGGAGTTGTTTGACAAAACCACATGGGCCAACTAATGGCTAATCAGGTGGTCACATCTGCAACCATCTTTGGTCAATC
This sequence comes from Arctia plantaginis, assembly GCA_902825455.1. NCBI lineage: Eukaryota > Metazoa > Arthropoda > Insecta > Lepidoptera > Erebidae > Arctia > Arctia plantaginis. The sequence goes on from CADEBD010000354.1 coordinate 157,108, forward strand.
GGTCGTCCCCACTGCTCCTTCACGACAACGCTCGACCCCATACTGCGCAACAGACAGTCTCCAAGCTGCAAGAGCTGGGGTTGGAAGCTCTCCCTCATCCGCCATACTCACCAGACCTTGCACCTACCGACTATTACTTTTTCCAAAATTTAGACAACTTTTTAGTGGGTAAAAAATTCAATTCCCGCGAGGCAGTATAAAATGAAGAGTTTGTTGCCTCGGGTCCAGCTGATTTTTACAAGAAGGGCATCAATAAACTGCCAATGCGTTGGCAAAGATGCGTCGATTGCATGGGTGATTACTTCGAATAACAGAAATAAAAAAGTTTGAAAAAATAAGTACTTTCTCTTATTGCATACAAAACGGCAATTTCATAGGTAAAGACCTAATATTTAATGATGTCTCTGTAATCAACCGGCACTGATCACCAACTGGTTAGAGACACATTGAATTTCAACATTAAGCTTTAAAGATCGCGACACAAATGAACTCAGTAACCGATTAGAGGAAACTGTCAAACCGGTCCGGTTTCAGTTGTTCAAGATCCATCATACAAATGGAACCTGACCACACTCTCAAGCTCATGGAGAAAAGGCAAAACATGAATCTGCAGTCTTCAGAAGATGCGTCTAAATACCAGCAGCTCAACATGCAGGTCTCAAGGTGTCAGACAAAAGACCCTACGCCAATTAAATTAGTAAATTTTGTATTATATATATATATATAATGAAAGAGTGTACAAAAATCTCTGTAAAACCACAATGTATTTAGGATGTGATAAGGATGAACCCCTTATTTGGTGCATCAAGTATGTTCATGGATCAAAAAGGAGGATGGAGGATATAATTAAGGGTAGGTTTAAGCGCTTCGCAGGTCTCGGTTTGGCTGACACGAGTTTGTCGCCGATCCGGGGCAGTGTCGGTTTTTGAACACAGATTGACGGAAGTTTGTGTCAAGCGCGATTACTTACGTGTTGGTGCGTGTTTAGTATCTCTGTTTATCACATGATTACATCAACAGCCTATAATAGTCCACTGCTGGAAATAGGCCTCTCCTTAGAAAGGAGGTTTTGGCTCACTGTACCACGCTGGCCAGACGGCTTGGTATAGGGTTTGTGTCAAGTTTTCATTCTCTTTGCAGTGCTATTGTCCTGCGTAGTCCTTAGTCGGCTCTTACGACACCCACGGGATGCATAGGGGTGGTGACATTCCGTATTCTTAATCCGTCGGATATGTGTCCACACGGATATGTGTGCAGTATACGCACTATTTATTCTTATTTTATTTTATATTAGTGGTAATGTTATCATTCCTAAAAACAGTTCTTGAGTCTACTAACCGACTACTTATTTATTTATTTGGTATACCAATAGCATACATATACTACATTCTTATTATTATCATCAACATCTCAGCCGAAAGTAGTCCACTGCGGGATATAGGCCCCCAAGGCTCTTTACAACGACTGGTCCTGTGCTGCCTGCATCCAACGGCTTAACGCGCCTTTAATTAGGTTTTTGTATAGAATTAGGAGGGGTCTGCATCTCCTTCTATGAGCAAGTTATGCTTGCGAAGGAGATGGCGAAGCGGGACCAAGAGAGGTTTGGAACTCTCCCTGCGGTATTTGTCAATGCCAAGGATTCCGATACTGGCTGAAGCAGTTAGGGAGGTGCTCTCAAACTGAGGTGATACGACAAGCGCTATCTTCTTTGCGGTAAACGTGCAAACCTGTGTCTTTTTTCGGTAACCATTCTGAAACCTCCGCTAAGATAGTTTCAATTTCAGACACAAGTTTATTTATAGTCTCGAAGATGTTTTCTCGAGAAATACTGGTTCAGCCGTTATAAAGGGCATCTCCCGTACTATCATCTGCATAGCAATGGATTCTACTAGTTTGCAACATGTCATTGATATGCAGAAGAAACAGTGTGGGACACCACCACCATCTTGATATTTTTCTCGTATTCTGCATAATGAACTTACACAAAATTGAGTTCAATGTACCATTCTGCAAAATGACTGTCCCACGTGTTATCGGTTCTCTCTATTTCAGTTTTGTGAACTCAATGCATTTCTACAACCAACCATATTATGTTTGAGCGTAGACATAAGACATTTATGGAATATGTTGTGAATGAGAAAAGTAAAATAAACGCCCTATTCAAATCAGTTTTTTTTCAATACGCTTTGAACTGTAACTGTCATACGATTCTGATTGGCATGGTAGGTAGTTAGTTATAAGACTCTAAATATGTTGGCGTATTCAATTCCGGCTGGAAAGAAGCCAAGCAGGTACTTATCCAGAAACCTGGCAGGGCTGCGGATTCTCCCTCGGCGTTCCGGCCGATATGCCTGCTAGATGAAACTTTTTGAAAGAGTTATTGCAGGGATTAGGAGCGGACGCTGGATGCTCAACGCTATCGAACGCGCCCACTCCTTGTCGGAAGAGGTTGTCTGTCGGGGAGGCGTGGCGTTGGCTGTCAGTCTTGACATAGTCAACGCCTTTAACTCCCTCCCGTGTTGGGAGATTAGGGAGGCACAGGTATAGTGGAGTAAAGCGACCCGTAAGTATGAATGAGCGTGTGGTATTGGCGCGCGATGCCGCAAGTAGCCTCGAATATCAAAATAAATTTTGGCTAAAAGCTCGAAACAATCTATGTCATTCTTTGGTAGTTTTAGAAGAAATAAATTGTCAGCTATTTCACGTCGGTCAAAGATCGGTAATTATTAGCGCGATATGGAACCCGAATTGATGGCAGTATAGGTATTTGATAAAACGTTTATGTATATTTTCCAAATGGTTAATGTACACCTGAAAGCGTGGGCTCCATATAAGCGAGGCGTATTCAAGGTGGCTTCTGACAAACGTGCAGTATAAAATTTTGAGTCTTAGCTTCGGTAAAAGACTTGTAAAGGCGCATGATAAATGCATCATTCATTCGTTTTCGTCATAGACCATTATGCTGTCGTGATGTATACCCAAGTCACGGATAGTATTTTGTCTAGGCAAGGTCCTAGTTAATGTAACCACTGAACACTTTGAGGGATTGAGGTCGAGCTTATTTATCTTGCAATAGTCAGTCGTCCTGTAATGCAATTGCCTCTGCGGACGATTATAGTGTGTTGAAGATCTTTATGTCATCCGCAGAGCAGAGTAGCGACGACGAACGCAGACGCGAGTCGATGTCATTCACATATATCACAAACGACATAGGTCCGAGAAGAGATCCCTGCGGAACTCCGCTTGGAACCGTAACCCAGGTGGACACACGACGTAAGATAAATTATTATTATGTTTTGAAAACATACTCGTTTCGCCACCACCCCGGCCTGCTTCTGCTAGACCACCCCCAGGCCTGCGCTTATGGAGGACGGAGGTAGTTCTGCAACCTCCGGCGCCTGAGTTGTCTGCGGTATTTAACCCGAGAACGGGCCAAATACCGCAGACGACTCGGAGAGTTCTAAATATCTCTTGGTCCCGCTTCGCCATCTTCTTGCTCATTGAAGAAGATGCAGACCCCTCCTAATTCTATACAAAAAGTCTTCAATGTTACTAAACCGTTTCTGGAGCTGGAAACCTCCACGACTAAGTAACTCGTGAAATTGGCTTTAAATAACAGAACATTTTTAGGCGCTAAAAGTAAATCTTTCAAATTACGCAGAGCTAGCTGTGATAACGCTTACATGTGCAAGGTATGGAGCTGAGAATGTATTGAAAGCTACATACAGCATATCTGCTCAGGGAACAACTTTAACATAGAAAGATAGTCTAACAAAAGATAGTCGACTGTCTACGCGTACGAAGTAACGGGCAGATAATCCTCGGTTCTATCCAGAACATTGAAAATACACAAGTGAACGTACTTGTAAAGTACTTGTTAAAAATTAAAAAAGACAAAATTTTAAACAACTTGAAAAGGTTTGAAAATATTTTGTGTATTTATAGACTTGTTTGACGTTAGTAAATCTGATATCATTCTTTATACTGTCGTGGTTTTTCTTTATAAAAGCTGTAGTAAATAATAACAGTAACTACAATTAATATACCAAGGTCTTATCTATCTAAATGCTATCTTAATGTGGTGTGAGTTACGAGCGCCTATCACACTGGGCCTGTTTAAAACTTTAGGAATAATCAGGGTCAGCAGTATTCCGATGGGGTTCAGGACGCATAAAGGACCACTCTTGAGTCTAAATGTGGAAACCTGAGTCCACAAACAATACCAATTGCGGTTGGTCTACCTTGTCAATGTCTTCTACGATATTTACAAGGTAGACATTGCGTTCATAGATCAGGTACGACCTTTGTAGTCTGTCTTTCTGCCAAGGTATTTAAAGGTCAAGGTTTCTGATATCGTTGATAACACTTTCCCCACCATACCAAAACAGTAAGCCCGGTGTCATATGAGGTATATCTGGTACCTCGCCTACCCAAACAGAGGCAATAGCATTTGCATTCTTTAAAATGGCATGTAAACTGTTCTTAAACTATTGTAACGGTCTATTTCGATCATTTTTTTAACCTCAGGTTAACAAAATATTAGTAAAATTGAAAATAAGTAACAATAAAAATTAATAATAACTGATGAGACATATCGAATGTTTATTGTGTAGAAGTAAGTATATTCATGCAAGCATTGTTAGTGTGTTATTTCGTCAACTTTTTTAATAAAATTAAAGTCGATATTCGTTGATTAGATTACACAATTAAAGTTGAGTTTGTAGAGTGGTATTATTAAAATTTACAGCCTATTCATGTTAAAGATCAGAAACCGTCAGACTTGGCCTGTGTGTTCAAAAATATAATAAAATGAATAAAATACAAATTATCATGTACGTGAATATATTTGAAAACGGCATGTGTATTTATAGAAATCACCAGTTTTTCGGGAAGAGAAAAAAATATTTTATAGTAGTTCACGTTCTTATAGAATTATTACTGTACTTACTATTATTTAAAAATAATATTTCTTTGGCAGTAAACTCGAATACAATAAACATCGACTTTCATTATTTTTATTATTTTCTTAGTTTTAACGTTCTTTTAGGTGATCTAATATGTACCTTATGTAGTTTATATAGTGGTGGCGCATATAAAACGTTTGTGACTGATCTCCTGATCCTAAACAACATCTATAAAAATGACATTCATTACATCAGGAACTTGAAACAATTACGAATTATATTTTTCACGACTTTCTCTACAATGCTTATCATATGCGTTGCTTTTATAGCTACAAATATTGTTTTTGCTCTAACGTTTAGCAACATTGACACGTCTACTTTACTATTGTACAATTTCTCAATACTGCACAGTGAAGTATCCTTCACGTTGGAATACTTAGTAATATACACGTTCTTATCGTTACTATCCAATATATTAAAAAGTTTGAATGTCACATTGATGGAGATACAGGAACAAGTACAGAAGAAAAACACAACGCATTTGGAAGTAAACGAACAAAGTAATTCTTCAAACTTTGTGGAGAAGATACAACAGTTGGCAGAGTTATACAAATGCGTAGTAAACCTCAGTAATCAACTCTCTAAGTGTTTTAAGCATCAAGTAAACATGAATTATATATACCTCGGTTCTAGCCCTTCTCAGAAAATATTATGTTATTTGGAACCTAACCAGAAAATATTATGTTATTTGGAACCTTAGTAATTTTAAGTAAATGTCTCAGGGTGCCCTTGTAATTTATTCCCGTTTCCTGAAAGTATATTTAGACATTTTGCGAGTAATTTTTATTTTTACCTTATTCGAAGTTTCAGTATGAAGACAAATTTAATATTTTTTAGATGATGCACAGTCTAACATTGAGTAAGTGGTTGTACACATGGATGTTGTATGTCGTGCTAAGAACAATTCTAATAGGAGTAAGTTTGTAAATAAAATATACATATAACAACGAAATATTGTGATAAGGAAACAGCAATTAACATTATTTTTCTGTTTCAGGAATCTAATTTTGCATATTTATTTAACTTGTTTGGCTGTTTAATTTCTGAAGTATCTACAATGTCAATGATATTTTATAGTGCCCAAAAACTGTCTAATGAAGCTATCGCTATGAAGAGGTCTGTCTCAAAGCTATACAGTTGGTACTCTACGAGTAAGTTATTTTTAAAGCATGTATTAGCAAAATGAACGCTTATGATTTATTTAAGATTGAAGTTTTTAATAACTTGAAAGATTCGTATTTGTTTTGGCTATCCTTTTCTAGAACTGTGTGACTCAGTATCAATAAATTTTTTGATTCGATTTCAATTTATCTACGACTATTTAAGTCACTAGTCTTGGCCAGATGACGAAACGATCGTTTTAGATCAACTAACATATATCGTTAGAGGGATCATGCAAGATCTTTATGAATTCACCAACGACAGGTAGTACTGTACCTGTTCTCAGTGGTTGCACGTTGTTTATAGATAATTATAATAGTTTTAAATAATTTCCTTTCACATAAAATTTTACTGATATTTTCATTTTTTAGAATAATCGAGACGCGGAATGAAGGAATGATCGCTACGCGTTATACCTACTTTTTTAAAGTTAAATAATGAATTTTTGTTGCAAAATAAAATTTAATGTGTCGAAATTATAGAACAACAAATCAAACGTTCTTGATAATCATATTATATGGGTAACATACCACTTATTACCAAGAAAAACATTTATTCTAGTTATAATTTCTAAATATTTAAATTCATACATTGATGGTAAATTTTAGTCAAGCGTGTTAAGTTTAAAAAAACCTCCTAAACCTCCTTGTAAACCTCCTTTCTAAGGAGAGGCCTATGTCCAGCAGTGGACTAGTATAGGCTGTTGATGATGATTGATGTGTTAAGTTTCGTTTTTAATTATAATAATATATTTACATAAATTTCATACCCAGGGAGAGGTTATCTCGGTTGGGGTCGCAGTTCTAACCTGACCTACCTTTATGGTAGCACCTCGTTTATTTATAAAATTTTATATAACCTAACGTCTATTTTTATTGTAATATTCTAATAAAATAATAATAAACAAAAACAAATTTAGTACCATATATTTGAAGATAAAGACACCTCTGTGGTTTGTTTCGGCGTTTCTTCCCAGAGTGAGTCTTAGGAAATGCCGGCTCCTTCTAGCTATAAAGTCCGACTTGTAAAAATATCTGAAAAGATTTACTTACAGAAATAAACATCATTTATCATTTATAAGAAACAATAGTTGGGAAACGAAATTCTATGACATTTCAGTCTGCGAAACAAGGGTACACCGATCTCATCGCACATACATGTAATAAACGCCTTACACACTATATAATTGTACCACTTTTTTATCAGATCTGTGATCGATTAAGCTCACGAAATGAAATGATATTACTAATTCAAAAATTAACCTTCTGTTCTTGTTTTTGTGCTGGACGTTTGGCAGAAAAGCTCCTACAAAAATACAATTGCTACTTTTTTTATTATTTCATATCGCCGTATTTCAATAACCCATCAGGCAAAGAATAGGGACTGACATCACCCTAATTTATCCTATGGGTGTCGTAAGAGGTGACTAAGGGAGCAAACTACGCAGCAACCCGTCTGGCTAACGTGGTTTAGTAGGCAGAAACCTCCTGTCTATGGAGAGGCCTATGTCCATCAGTTGACAATTAAAAGCTAATAATGCGATATAATGGGATTATTCTTCTTAAAATATACCATAATTAATTAAACTATCTATCTATTAAATCACTTTAGAAACCACCTACTGAAAAAAAATTACACGTGCTCAGTCCAATTGAAGGTCACAGGTTGACCTTCAATTGGACTATTTGTGTCTATACGGCAAGACTCGTTTGAATGTCCAGTCGAATTTTGCCGTTTTAAAGTAATATTCTCTTGTGGTAATTCTACAGTTACTTTTTTCTGAAAAATCTATTGTTCACAGTTTTTAATTTATTTTAGGTCCTTCTGCTCCTGAAATCACAGCTATTAAGAATTATTTAACTTTAACCAAAACGAGTACAGTAGAAGTTAAATTCGCCAACTTAAGTATGGGGATGTACTTGATTCCGATGTTCCTGTCTACTTCCATCAACTATGTTATAATAGCTTTGCAGTTTAATAATATCATTTAGAGCTCACTGAACTTACTGAGATTTGTTCTCACAACATTAATGTTAATCCAAGTCTATAAGAAGGACATTAACGACGAGTACGAACTATGTGAACAAAGTTTGTAATTCATCTGTTATTTGTTAATTTTACGGCTAGATCTGTATGTACCTGTAGTTATTACTAAATTAGATAAAAACATTCAAAAAAATGTGCAACGGGTACGACACACAGTTTTAATGTTAACACATTGCACAAAGATGTCTTAGTTAGTCTGCGTGTACTAGTTATACCCACTTATTAGATAGAAAAATAAATAAAATTGTATAATTCCAGTGGTCGGTATTATTTTAACTTTCCAATATCCCACCTTGAGCCATACATATGTCTAAAAATATCCCTTCAACAGCCCTTACAATGTTAAGTAGTAATTTGTGACTTAAGCCCCACCTCCAGGGTCACATATCGTGGTGGGAGGCATCAGCATCGGCATCAAGCGTACAATGAAATACCTGGGACTTGTCCTGGATAGCCGATGGGATTTCGGGCCACACTTTCGGCAGTTGTCGCCCAGGCTTTTGAGTGCCACCAGGGCTCTTGCCCAACTTGGAGGGGCCCAATGCATCCTGTCAAAAGCTGTATACGGGGATCGTACGGTCTATACCACTCTACGGGGCACCAGTATGAGCAAACACTCTGACGGCATGAAATATCGCGATCTTGCGAAGGCCGCCACGTGTGATGGCTATCAGAGTGATAAGAGGGTACCGTACAATCTCCTTCGAGGCGGCCAGCCTATTTGCCGAGAAGTAGAGGCATACCGGGCAGAGCTCCAACAGATCTTGGTGGCGGAAGGGGACGAACGGCTTGCGCGACTCAGTGCGGGGCTCGCCGCAATAGCGGTGGTAAGACCCGTCCTACGAGAGTGGCTGGAGAGGAAACACGGAGCTCTCACCTTCCGGATGACAGGAGCTTTTCGGACATGGTTGCTTCGGCAAGTACTTGTGTCGGATCGGCCGGGAGCCGACGTCACGGTGTCATGACTGTGATGACTGTCCTGACGATACATCGCTGCACACACTGGCGGAATGCTCATCTTCGCTCGTTCTTCATCGCTGTCTCTACCAGCAGAAGGCGCACCGGGCGCCGGAGGGCATTTGTCGAGCTCCGGCCACCTTAGGAAGTGGCCTGCGGGCGACGATTTCGGGGGATTCGTCGGCCGAACCGATACAGGCCCAAGTGGTAGCGCACAGTGTTCCGTGTGCATTCCTAGAGGACTGCGACCAAAGGGTAACTGTCGCAACAGGTGACGAGACCCGTCTTAGGCGAGACGGGCCAATGACTGTCGGGGGTGGCGAAAGAATGCAATTGCGATTCTCGCTCTCCGGCCATTGGCAAGGAGAGGAACACCGAGGTGGTTTTTAGTCGGTAAGAGTCTGACAGACCCCTTCGCCAGGCCCTACTGGGCGAAGGACATCCATGAGGATCTTCCACCAGGATAAAAAAAAGTAATTTGTTACTTGTTTTTTGAATAATTACAACAATTTAGCTTTTCGGATTGCCTCGAGTAAGTTGTTCCACAGTCTAACTGCTTGAACCGAGAACGATTTGTCACTAAATTGTGTAGTAAGCTTGGGCATTTTCTACTTCAGATTTTTTGATGATCTCAGGAGCCTGCAATGCGAATTAAAATGTGAATTAAGAAATCAAAACGTTCTTTGAGATAGGGCGGTGAATGTGGTAAGAAAATAATACTGTATAGAATAGAAAGGATATGAAAGAAAGGAGAGAAAGGATATGTTGTATTAATATTATTTGACGGGAATTAACGCGATCTCTTATTTAGGGTATTACATACCTCTGGTTTGCCTGACGTTTCGACCAGGTTGCACCGGCCGTGGTCACAGGCTGATGTCAGCCCAGCAAACCAGAGGTATGTAATACCCTAAATAAGAGATCGCGTTAATTCCCGTCAAATAATATTAATTATCATGGAACGCGAAAGTTTAAAAGTTAGGATATGTTGTATGCTTCTGGTCACTTTAATGCTTGTCAAAATACAGGCTATTATAACGGCTAATATAACTTATCAATAAATATTAGAAAACTTATAAACGAAAGCGAACAAGCGGGCAGATGGGCTATATATGTAAAGAAAGTGACAAGATAGACACTAAATTTTTTTAGATGTAATAAATATAAACCGTTGGACTCTATTACTATCAGTGGTCGAATATATGATATACACTCAAAAAACAAAACTAGTGAATGTAAAAATACTAATGCGTCCAGTGCTGTATTATTGAATTGTGTTTTGTAGAAGAATGACTGGTTGTACTGACAATCACTCTGGTGTCGGTCGAGGCTTATGTAAAAAATAGTTTTTGCGAACACAGCAAAAACAGACTGTAAAAGATTCTGATGATGCGCAAAAAACAACATCGATAGATACGATGTATGTACGATATTGTTGTTAACCGGATATTGTGATTGTATTCCGAGCTTGACAACGAATCTGCTTTCAGCGATTCAACTGTTTTGCAAAACATAGCAGAGTTTTATTATACAAAATCACTAACACTAAAAAGTGATTCTACTTAAGGTTAAATAAGTGACTCATCAGAAAGCGAGAATTACTATCATCTTGATGAAATTTATCTGATATATTATAAACTTTTAATCCAAGAGGCGCTTAGACACAGAATGAAAAATGGTTAGAGGTAGTGCAGAATGTGTTACAAAGTTTTGATGATAATAACGCATGGGAACATTGTGAAGTATTAAAAATTGTAATACAATCCAATGTAATTAGCATTACGAAAAAGTATTATTTAAAATTGGTATTCAAAAGTTTACACAAAACCAAAATGCAGATCACACGGCAACTTTCTCTCCTGTGATGTAACATACGACCTTGGGGCTATTGTTTTCATTATTGGTGCAATTAGGTAACCTATTTAAACGTCAGAATTCTTTGTTTAAATAACGACCTACTTGAAACTTGTACACGCAGAAACAAAATTACGATTCCTCAGACATTTCTTATGTATAAGGTTTTAAAGATTTTTGAAACTAAAACGTCACTTCTTTGCTAGTAGATAGTTTGATTTTAATAAAAATAAAAATATATTATTATATTATTCTTTAACATGGCATGTAAACTCGAAATTAGAACTTTCTTAAAGTCGTTAAACACCTAAACTGTTTTTAACAGATGGATGTATAACAATGGATTGTTAAAAAACAGATAAGAGACTATGTCAATGAGGTTTTTAACTCTAATACAACCTATATTAGTATCATTAAAAATAAGTAACGCTAAAAATAATATTAAGTACATAATACACAGTATTGAAAGACATATTTTATCGGTTTGTTGTGTTGAAGATAATAAATTAATGTAAGCATTGTTATTATTAAAGTGCTATTTTGTCACCAGTCGATATTAATTAGTTAGATTACGCACTATCAGGTTAGTATTTTTAAGTAATATGATGAAAATTGTACATCCTGTTCATGTTGAAGACCAAAAACCGTCAGTCTTGGCTTGTGTGTGTCCAAATATAATAAAATGAATGAAATTGAAATTATCAAGTACATTCATATTTTTGAAAACATTATGTGTATTTATAGAAATAACCAGTTTTACGGAAAGAGAAAAAAATATTTTATAATAGTTCACGTACTAATAGAATTATTACTGTACTCACTGATATTTACAAATAATATTTGTTGGGCAGCAAGCGCGAATACACTACCCGTTGACATTCAATATTTTTATTATTTCTATTGTTTTAATATTCTTTTAGGTGATGTAATATGTTCAGTGTTTGGTTTATATAAAGGAGTCGCATATAAAAACTTTGTAACTGATCTCCTGACCGTTCACAACATCTTTAAGAACGATATTAATTACAACAGGAACTTGAAACATTTACAAATTATATTTTTGACGACTTTCTCTACAATGTTTATCATATCACTGGCTTTTATAGCTACTAAAACTGTTAATCTTTTAATGTTTGGAAACGTTTCCGTACTGATAGTGTTATTGTCAAATTTTTCACTACTGCACAGTGAAATATGTCTTACATTGGAATATTTAGTAATATACACATTCTTATCGTTACTATCTAATATATTAAATAGTTTGAATGACACATTGATGGAGATACAGGAACAATTACAAAAGGAAAATAAAACGCGTTTGGAAATATATGAACAAAGCAATTCTTTAAACTTTGTGGAGAAGATACAACAGTCGGCAAAATTATACAAACGCATAGCAAACCTTGGCAACCAACTCTCTGTGTGTTTTAAGCATCAAGTAAATATGTATAGTATATACCTCGGTTCTAGCCCTTTTCAGATGATATATGTTAGTTTGATCCTTGGGGATTTTTAATAAATGTCTATGGGTGCCCTTTTAATTTTTTCCCCGTTTCCTTAAAAATATTTAGACCTTTTGTGAGTAACTGTTATTTTTTTGTTATTTGAAGTTTCTGTACAAGAACAAACTTAACATTTTCAGATGGTACCCAGTCTAACATTGAGTAAGTGGTTCTACACATGGATAATATATCTCGTGTTAAGAACAATTCTAACTGAAGTAAGTTTATAAACAAAATGTACATTTAATGTCGAAGTAAACAGCGACTTATAATGTTTTCTGTTCCAGGATTCTAATTTTGTAAATTTATTTAACTTGGTTGGCTGTTTAATTTCTGAAGTATCTACTATGTCAATGATGTTTTATAGTGCCCAAAAACTGTCTAATGAAGCTATCGCTATGAAGAGGTCTGTCTCAAAGCTATACAGTTGGTACTCTACGAGTAAGTTGTTTTCATAGCATGTGTTACTAAAATGAACGTTTATGATTTATTTCCCATTTAAGTTTGTATTTAACTTCAAAGATTTGTATTTATTTTGGCTATCCTTTTCTAGGCCTGTGTCTTTTGGATTTGATTCCAAATTATCTGCGACTATTTAAGTCACTAGTTTTGGCCAGATGACGAAACGAACGTTTTAGATCAACTGGCAACTAGTATTCTTAGTACAAAATTACCACATATCGTTCGAGGGATCATAAAAGATCTTTTTGAGTATACCAACACAGTACCATCTGTTCTCAATAGTTGTACGCTGAGTATAGAAAATAATAGTTTTATGGAATTTTGTTTCACATAAAATATTACTCATATTTTAATTTCATAGAATAATTGAGACGCGGAACATTTACTTTGTAAAATCAATAATTTTATTGCAAATAAAATAAATGTTTTGATATTCATATTAAACAAAAAATCAAACGTTATTTATCCTCATATTATTTAGTTAATATGAAACTTATTAATTAGAAAAAACATTATTTGAGTTACAGTTTCTAAATGTTTTAGTTCCTACCATTGACGCTGCGTTTTTGTGCTGGCCGTTTGGCAGAAAAGTTCCTACAAAAATAATGTTTTCATTTTCTGTACAATATGCTACTTTTATTATTATTTTATATCGCCGTAGTTTATTAACCCATCAGGCAATAATAGGGACTGACATCACCCTTTTTTTTTTTTTTTTTACGTGTGGAAATCCCCTCGGACCGTCACCCCGCCGGGGCTCTCGTTCGGCGGGGCGGTGTGTCGGACTCGAACCGACTAAAACCACACGGTGTGCCCTCTTTGCGCTTCCAGTTTAGGAGGGGTCCAGGTAGTTATTGCCTTCTGGACCCCTCCCAGCGCCGGCCCGCTCCTGTTGCGGGCCCCGTCTCTGATCTTTCCTCTCTTTAGGCGACGTCCGGCACACGCGGACGCCGCCCCCTCGCGGCTGGCCAACTAATGCGGGTGGAGGGGAGAACCCATCCCGTCCACCCGCGGCCACACTCAGGGCGGCATGAGGCGCAGGTAAGCGCGCCTCCGCCGCCCGGACTGACATCACCCTAATTTATCCTATGGGTGTGACTAAGGGAGCAAACTACGTAGCAACCCGTTTGAAACTACGCAGGACACCAGTACTGCAAAGAGAAGAAAAATTTGAAATAAACCTGGAATAGGATTTATTTCAGGTTTTTTTTGTCTATGCTCTTTTCCTGTCTCTCCAGCGTTGTTTAGTAGACATAAACTTTCTCTCTAAGTCCAGTCTAATTATACGGTTTTATAGTAGTATTCTCTAGTAGTAATTCTACAGTTTTTATTTTCTCAAAAATCTATTTTGCAAAGTTTTCACAATTATTAATTTATTTTAGGTCCTTCTGCTCCTGAAATACCAGCTATTAAGAATTATTTAACTTTAACCAAAACAAGTTCAGTAGAAGTGGAATTCGCCAACTTAAGTATGGGGATGTACTTGATTCCGATGTTCCTGTCCACTACCATCAACTATGTTATAATAGCTTTGCAGTTTAATAATGTAATTTAAAACTTACTGAGATTCGTTTTTAAGACATTAATGTTAATCCAAGTCTTTAAAAAGGTCATTAACGGCGAGTACACGCATGTGAACAAAGTTTGTAATTCATCTGTTATTTTTGTTAGCTTTGGTTTGTATCTAATTGTTGTGCGGCTAGATCTACCTGTATATTTTACTAAATTAGATTGAAAAGTTCGAACAAATGTATACATAATGTATAACTGGACTTTAGCTGCATAACTTTCTCGGTGGTGCAGTGGTAGCGTATGCAACTGCTGATCTGAGGTCTCGGGTTTCATTCCCGGGTCGGACTAAATGTATGTATGATCTGCAAATATTGTTTTTGGGGTTAAGTGTTTTCTATGTATTATGTGTTTGTATTTAAAAGAAAAAGTATGTAAGTATTCTCTCAGTCAATCATGTTTTCATAGTAGAAGCTCTGCTTAGTTTGCAACTGAATGGCATATCCGAAATATTATAAATTATTGTGATGTTTTTTATATTGTACTAAACAATAATCATTCACACAATAAGTACACAGTAGTTATAGGGGTAGTTATGTTACATTAGGGTTTATTTATCATGAGAATCAAAAGGGGTGGGAGGATTTCGCTTTAATATGTATCTAATAGTTTTCCAATTTGGTATATATGTACTCGATTTTGAAGTGATTACCTTTGTTTAATGTTAACACATTGCACAAAGATATCATAAGTAGTTTGTAAGTGTGTACCAGTTATAACCTTGTAGGGGTACGTGTCAATCCTTTACTTAATTTACAAATTAAATAGACGTAAGGAATAACAATATAAGATAATATTAATTGAGATACTTTAATATATTTACTTCATATAAGAGCATGTAAGTTAGTTCATCTAATCTAAGAGGTACCGTTTCACATTTCATACTTTTCAAAACGAAACAACATTATATTGGCGTAATTTACGCAATTGTAATAAACCTTGCCGTAAAACCATAGAGTTTTAAAGCTATTTCTATTTTATCACAAGATGCACAATTCTTAATGACTAAATTTAACCAACCGATTTTCTTTTTGCAATCACAAGGGTATGCCCTCGAGGTGGTCCCATTACCACCAAATCAGGATCTGATGATGGGGTCCTAGAGAAATCGAGGGCAACTCGAATTTCCAAATCTTTTTACGTTACAATTTCTTAACTTTTATCCTTATTTTACGCTTTTTTTTACTATATTTGTGTAGTTGATAAATTGTTTTATAATTTCAATTACTACAATTGTAGATAACTTAACAAACTGGGCCGAAGTAGATGGTTAATTATAGAAAATATACACAAATTTGTAAAAAAAAATTCTTTGACAAACAAGATAAAAAAATCTATGACAGTGAAACTGTAGATTTATTACAAAACATGTACGTATTCTCAGCTATCTAACAAGGTATAAAAGTATAGGATAGTTTCAGAATTCACAAAAAAAAAATAGCTTGAATTTTTGGACTGTTTCGTTTTCTATTCGTGACTAAATATTGCTAAGTGGACTTTGATTTATGCTTCTTATACTATTGAAGATTACGACCTATTCGAACAACGTTCGAATTCATAAATTGCTTGCACCTATCTTATATCATCGTATATCATATTTAAAAAAAGCCTCTGCAAGCATTATTTTAGCTAATTAATCTCCTCAATATCTAATTACTTTTTCATATTCTTGATCAGCGTCAGTTATGGATTTTGACACCATGAAACACGATTTTTAAGCAATTTCATTGAAGGCGAAAATTGTTTCCATTTGTTTAATGTATGTGTGACCAGTACAAGGTATATTTTCGACATATTTTACCATTAATTATTCTCATTGTTGAGGTCCATATTTTCCTGGAACTAGTCCGTGTGTTATTTATTTGTATTTACTTAAGTGTAGTCAATTGTTATAGCGATCATCATTTGTCTACTTATACGAGTATAGATATAGGTTACTTATATAGATGTAGGTTACTTATATAGATTTACCTAAATCGATGTACATAAATCTGTAAAACTTTAATCGATTTGTAAAGTCTAAGAAATGGTATCGATATCTTTTAAAAGCCGGATATTGTCACAATCGAATGCTCGAATCTTAATACAGACTCATCAAACACATCTAGTGATTGTAAAGGTACAGATGCGTCCAATGCTGTATTTCTGAATGGTGTTTTTTAGAAGAATGACTGGTTGTTATGATAATCACTCTGAATCTGAATCATGTAAAAAAAGTTCCTGCGAATAAGGCAAAATAGACTGTGAAATATTTTGATGATGTGCAAATTCTATACACTTAAAAAAAACTGATTCTATTGAAGTTTGAATGTGGGACTTATCAGTAAGTGAGAATTACCATGAGATTAATGAAATTTATCTCCCGCATAAAGGTTCATCGGTCAGTAGTGTGGAAAGTATTGTGGCTCTTAACAGAAAGTGTCGTTCTCGGAGACGTTTGTGTGGAAAGTGGTAGTAAAGTTGAAGGAACCTGTGAACTCTCAGTCCATATGGCGCTTAACCACAGAATAAAATTATGAAAGGCAGTGCAGAATGAGTTCCAAAGTTTTGATGAAAATAACGCATGGGAACATAGTGAAGTGCTAAAAGTTGTGATACAATCCAATGTAAACGGGTATTTTAGAATAATATAATGACACAAGAACGTTTATTTCAATGGTTTGATATACGACCCTGAGTCAAATGTTTTCATTGTTGGTACAATAACAATTAAGTCTTTATGTAACTTATTTAAACGTCAAAACTACTTTTTAAATTGATGACCTATTTGAAACTTTGTGCATACAGAAACTTATGATTCCTCTGACAGCCCTCATGAATAAATAAAATAAATACTAAAAAAGGCACTTTATGGCTCACACGCTACATAGTTGTTTTCTTTAAAATGGCATGTTAACTCGAAATTAGAACTTTGTATACATATAAAAGTTGCAGTAAATCTTAAACCTTTTGTAACGGTCTACGCCGATGAGGATTTTAACTGTATTGTACCTACACATACGTATATAATAAAATATTAAGTATGGAAAGACATATTGAATATGTTTATTGTGTAGGAGTTAATAAATTAATGTAAGCACTGTTATAATGAGAGTGTTATTTTATCAACATTCATTACAAAAAATACCGTCGATATACATTAATGTGATTGCGCACTATTAGTTTAGTATGTAGAGTAATATGATTATAATTTTACATCCTGTTCACGTTAAAGACCAAAAACCGTCAGTCTTGGCCTGTGTGTTTCCAAATATAATAAAATGAATAAAATTGAAATTATCAAGTACATTCATATTTTTGAAAACATTATGTGTATTTATAGAAATCACCAGTTTTACGGAAAGAGAAAAAAATATTTTATAATAGTTCACGTACTAATAGAATTATTACTGTACTCACTGATATTTACAAATAATATTTGTTGGGCAGCAAGCGCGAATACACTACCCGTTGACATTCAATATTTTTATTATTTCTATTGTTTTAATATTCTTTTAGGTGATGTAATATGTTCAGTGTTTGGTTTATATAAAGGAGTCGCATATAAAAACTTTGTAACTGATCTCCTGACCGTTCACAACATCTATAAGAATGATATTAATTACAAAAGGAACTTGAAACATTTACAAATTATATTTTTGACGACTTTCTCTACAATGTTTATCATATCACAGGCTTTTATAGCTACTAAAACTGTTAATCTTTTAATGTTTGGAAACGTTTCCGTACTGATAGCGTTATTGTCAAATTTTTCACTACTGCACAGTGAAATATGTCTTACATTGGAATATTTAGTAATATACACGTTCTTATCGTTACTATCTAATATATTAAATAGTTTGAATGACACATTGATGGAGATACAGGAACAATTACAAAAGGAAAATAAAACGCGTTTGGAAATATATGAACAAAGCAATTCTTTAAACTTTGTGGAGAAGATACAACAGTCGGCAAAATTATACAAACGCATAGCAAACCTTGGCAACCAACTATCTGTGTGTTTTAAGCATCAAGTAAATATGTATAGTATATATGTACCTCGGTTGTAGCCCTTTTCAGACGATATATGTTAGTTTGATCCTTAGGGATTTTTGAATAAATGTCTATGGGTGCCCTTTGAATTTTTCCCCGTTTCCTTAAAAATATTTAGACCTTTTGTGAGTAAATGTAATTTTTTTGTTATTCGAAGATTCAGTATAAGAACAAACTTAATATTTTTAGATGGTACCCAGTCTAACATTGAGTAAGTGGTTTTGCACATGCATAATATATCTCGTGTTAAGAACAATTCTAACTGAAGTAAGTTTATAAATAAAATATATATTTAATGACGAAGTAAACAGCGACTTATAATGTTTATTGTTCCAGGATTCTAATTTTTCATATTTATTTAACTTGGTTGGCTGTTTAATTTCTGAAGTGTTTACAATGTCAATGATATTTTATAGTGCCCAAAAACTGTCTAATGAAGCTATCGCTATGAAGAGGTCTGTCTCAAAGCTATACAGTTGGTACTCTACGAGTAAGTTGTTTTTAGTGCATGTGTTACCGAAATGAACGTTTATGATTTATTCTTGGCTATACTTTTCTAAAACTGTGTGGATCACTATCAATGAATCTTTGTAATTCGATTCCAAATTATCTGCGACTATTTAAGTCACTAGTTTTGGCCAGATGAGGAAACAAACGTTTCAGATCAACTGGCAACTAGTATTCTTAGTACATAATTACCACAAATCGATAGAGGGATCATAAAAGATCTTTATGAATATACCAACACAGTACCATCTATTCTCAGTAGTTGTACGTTGTTTATAGACAATAATAGTTTTATGATAATAATCGAGCTATAATTAGAAACAAACTTCTACCTGAAAAGATATTAGACAATATTAAAGATGAAGTTTCTACTTATCTACAACAAACACAAAATACACAAACCGATTGCATGATACCACCACATACGCGTACGCGGGCGCACGATTCAAATAAGCAAACACAGAGAAGAAGATGGAAAACTGAATATAACGAATCAATTATTAAAAGCTACTATAAAATCACACAATTAGGATCAAATAGAACAGCCTATCGTAAACCACTTTGTCAAGCAGTTATTGCAGAACTCCCTGATTTGTCAGGAGTTGGCGAACAAAGGATATCCGATTAACCCAGAGTAATCCTAAAAAACAAACTAATTAGTGAACAACTACAGCAGGAAATACGTAACGAGATAGCAGGTACCGCTGATCTTCAAAATACTGATCAAGAATACTGCATTACACAAACACAATACATAACACCAACAGCTAAATCACAACAAGAAATAAATAGCATGGAGACAGATTTATTCATCCAACCATTGCTATCACAAAATTGCAAATCCACATCTTTAGAGCCTAATAAAATCGAAGAACAATTTAAGACTGCTGTACTTAAATTCAGATATAGTGACCCAACGACTAGACCATATATACCAAAACAAAAAATATCTACGAAACTCACAAAAATAGTCCATTTCATTGACACTGAAATACTACCAAACCACATTTCCCTTGAACAAGATTTTTTAATGACTCAAGCCATTATTTACTGTGCCGCCTACATGGCAGCTACCTGCAATGGATCTAAAATTAAAGATAATATCACACCTGTTACTATTATACTTCGCACCACATCTTCAGTTTCATCCACATACACCATTACCTAAATTCTGATTACACTTGGCTATGCCCCGTGAAATTAGATAATTATACCCCTTTCAGGGAGATTAACAAAATCCAAATATATAATAATAATAATAATCTATTTCAGAATTTCTTTTCCATATTTTGTTAGTAATAATTTGCTTACATACTAATGTTAGTATAAGTTATATTTATTATAATATAAATAAAAACAATTCATATTACGGCATGTAGCCGCATCCATCGCCGCATCAACAAAAATTTTACTCATATTTTCATTTCATAGAATAATCGAGACTCGGAACACCGTCTGAAACTACGCAGGACACCAGTACTGCTAAGAGAAGAAAAACTTGAAATAAACCTGGAATAGGGTTTATTTCAAGTTTTTCTTCTCTTTGCCCTTTACTCATCTGTCCAGCGTGGTTTAGTAGGCATAAACGTACTGTCTAAATACAGTCGAATTGTACGGTTTTATAGTAATATTCTCTATTAGTAATTCTACAGTTATTATTTTCTCAAAAATCTATTTTGCACAGTTTTCACTATTATTATTTTCTTTTAGGTCCTTCTGCTCCTGAAATACCAGCTATTAAGAATTATTTAACTTTAACTAAAACAAGTTCACTAGAAGTAGAATTCGCCAACTTAAGTATGGGGATGTACTTGATTCCGATGTTCCTGTCCACTACCATCAACTATGTTATAATAGCTTTGCAGTTTAATAATGTAATTTAAAACTTACTCTTACTAGATTCGTTTTTACGACATTAATGTTAATTCAAGTCTTTAAAAAGGTCATTAACGAACAAATGTATACATAATGTATAACTGGACTTTATCTGCATAACTTTCTCGGTGGTGCAGTGGTAGCGTATGCAACTGCTGTTCTGAGGTATCGGGGTTCATTCCCGGGTCGGACTTAATGTACTCGTATGTATGATCTACACATATTGTTTTTGGGGTTTAAGTGTTTTCTATGTATAATGTGTATGTATTTACAAGAAAAAATATGTAAGTATTCTCTAAGTCAATCAAGTTTTCATAGTAGAAGCTCTGCTTAGTTTGCAACTGGATGGCATATCCGAAATATTATAAATTATTGTGATGTTTTTTATATTGTACTAAACAATAATCATTCACACAATAAGTACACAGTAGTTATAGGGGTAGTTATGTTACATTAGGGTTTATTAATCATGAGAATCAAAAGGGGTGGGAGGATTTCGCTTAAATATGTATCTAATAGTTTTAGAATTTGATATTTATGTACTCGATTTTGAAGTGATTACCTTTGTTTAATGTTAACACATTGCACAAAGATATCATAAGTAGTTTGTAAGTGTGTACCAGTTATAACCTTGTAGGGGTACGTGTCAATCCTTTACTTAATTTACAAATTAAATAGACGTAAGGAATAACAATATAAGATAATATTAATTGAGATACTTTAATATATTTACTTCATATAAGAGCATGTAAGTTAGTTCATCTAATCTAAGAGGTACCGTTTCACATTTCATACTTTTCAAAACGAAACAACATTATATTGGCGTAATTTACGCAATTGTAATAAACCTTGCCGTAAAACCATAGAGTTTTAAAGCTATTTCTATTTTATCACAAGATGCACAATTCTTAATGACTAAATTTAACCAACCGATTTTCTTTTTGCAATCACAAGGGTATGCCCTCGAGGTGGTCCCATTACCACCAAATCAGGATCTGATGATGGGGTCCTAGAGAAATCGAGGGCAACTCGAATTTCCAAATCTTTTTACGTTACAATTTTTTTAACTTTTATCCTTATTTTACGCTTTTTTTTACTATATTTGTGTAGTTGATAAATTGTTTTATAATTTCAATTACTACAATTGTAGATAACTTAACAAACTGGGCCGAAGTAGATGGTTAATTATAGAAAATATACACAAATTTGTAAAAAAAAATTCTTTGACAAACAAGATAAAAAAATCTATGACAGTGAAACTGTAGATTTATTACAAAAACATGTACGTATTCTCAGCTATCTAACAAGGTATAAAAGTATAGGATAGTATCAGAATTCACAAAAAAAAAATAGCTTGAATTTTTGGACTGTTTCGTTTTCTATTCGTGACTAAATATTGCTAAGTGGACTTTGATTTATGCTTCTTATACTATTGAAGATTACGACCTATTCGAACAACGTTCGAATTCATAAATTGCTTGAACCTATCTTATATCATCGTATATCATATTTAAAAAAAGCCTCTGCAAGCATTATTTTAGCTAATTAATCTCCTCAATATCTAATTACTTTTTCATAT
The DNA here is from genome assembly GCA_902825455.1 of Arctia plantaginis. Classification (NCBI taxonomy): domain Eukaryota; kingdom Metazoa; phylum Arthropoda; class Insecta; order Lepidoptera; family Erebidae; genus Arctia; species Arctia plantaginis. The sequence continues at coordinate 179,619 of CADEBD010000354.1, forward strand.
TCTTGATCAGCGTCAGTTATGGATTTTGACACCATAAAACACGATTTTTGAGCAATTTCATTGAAGGCGAAAATTGTTTCCATTTGTTTAATGTATGTGTGACCAGTACAAGGTATATTTTCGACATATTTTACTATTAATTATTCTCATTGTTGAGGTCCATATTTTCCTGGAACTAGTCCGTGTGTTATTTATTTGTATTTACTTAAGTGTAGTCAATTGTTATAGCGATCATAATTTGTCTACTTATACGAGTATAGATATAGGTTACTTATATAGATGTAGGTTACTTATATAGATTTACCTAAATCGATGTACATCAATCTGTAAAACTTTAATCGATTTGTAAAGTCTAAGAAATAGTATCGATATCTTTTAAAAACCGGATATTGTCACAATCGAATGCTCGAATCTTAATACAGACTCATCAAACACATCTAGTGATTGTAAAGGTACAGATGCGTCCAATGCTGTATTTCTGAATGGTGTTTTTTAGAAGAATGACTGGTTGTTATGATAATCACTCTGAATCTGAATCATGTAAAAAAAGTTCCTGCGAATAAGGCAAAATAGACTGTGAAATATTTTGATGATGTGCAAATTCTATACACTTAAAAAAACTGATTCTATTGAAGTTTGAATGTGGGACTTATCAGTAAGTGAGAATTACCATGAGATTGATGAAATTTATCTCCCGCATAAAGGTTCATCGGTCAGTAGTGTGGAAAGTATTGTGGCTCTTAACAGAAAGTGTCGTTCTCGGAGACGTTTGTGTGGAAAGTGGTAGTAAAGTTGAAGGAACCTGTGAACTCTCAGTCCATATGGCGCTTAACCACAGAATAAAATTATGAAAGGCAGTGCAGAATGAGTTCCAAAGTTTTGATGAAAATAACGCATGGGAACATAGTGAAGTGCTAAAAGTTGTGATACAATCCAATGTAAACGGGTATTTTAGAATAATATAATGACACAAGAACGTTTATTTCAATGGTTTGATATACGACCCTGAGTCAAATGTTTTCATTGTTGGTACAATAACAATTAAGTCTTAATGTAACTTATTTAAACGTCAAAACTACTTTTTAAATTGATGACCTATTTGAAACTTTGTGCATACAGAAACTTATGATTCCTCTGACAGCCCTGATGAATAAATAAAATAAATACTAAAAAAGGCACTTTATGGCCCACACGCTACATAGTTGTTTTCTTTAAAATGGCATGTTAACTCGAAATTAGAACTCGTCGCACATGATACATTATATCTATAAATGACGGTGATCATAAACATAAAAAAATACTTCGTTCGAATTCATAAATTGCTTGCACCTATCTTATATCATCGTATATCATATTTAAAAAAAGCCTCTGCAAGCATTATTTTAGCTAATTAATCTCCTCAATATCTAATTTCTTTTTCATATTCTTGATCAGCGTCAGTTATGGATTTTGACACCATAAAACACGATTTTTGAGCAATTTCATTGAAGGCGAAAATTGTTTGCATTTGTTTAATGTATGTGTGAGGTAAGGTATATTTAAGGTATGTTTAAGGTATATTTTTGACCTATTTTACCATTAATTATTCTCATTGTTGAGGTCCATATGTTCCTGGAACTAGACCGTGTGTTATTTATTTGTCTTTACTTAAGTGTAGTCAATTGTTTTAGCGATCATCATTTGTCTACTTATACGAGTATAGATATAGGTTACTTATATAGATGTAGGTTACTTATATAGATTTACCTAAATCGATGTACATAAATCTGTAAAACTTTAATCGATTTGTAAAGTCTAAGAAATGGTATTGATATCTTTTAAGAACCGGATATTGTCACAATCGAATGCTCGAATCTTAATACAGACTCATCAAACACATCTAGTGATTGTAAAGATACAGATGCGTCCAATGCTGTATTTCTGAATGGTGTTTTTTAGAAGAATGACTTTTTGTTATGATAATCACTCTGAATCTGAATCATGTAAAAAAAGAGAGGACCTGACCAGGCCGAGGCGCCGTATGCGGCTCACCACTTGTGAGACCGCCGCCGTCGCTAGCAACGCTGCCTCCCTGTACGAGCTCCCTCGGGCGGTGACCAGCGTGTCGTCAGCGTAACACGTAAAGTCTACTCCCGGTTGGAGCTTTGATATACGACCCTGAGTCAATTGTTTTCATTGTTGGTACAATAACAATTAAGGCTTAATGTAACTTATTTTAACGTCAAAACTACTTTTTAAATTGATGACCTATTTGAAACTTTGTGCATACAGAAACTTAAGATTCCTCTGACAGTCCTGATGAATAAATAAAATAAATACTAAAAAAGACACTTTATGGCCCACACGCTACATAGTTGTTTTCTTTAAAATGGCATGTTAACTCGAAATTAGAACTTTGTATACATATAAAAGTTGCAGTAAATCTTAAACCTTTTGTAACGGTCTACGCCGATGAAGATTTTAACTGTATTGTACCTACACATACGTATATAATAAAATATTAAGTATGGAAAGACATATTGAATATGTTTATTGTGTAGGAGTTAATAAATTAATGTAAGCACTGTTATAATGAGAGTGTTATTTTATCACCATTCATTACAAAAAATACCGTCGATATACATTAATGTGATTACACACTATTAGTTTAGTATGTAGAGTAATATGATTATAATTTTACATCCTGTTCATGTTAAAGACCAAAAACCGTCAGTCTTGGCCTGTGTGTCTCCAAATATAATATAATGAATAAAATTCAAATTATTAAGTACATTCATATTTTTGAAAACATTATGTGTATTTATAGAAATCACCAGTTTTACGGAAAGAGAAAAAAATATTTTATAATAGTTCACGTACTAATAGAATTATTACTGTACTCACTAATATTTACAAATAATATTTGTTGGGCAGCAAGCGCGAATACACTACCCGTTGACATTCAATATTTTTATCATTTCTATTGTTTTAATATTCTTTTAGGTGATGTAATATGTTCAGTGTTTGGTTTATATAAAGGAGTCGCATATAAAAACTTTGTAACTGATCTCCTGACCGTTCACAACATCTTTAAGAACGATATTAATTACAACAGGAACTTGAAACATTTACAAATTATATTTTTGACGACTTTCTCTACAATGTTTATCATATCACTGGCTTTTATAGCTACTAAAACTGTTAATCTTTTAATGTTTGGAAACGTTTCCGTACTGATAGTGTTATTGTCAAATTTTTCACTACTGCACAGTGAAATATGTCTTACATTGGAATATTTAGTAATATACACGTTCTTATCGCTACTATCTAATATATTAAATAGTTTGAATGACACATTGATGGAGATACAGGAACAATTACAAAAGGAAAATAAAACGCGTTTGGAAATATATGAACAAAGCAATTCTTTAAACTTTGTGGAGAAGATACAACAGTCGGCAAAATTATACAAACGCATAGCAAACCTTGGCAACCAACTATCTGTGTGTTTTAAGCATCAAGTAAATATGTATAGTATATACCTCGGTTCTAGCCCTTTTCAGATGATATTATGTTAGTTTGATCCTTGGGGTTTTTTAATAAATTTCTATGGGTGCCCTTTTAATTTTTTCCCCGTTTCCTTAAAAATATTTAGACCTTTTGTGAGTAACTGTTATTTTTTTGTTATTTGAAGTTTCTGTATAAGAACAAACTTAACATTTTTAGATGGTACCCAGTCTAACATTGAGTAAGTGGTTCTACACATGGATAATATATCTCGTGTTAAGAACAATTCTAACTGAAGTAAGTTTATAAACAACATGTACATTTAATGACGAAGTAAACAGCGACTTATAATGTTTTCTGTTCCAGGATTCTAATTTTTCATATTTATTTAACTTGGTTGGCTGTTTAATTTCTGAAGTATCTACTATGTCAATGATGTTTTATAGTGCCCAAAAACTGTCTAATGAAGCTATAGCTATGAAGAGGTCTGTCTCAAAGCTATACAGTTGGTACTTTACGAGTAAGTTGTTTTCATAGCATGTGTTACTAAAATGAACGTTTATGATTTATTTCCCATTTAAGTTTGTATTTAACTTCAAAGATTTGTATTTATTTTGGCTATCCTTTTCTAGGCCTGTGTCTTTTGGATTTGAATCCAAATTATCTGCGACTATTTAAGTCACTTGTTTTGGCCAGATGACGAAACGAACGTTTTAGATCAACTGGCAACTAGTATTCTTAGTACATAATTACCACATATCGTTCGAGGGATCATAAAAGATCTTTTTGAGTATACCAACACAGTACCATCCGTTCTCAATAGTTGTACGCTGAGTATAGAAAATAATAGTTTTATGGAATTTTGTTTCACATAAAATATTACTCATATTTTAATTTCATAGAATAATTGAGACGCGGCACAAATACTTTGTAAAATCATGAATTTTTGTTGCAAATAAAATGAATGTTTTGATATTCATAGTAAACAAAAAATCAAACGTTATTTATCCTCATACTGTTTAGTTAATATGAAACTCATTAATTAGAAAAAAACATTATTTGAGTTACAGTTTCTAAATGTTTTAATTCCTACCATTGACGCTGCCTTTTTGTGCTGGCCGTTTGGCAGAAAAGTTCCTACAAAAATAATGTCTTTTTTTCTGTACAATTGCTACTTTTATTATTATTTCATATCGCCGTATTTCATTAACCCATCAGGCAAATAATAGGGACTGACATCACCGTAATTTATCCTATGGGTGTCGTAAGAGGTGACTAAGGGAGCAAACTACGTAGCAAACCGTTTGAAACTACGCAGGACAACAGTACTGCAAAGAGAAGAAAAAATTGAAATAAACTTGGAGTAGGGTTTATTGCAGGTTTTTCTTCTCTATGCTTTTTACCCGTCTCTCCAGCGTGGTTTAGTAGACATAAACTTTCTGTCTAAGTCCAGTCGAATTAGTCGGTTTTATAGTAGTATTCTCTGGTAGTAATTCTACAGTTATTTTTTTCTCAAAAATTTATTTTGCACAGTTTTCACAATTATTAATTTATTTTAGGTCCTTCTGCACCTGAAATACCAGCTATTAAGAATTATTTAACTTTAACCAAAACAAATCCAGTAGAAGTAGAATTCGCCAACTTAAGTATGGGGATGTACTTGATTCCGATGTTCCTGTCTACTACCATCAACTATGTTATAATAGCTTTGCAGTTTAATAATGTAATTTAAAATTTACTGAGATTCGTTTTTAAGACATTAATGTTAATCCAAGTCTTTAAAAAGGTCATTAACGGCGAGTACACGCATGTGAACAAAGTTTGTAATTCATCTGTTATTATTGTTAGCTTTGGTTTGTATCTAATTGTTTCACGGCTAGATCTTCCTGTATTACTAAATTAGATTAAAAAGTTCGAACAAATGTATACATAATCTATAACTGGACTTTATCTGCATAACTTTCTCGGTGGTGCAGTGGTAGCGTATGCAACTGCTGTTCTGAGGTCTCGGGGTTCATTCCCGGGTCGGACTAAATGTATGTATGATCTGCAAATATTGTTTTTGGGGTTTAAGTATTTTCTATGTATAATGTGTTTGTATTTACAAAAATAATTTGTAAGTATTCTCTCAGTCAATCAAGTTTTCATAGTACAAGCTCTGCTTAGTTTGCAACTGGATGACATTCTGTTTCAGATGTCCGAAATATTAAAAAATATTGTGATGTTTTTTAAATTGTACTAAACAATAATCATTCACACAATAAGTACACAGTAGTTATAGGGGTAGTTATGTTATATTAGGGTTTATTAATCATGAAAATCAAAAGGGGTGGGAGGATTTCGCTTTAATATGTATCTAATAGTTTTAGAATTTGGTATTTATGTACTCGATTTTGAAGTGATCACCTTTGTTTAATGTTAACACATTGCACAAATATATTACAAGTAGTCTGTAAGTGTGTACCAGTTATAACCTTGTGGGGGTACGTGTCAATCCTTTACTTAATTTACAAATTAAATAGATGTAAGGAATAACAATATAAGATAATATTAACTCAGATACTTTAAATATTTACTTCATTTAAGAGCATGTAAGTTAGTTCATCTAATCTAGGAGGTATCGTTTCACATTTCATACTTTTCAAGACAAAACAACATTGTATTGGCGTACTTTACGCAGTAGTAATAAACCTTGCCGTGAAACCATTTAGTTTTGAAGCTTTTTCTATTTTATCACAAGATGCACAATTCTTAATGACCAAATTTAACCAACCGATTTTCTTTTTGCAATCAAAAGGGTATTACCGCTTAATCAGGATCTGATGATGGGATCCTAGACAAATCGAGGGCAACTCGAATTTCAAAATCTTTTACATTACAATTTTTTTTTAACTTTTATCCTTATTTTACGCTTTTTTTGACTATTTTGGTGTAGTTGCTAAATTGTTTTATAACTTTAATTACTACAATTGTAGATAACTTAACAAACTGGGCCGAAGTAGATGGTTAATAATAGGAAAGAAGGAACCTGTGAACTCTCAGTCCATATGGCGCTTAACCACAGAATATAATTATGAAAGGCAGTGCAGAATGAGTTCCAAAGTTTTGATGAAAATAACGCATGGGAACATAGTGAAGTGCTAAAAGTTGTGATAGAATCCGATGTAAACGGGTATTTTAGAATAATATAATGACACAAGAACGTTTATTTCAATGGTTTGATGTACGACCCCTTTTTTTTTTTTTTTTTTTTTTTTTTTTTTTTTAACGGGGGGAGATCCTCATGGATGTCCTCCGCCCAGGGGAAAGGGCGGAGGGGTCTGTCAGACTCCTACTGACTAAAACCCCCCGGTGTTCCGTCTCTCACCTACGCCGGGGATCGCGGGAACTGAAGTAACTTCCGCAATCCCCGACTGGTGCCGGCCCGCCGCTGCGGGCCACATCGCGTCAGCGAGGGGAGTGAGGTGTTTGACTCCCCTCGCGACTACACAGAGGGACGCACGGGAACACAACGCGCCGCCACCTCGGGTCCAGATGGGGCGACGAACATCCCCAAGCCCGTCGCCCCTGGACCCAGCTAGGGGGGCCGTTGGAGGGCAGCATATGCCCTCCTCCGACGCCCGGTGCGCCTGCTGCGGATCGGGAGAGAGGTCAGGATCTCCCTCTCCCTCTCCGCAGCCTCCTTCTGCGAGATAACCGTTTCGCAGAAGGACGCCACCGCGTCCCAGGACTCCTCGCTGTCGACCATAGAACGAATTACAGCCGGCAGCGAGAGGTCACTGCCTATTACAGATATGAGGGCACGGCGCGGCTCCTCCCAGGCGGCACACTCTGCCAGCGTATGCCGCGCCGTGTCCTCCCGACAGTCGACGCAGTGGTGAAACCTAGCGTCCGGCTCCCTGCCTAAGCGACACAGGAACCTCCTGAAGCAGCCATGCCCAGAGAGGACCTGCGTCACACGGAACGACAGGGAGCCATGCCTTCTGTCGAGCCAGAGGTCGAGCACTGGCCGGATGGCCTCGATAGTGACGAGGCCGGCGGAAGGGCGTGAAAGCCTGTCCCGCCATTCCACCACCAGGACCTCGCGCAGCTGTGACCGACGCAGCTCGATGTCTCGCTGCGCCAGTCCCTCACCGCGAGCCCGCGCGTCCTCACGCCACCGATGCAGTGACGCGAGGACTTTTGCCTCCAGGTCCCAGGGCGGAGAACGGTGATGGCGCCGGCCGTCAGGTCAGCCGCCCAGATCGGGGCCCCATATAGGGCCATCGATCGCACGATCCCCTCGTACAGCCGCCTGCAGGCGGCTCTCGGGTCCGACTGATTGGGAAGCAGCGCCCAACAACTTGGGCGCCAGCCGCCGGAAGTGAGGGCCAGGATCCCACCGGCTGTCGAGCACCAATCCTAGATATTTTATGGTGGACCCGACAGCGATTCGAGCCCCCCCAACCACCATGTGCAATCCCGGCGGCGGCGCCCGTCGGGGGCCATGAAAAGCTATGGCCTCCGACTTGTTGAGGGCCACCTCCAGGCCAAGGCGCCGTATGCGGCTCACCACTTGTGAAACTCCCTGTACGAGCTCCCCTGGTTGATATACGACCCTGAGTCAATTGTTTTCGTTGTTGGTACAATAACAATTAAGTCTTAATGTAACTTATTTAAACGTCAAAACTACTTTTTAAATTGATGACCTATTTGAAACTTTGTGCATACAGAAACTTATGATTCCTCTGACAGCCCTGATGAATAAATAAAATAAATACTAAAAAAGGCACTTTATGGCCTACACGCTACATAGTTGGTTTCTTTAAAATGGCATGTTAACTCGAAATTAGAACTTTGTATACATATAAAAGTTGCAGTAAATCTTAAACCTTTTGTAACGGTCTACGCCGATGAGGATTTTAACTGTATTGTACCTACACATACGTATATAATAAAATATTAAGTATCTAAAGACAAATTGAATATGTTTATTGTGTAGGAGTTAATAAATTAATGTAAGCACTGTTATAATGAGACTGTTATTTTATCACCATTCATTACAAAAAATACCGTCGATATACATTAATGTGATTACACACTATTAGTTTAGTATGTAGAGTAATATGATTATAATTTTACATCCTGTTCATGTTAAAGACCAAAAACCGTCAGTCTTGGCCTGTGTGTCTCCAAATATAATAAAATGAATAAAATTCAAATTATTAAGTACATTCATATTTTTGAAAACATTGTGTGTATTTATAGAAATCACCAGTTTTACGGAAAGAGAAAAAAATATTTTGTAATAGTTCACGTACTAATAGAATTATTACTGTACTTACTACTATTTACCTATAATATTCGTTGGGCAGCAAGCGCGAATACACTACCCATTGACATTCAGTCTTTTTATTATTTCTATTCTTTTAATATTCTTTTAGATGATATAATATGTTCAGTGTTTAGTTTATATAAAGGAGTCGCATATAAAATCTTTGTAAATGATCTCCTGACCGTTCACAACATCTATAAGAATGATATTAATTACAACAGGAACTTCAAACATTTACAAATCATATTTTTGACGACTTTCTCTACAATCTTTATCATATCACTGGTTTTTGCAGCTCTTAAAACTGTTGATCTTTTAAAGTTTCGAAACATTTCTGTGCCTGTAGTGTTATTGTCAAATTTCTCAATACTGCACGGTGAAGTGTGTGTCATATTGGAATATTTAGTAATATACACGTTCCTATCGTTACTATCCAATATATTAAATAGTTTGAATGTCACATTGATGGAGATACAGGAACAAGTACAGAAGAAAAATAAAACGCGTATGCAAATAAATGAACACAGCAATTCTTCAAACTTTGTGAAAAAGATACAACAGTCTGCAGAGATATACAAACGCATAGCTGACCTTAGCAACCAACTGTCTGCGTGTTTTAAGCATCAAGTAAATAACATAGACTTTCCTTGGTTCTAGCCCTTTTCAGTAATATATATGTAATTTTGAACCTTTTAATTTTTTCCGTCTCCTTTAAAAATATTTATCTCTATTTATTTTTTATTTTATTTATTTTTTATATTTATCTCCTTCCAAAAAGGCCGGCAACGCGTTTGTGACTCATGAGTTGCAGTCGTTCATGGGCGGCGATGGTCACTTTCCATCAGGTGACCCGTCTGCTCGTCTGCCCCTCTGACATAAAAAAAAAATCATTTTGCTAGTAAATGTTATTATTGTTATTCGAAGAATTAGTATAAGAACAAATTTGACATTTTTAGATGGTACCCAGTCTAACATTGAGTAAGTGGTTCTGCACATGGATAATATATCTCGTGTTAAGAACTATTCTAACTGAAGTAAGTTTATAAATAAAATCTACATTTAATGACGAAGTAAACAGCGACTTATAATGTTTGTTTGTTCCAGGATTCTAATTTTGTAAATTTATTTAACTTGGTTGGCTGTTTAATTTCTGAAGTATTTACAATGTCAATGATATTTTATAGTGCCCAAAAACTGTCTAATGAAGCTATCGCTATGAAGAGGTCTGTCTCTAAGCTATACAGTTGGTACTCTGCGAGTAAGTTGTTTTTATAGCATGTGTTACTAAAATGAACGTTTCTGATTTATTTCCCATTCAAGTTTTTATATAACTTCAAAGATTTGTATTTGTTTTGCTATCCTTTATCCTTTATCAATGAATCTTGTTGATTCGATTTCAAATTATCTGCCACTATTTAAGTCACTAGTTTTGGCCAGATGACGAAACGAACGTTTTAGATCAACTGGCAACTAGTATTCTAATAATTACCACATATCGTTCGAGGGATCATAAAAGATCTTTTTGAATATACCAACACAGTACCATCTGCTCTCAATAGTTGTACGTTGTTTTTGGATAATTATAGTTTTATAGAATTTTGTTTTACATAAAATTTTAATCATACTTTCATTTCATAGAATAATTGAGACGCGGAACATTTACTTTGTAAAATCAATAATTTAATTGCAAATAAAATAAATGTTTTGATATTCATAGTGAACAAAAAATCAAACGTTATTTATCCTCATATTATTTAGTTAAGTTTCATATAAGTTAGTGAAACTTATTAATTAGAAAAAACATTATTTGAGTTACAGTTTCTAAATGTTTTAATTCCTACCATTGACGCTGCGTTTTTGTGCTGGCCGTTTGGCAGAAAAGTTCCTACAAAAATAATGTCTTCATTTTCTGTACAATTGCTACTTTTATTATTATTTTATATCGCCGTAGTTTATTAACCCATCAGGCAATAATAGGGACTGACATCACCCTAATTTATCCTATGGGTGTGACTAAGGGAGCAAACTACGTAGCAACCCGTTTGAAACTACGCAGGACACTGCTACTACTACTGCAAAGAGAACAAAAATTTGAAATAAACCTGGAATAGGATTTATTTCAGGTTTTTCTTGTCTATTCCCTTTTCCTGTCTCTCCAGCGTTGTTTAGGAGACATAAACTTTCTGTCTAAGTCCAGTCTAATTATACGGTTTTATAGTAGTATTCTCTAGTAGTAATTCTAGTTTTTATTTTCTCAAAAATCTATTTTGCAAAGTTTTCACAATTATTAATTTATTTTAGGTCCTTCTGCTCCTGAAATACCAGCTATTAAGAATTATTTAACTTTAACCAAAACAAGTTCAGTAGAAGTGGAATTCGCCAACAAGTATGGGGATGAACTTGATTCCGATGTTCCTGTCCACTACCATCAACTATGTTATAATAGCTTTGCAGTTTAATAATGTAATTTAAAACTTACTGAGATTCGTTTTTAAGACATTAATGTTAATCCAAGTCTTTAGAAAGGTCATTAACGGCGAGTACACGCATGTGAACAAAGTTTGTAATTCATCTGTCATTATTGTTAGCTATGGTTTTTATGTTAATTGTTGCACGGCTAGATCTACCTGTATTACTAAATTAAAGAAAAAAGTTCAAACAAATGTATACATAATCTACAACTGGACTTTATCGGTATAACTGACTCGGTGGTGCAGTGGTAGCGTATGCAACTGCTGTTTTGAGGTCTCGGGTTCTATTCCCGGGTCGGACTAAATGTATGTATGATCTGCTAATATTTATTTCGGGGTTTGGGTGTTTTCTATGTATAATGTGTATGTATTTACAAGAAAAAAGTATCTAAGTATTCTCTCAGTCATTCTAGTTTTCATAGTACAAGTAGTGCTTAGCTTGCAACTGGATGGCATTGTGTGTCAGATGTCCGAAATTTTATAAATTATTGTGAAGTGTTTTATATTGTACTAAATAGTAATCTTTCACACAGTAAAGCGTAGTTATAGGGGTAGTTATGTTTCATTAGGGTTTATTAATCACGAGAATCACAGGGCTGGGAGAATATAGTTGTAATATGTCTCTAATGGTTTTAGAATTTGGTATTTATGTACTCGATTTTTAAGTGATCACCTTAGTTTAAGTACTGTTTTAATGTTAACACATTGCACAAAGATATCATAAGTAGTCTGTAAGTGTGTACCAGTTAGAACCTTGTGGGGTACGTGTCAATCCTTCACTTAATTTCAAGATTTTGAAATCGAGGGCAACCCTCGAATTTCACAATCTTTTTACATTACAATTCTTTTTAAACCTAAATTCAATAAATTCATAAAAAAATTAGGATAAAAAAATCTATGACAGTGAAACTGTAGATTTAATAAAAAAACATGTACGTATTCTCAGCTATCTAACAAGGTATAAAAGTCTAGGATTGTATCAGAATTCATAATAAAAAACTTAGATGAAAACCCGGGTGTGTTAAGAATTAGCGTAGAACCCGGAAGTATTTACTTAAAAATTAAGCTTGTATTTTTGGATTGTTTCGTTTTCTATTCGTGACTATTGCTAAGTGGACTTTGATTTTTGCTTTTTATACTGTTGAAGATTATGACCTATACGAGCAACAAAAAATATTTGCAAGCAATTATCGTTGAACGTTATGCAGTTGTTATAAGGTCTACTATCGCACATGATACATGATATCTATAAAAATGACGCTGATCACGAACATAAAAAAAGTACTTTGTTCATATTCGTAAATTTCTTGCACCTATTTTATATCATCATACGAGTATATCATATTTAAAAAAAAAAGTCTCTGTAAGCAATATTTAAGCTAATTAACCTCCTCAATCTCAATTTTCTTTTTCATATTCTTGATCAGCGTCGGTTATGGATTTTGACGCCAAAAAACACGATTTCAGAGCAATATCATTAAAGGAGAAAATTGATTGCATTTGTTTAATGTATGTGTGACCACCATAAAATTTAGTGCAAGGTATATTTTCGACCTATTTTACCATTAACTATTCTAATTGTTGACGTCCATATGTTCCTGGAACTATACCTCAGCCTATGGTTGTCCACTGCTGGACATAGGCCTCTCGCAATGATTTTCAGCGGGGACGGTTGATTGCGGCCTGCGTCCAACGGTTTCCGGCAACCTTTACCAGGTCCAACCGGTCAGGTCAGTCCGTCCATCGGGTAAGCCGTCGTCACACACTGCACTTTCCAGTACGTGATCTCCATTGGAGAACCTTGCTGCCCCATCGGCCGTCAGTTCTCCTTGCTATGTGCCCTGCCCATTGCCACTTCAGCGCGCTAATCCGTTGGGCTATGTCGACCACCTTTGTTCTCCTGCGGATCTCCTCGTTGCAGATTCGATCACGCAGGGAAACGCCAAGCATAGCCCTTTCCATAGCACGCTGAGCGACTCTGAGCTTTCTGATTAGGCCTATAGTAAGAGACCACGTCTCAGTTCCGTAGGTCATCACTGGTCATCCTGCAACTAGACCGTGTGTTATTTATTTGTCTTTACTTAAGTGTAGTAGATTTTTTTACTTACAAAATAAAGCAGGAGAGGAGCTTTAGGGTAGTATTACAAAACTACCAACACCTGGAACATCAAAAACAATAAAACAAAACAATCACTGTCAACGTTTTTTGTAGACCTACAGCCTAACAAGGAAGTTTACAACATAAAAACACTACTCAATTGTCGTATATAAATTGAACCACCAAGACACTATCTCTCAATGTAGTGTATCAATTGCCAACAGTATGGTCATACACAAACTTTTGTCTCACTCACCATACATCATAATGCTCCAGGAAAGAACGTTCTGACAAAGCTAAATGCATACTCTGTGAAGGAAATAATCCAGCCAATTATTAGGGCTGTATCGTGTACAAGAGCTACAAAAGATAAAGTTACCAATTCCTCCAAACAGGAATTCCAGCAACGGAAAACCACAAATGAAAATATTAACAAACCAAATTATGCTAGAGATTCGGATTAAATCCTATGCAGCAGCAGCAAAATCCGGATCTCGTAATCTAAACCACAATTTTATAATGACGATTCCACAAGTAATGAATATAACATATCCAAAACCCTTCGAGCTTTTAAAGTATCAATGCAAACCCTCATGAATCAAATGCTAAAGATGACCCAAATCTTAGAACATATCATGTCAAAAATGCCAATAAATTCGCTGCCCTAAAGCTTTGCGTATGAAATGCTAATGGGCTAACCAAACACTCGAAGGAGTTAAAAACTTTTCTTAAAATAAATAAAATTGACATAATGCTTATATCGGAAACTCACTTCACAGCTAAGGGTTATTTCGAAATTCGCGAGTATACCCGAGTATCCTGATGGAAAGTCAGCTATCCTCATCAGAACTAATATCAAACATCACCAATGTCAGTCATATTGTAAGGACTAAATCCAAGCCACCAACGTCATAGTGTCTGATTATTTTAGCAACATCACAGTGTCAGCTTTGTACTATCCCTCAAAGCATTCAATTAAAGAAATTCAATTTCTTAGGCCATCGCTGTACGATTATAGCCCCAGGCGATTACAACGCCAAACATACTTTTTGGGGGTAAAGGCTCATCGTCCCAAGAAACCGGGAACTTTTAAAATATATTCAAACAAATAGGATGGATGTTTTCTCTACAGAACAGCCAACATACTGGCCTTCAGAAAAAAGTAACATACCAGATCTCATCGACTTCTGTGTCACCAAAGAAATTACAAAGAATAATATATCGTGCAATAGCTGCTGGAATTTATCATCAGATCACTCACCTATTTTTATCAATATCGAATCTAAGGTAAAAGTAAACTTAAAGAAATGTACATTGCACAATAACAAAACTAACTGGATTCTTTTTCGATTCTTGGTAGATGAAGCATTTGGAGTACCACCTGCACTCGAAACAGAGGATGACATTACAAATGCTGTTGAATTCTTTAATACAAACTTACAAAATGCCGCATAGAATTCGACTCTATTGGAACAATACAAGTCTGATGTCCTATCAGTCGCCCCAAACATATTGGACTTAATTAAGAAGAAAAGAGAAACCAGAAAACTATGGCAACAAAATAGATGTCCTGATACAAAAAAAAAGATTAAACCACAAAGTAAGAGAACTAAAGCAAGCTTTGGAACAAGATCGGAACGCTACCTTCCAGGCATACCTGGAAGGCCTTGATGCTACATCAGCTACAGATTACTGTCTTTGGAAAGCCACTAGGAATATTAAAAGACCGATAGTAATAAGTTCACCACTTAGAAAACCAGACCTCAGTTGGGCACGTAGAAAAAAAAAGAAAAAGCAGCTGCATTTGCGGAGCATCTGGAAAAGATTTTTCAACCGCACCCGTACGAGGGTTCACCTGAACAAGAAAAAGAAGTAATCGAATTTCTTGATACCCCTTACCAGGATAATGTTGAACCTGAGTGTTTTATAAAAAATGAAGTAAAAGACATTATTAAAAAAGCAAACCCCAAGAAAGCTTTTTTTTTTTTTTTTTTTTTGTTTAAAACAAGACAACTCCCGCATTAGGAATAAATCCTGTGTCGCGGGGGACTTTACAAACATACATGAAACGGACACAAAGAACACCCAGACTCCGAACAACAATTTGTTGATCACACAAAGTGTCGTCCCATGTGGGGTTTGAACCCACAACACTCGGCGTAGTAGGAAGCGGCGTGGCGACCGCTTAAACCACTACGCCATCCGTCCACTACGCATTTTTGCGACCAGGCCGCCATCCTATCGCCTACCGCAGCAGTTGGCGCCTACCAGAGGTCCCCTACCTCTGGCCGCCTGCGGCCCCGTCAACTGCTGGTATCGCCGCCGACGTCCTCTACGCTCGGGACCGGCCCTCTCCCGATCCCGTTCAGCGGTCTCTTTCTGAAGCAATAGAGCTTCACAGAACGAGAAATACCGAGCATGCCCAACATCCCTAACCTACTGATAAATGTCCCTGTGGCGATAGATCGCAGTGAAATTAGAGACAAAAAAAAAACTTAAGTGTAGTCAATTATTTTTACCAATCATCATTTGTCTAGGTTACTTATATAGATTTACCTAAATCGATTATGTACATAAATCTGTAAAACTTTAATCGATTTGTATATACCAAGAAATGGTATCGATATCGTTGGTTTAATTACACATTTTGAGTAAGTTAGTTCTACAACTTGTCGATAGATGGCGTTGATCTTGTTTTCTGAATCGCGCTATTAAGATATACGAACGGGTGTTCTTAAGGTTAGAAAAATTAATAAAATGTGTCTCTGTTCTGAGTGTGGTGTATTATTTCGTGATACTTTTGGGAAGTGTACATTTGGTCCATCTTGAGCCGATAAAGGACTGGCATACATTGTCCCCGTGGAGCTAGTTTTGCGGCAGCGCAGCAAAGGTGAAGAGTGGAGCAGCGCAAGCATCAGCGCGCATACATTGCGCATGAGCCGTGTCGCAGTTGGAGTAAGCAGTGTTTGCAGTGTGAGGGGAAGGTCGACCCCCCTTGACCTACGGCGAGCTACGTAATACGTGAGTGGACAGTGTATATGAAGTGATTGAAGATAAACTGTGAGTACTTTTAATTATTTAATATATAAGT